>CM076848.1:44544848-44602014 GCA_039519185.1 Astragalus membranaceus | reverse complement strand
GAACTTTATTGGTCAAATCCGCATTTTCGAAGGATTTTCCAAGGCCTCTGAGATGGTTAACTATGTGGATGAAACGTTTGTTTAGTTCTTGGATGGTTTCACCTGGTTTCATCTTAAATAGTTCATACTCATGAGTTAATGTGTTCATTCTAGCCCTTTTGACCTCGGTAGTACCTTCATGGGTCACTTGAAGGGCGTCCCACATTTCCTTGGCGGTTTTACAATTTGATACGCGATAGAACTCATCGATGCTTAAAGCAGTTGTGATGATGTTCTTAGCTTTCAAATTGTATTGAACCTTTTCTTTTTCCTCTTTGGTCCAAAGAGATCTAGGTTTGTTCACCATTTCATCATTAACGAGATGAGTGGGAACAAACGGACCATTTATGACAGTATCCCAAATATCACAATCTACAGCCTCAATAAAAATTTTCATTCTTGTTTTCCAATAATCATACCCTTCACCATTGAAAGATGGGGGTCTGTTTAAGGAGTCATTTGAAGTCATCTTGCCTCTTGAGACAGTTAGTCTTGACCAAGAGTCTAGCTCTGGTACCATTTGTCAATTAGATATTTGGCTTAATTCTAGTTCAAGATTCGAATAGAAATAGTTTTTTACGGTGTTAGGTTATATTCGAGATATCTGTGTGCAATGTGTAACTAACTCGGCTTGTAATAGCTAGATCAATTAGTTTTCTCCAGGAGATTCAGTCACAGTTAACCTCAGTTTGAAATGCTTGAGCTATCTATAAATAGCTCACTGACGTATCAGAAACACAATCAATGAGAATTCATTTCATTCTTTCTTTTTAATTAGTTTTTTAGCATGCACCGTTTTCAGGATTCTTCCCACTGAAGAATCCTAATATTGTATCAAAAAGGCTAGTTCTTTAATTAGTTTTTTAGCATGCACTGTTTTCAGGATTCTTCCCACAGAAGAATCCTAATATAAATAAGACAATCTTGCAAAATGTCAACAATGCATTTTTGCAAAAAAACTGGAACCTGATAAAAAAAAATTGTTCAGACAACTTAGGCTGAAAAAGTGAATTCCATTGAGTAAAATAGATCAAGCAGAATCAACCCTCAGTTTGGCTCTATCTTGACAAAATAATCATACAAAAAATTTAATGAAAAATTAGTGTTAACCTGTTCTTCGTCCCACCAAGACTCCCAACTATTGTCTCCCTTCACTCCTACTCCTCCTTTGTAAAGCAGCCAACTTGTCCAATCATCAAAATCTTCCACAGTCCTGCTCACCAGGTAATCAGATTAGAAAAATACACACACACACCCTTAATACATATAATGACTGACACCATCACCTTTCCAAAAGATGAAAAAATAAAATAAAATCAAACACCATCCAAATTGAAATCAAGAACTGCCATTTTGGCCCTCTAAATATAAAAAATTGTCCTACTAGGTACGATCTCGCTGGGTTTCACGGCCTTGAATAAATCAACGTGTTGCCCTAATTACAATGTTCTATTTACAATGACTGTATGATAATATACAACTATAACTTTCTTATTTAAGTTATTTCTAACAGGATGTAATTAAAATAACAGGTAACTTACTTTTGCCACTCAAAACCAGAAGGGTTGAAAATGTAAGGAGCGAAAAGCCAAGAAATGACAAGGAACCAACTGCTAAGAGTAAGCAAAACATATGTAAGAGCACCTCCCTCTGCATATCCATATGCGATGTAAACAATAAGTAGTAGTGCTACTTCAAGCCTGTTGGATTGCAAGGAGTTAGTAACATCAATGTAACTCAATTTCCTTCAACTTTAATCAAAACAACAAGAAAAGTAATCATAAATCAATACAAATATTACTCACGCTTTGACAAAGTGGCTTCGAGAATATAGTCTGTAATTTTCAGCAAACTTTATGTGACGCACGACAAAGCCTCTACCAGTTGCACGATACTATAGTAAAAAAGTTAAACACATATCCTAGTTATATACCACAATATATTTTGAGCTGTCCACCAAAGTAGTAGTAGTAGTAATAATAATAATAATAATAATAATAATAATAATAATAATAATAATAATAATAATAATAATAATAATAATAATAATAATAATAATAATAATAATAATAATAAACATACTTTAGCACCCCCGTGGAGAATAGTACGTCCAAAATAATGAGTTCTAGTTCCCAACGAGAATGTGAAGAAGACAGAACACAGCTGAAGTTGCATTGTGATGAAACTGAAAATAGCCTGCATGCATTTCATGAAATAGACAATATTTATGGCTATTTATGGCTAGATAAAAACGGAATATGTAGGTTGATATTTATACAAAGACTTGACAATAATTTCTATTGAAGATATAGAATGGATTAAGAGAAGGAAATATTGTTTCGCAATATCTTAACCTAGTAATGCTAATGCTATTTAGAAATAAATAATATTTAGGGTAATGCGTTTTGTATATCTGAACCAATAAGGAGAGGGAAGTAATAAACAGAAATATCTGAACTAAATAAAATAACAAATTCCCCAACAGCTATTTATATTTCTAATTAGGTCAAGTACTAGTGTTACTAAAAACAAAAGAGAAGTAAGAAAAAAAATCAAGAAAGACCTTTTTTTAAGATAATAAAAAATATGAGAAGTTATCTGACAATATGGACTAACCTTCAGCAATCCTAATTCGAGTATAAAACCCATTATCATTGGTACTGCAGTGAAAACACCAATCTGAACCAAAAATTGAGCATTTAAAGCTGCCTCAAGTGCTGTGTTACCCATCAGTTTTGCCTCTTTCGAGACAGCTTCATCAAGACCAGAAAATGCCTGAGAAGAAGAATATCAAGTTCACGAGGTCGCAAAGAGTAATATAAATTTAAACATACATTGGTTTATAAACAAAAATCAACCAAAATCATTTTTCTTCAGGATTAGTGCTTGCTTCACAGCTGAGGATATAACATGCAAACCCAATGGGAAAAATAAAATCACCTAATTATTACGCTTCAGACAGCTAAAAAAGTGACTAAATGGGAAATGTTTAATTATTTGCAGAAAGATACAAGCCAGTGCATGCTTTAAGTAAGATATGCAAAGAGTGGTTTGTGCAATACTTAATCATGGGAGGAACCAATTTACTGGGCAACCTAGCCTGGAAATATATAACACTCGACATGATTTCCAATTCGTCTCGCTAAAATTTGAGTATTTTAAAGCAATGCAATCCACAAGGACTTTACAATAATTGCAGCTTCTATATGTAAAGTACATGTTAGAATAATAGAAAAATACCTTGAATTTGGGTTGAAGGTAAGTCTTAGAACGTGGTTTAGGCCTAACTCAACCCCACAAAACCGACTTGTAAAGTGAGGGATGCCTCCCACTTATAAACTCATTTTCAGATCATATCACATCCGATGTGGGACTCTTAACACCCCCCCTCACGCCCAGGACTAGACACCTGAAGCGTGACCCGAGTGGCCCGATAGCGGGTGGCCCAGCGGATCTTGGACTGGCTTTGATACCATCTTAGAATGTGGTTTAGGCCTAACTCAACCCCACAAAACCGGCCTGTAAGGTGAGGATTGCCCTTTCATTATATACTCATATGAGACCATATCTCTAGTTAATGTGGGACTTGGGTTTCTCCCAATACACCCCCTAACGCCCAGCACTATTGGGCTTGGTGCTTGGATAATAACGGTGGGTGGCCCAGCGGATCTTGGACTGGCTTTGATACCATCTTAGAATGTGGTTGGGGCCTAACTCAACCCCACAAAACCGGCCTGTAAGGTGAGGATTGCCCTTTCATTATATACTCATATGAGACCATATCTCTAGTTAATGTGGGACTTGGGTTTCTCCCAATACACCCCCTCACGCCCAGCACTATTGGGCTTGGTGCTTGGATAATAACGGTGGGTGGCCCGAAGGATCTAGGATAGGCTTTGATACCATCTTAAAATGTGGTTGGGGCCTAACTCAACCCCACAAAACCGGCTTATAAGGTGAGGGATGCCTCCCACTTATACACTCCTTTTCAGGCCATATCACATCCGATGTGGGACTCATAACAGTTAGGATACATTTCACTTACAAACACTATCACATCCGCTTCAGGACTCTCAAAAGAGTAATTTATCTAACAGTTACATTTCACAATAATTTCACTTACATTTCATATTATCTAACAGTTATATATATATATATATATATATATATATATATATATATATATATCAAAAGAGTAATTTGTTCATTGAGGGAAGAACAAGAATTTTTTTAAAAGAATGTCTTTTATGAAAAAAAGGTACAATACGAAAAAATAGCAAAAGGAGTCTACTCAGAGTCTCAAACAAAAACAGTTAAAGATACAAATATAATTAAACAAGTGTTGTCAATTTACCAGGTATGCTCTTCCATATAGGAAAATATATACCGTCAGGACTGTCATCTGCATTAAAAATATGGATAAAATTAATGGAAACCCAAGAACAGTCAATGTCATCACATTTTCCAGGAAAAAATGAGAGCGTACAAACTATACCATGGTACAGACATAATAACCAACAGTTGTGAAGTAGAAAGAAAGCATTCTGAAGAAATCAAAAAGTTGTCCAAGCCTGTAAATATCCCTGCTAAGCACTTGCTCTCCATTACCACCTGCTACTTTCCCTTCAAAGAGGGCAATCTGGTTTAACCCAACATCTCTTCCTTTTCCAACCTACAGAAGGAAGTAACAATTAACAAATTAGGAAGAAGTTACGTGGAGCTGAAACCTGTAAGTATCCACGGTGTACTTGTATATTCAACCTGAATGTATTCATGGTGTGTGATATTTCCAAGCCGCAATGTAGAGTTGAAACCTGCATTTAATAGGGTAATGATTTAAAGGGATAATGTTTGTAATACGCATCTTCTGATGATAGTTCATAATGACTAGTCATTGCTGACTCAGCACTGCCTTGTTTAGTGTGATGTAGCTCTCTATACGAGGGCTCCCAGTTCAGAATTAATGAAAAACAGAAATGCAAAATTCAGTTTCGGAGTTAGTTAGATTTCTCTAACTGTATCATGGTATCAAAGCCACTGCTCTCTCTGGCCAAGACTCTTTTTGTATGCTAAGAGACAAGCTCAACGTTTCAAGCATCTCAATGCTCTCACCTTGATCTTGTGGGGGAGTAATAGATAGTTCTCTAGCTTATGTGTTAGCTTCCTTTGTTATGTAATATCTGTTAGCAGTTAGTCTACTAATGCTGAGTCATTGCTGACTCAGCACTGCCTTGTTTAGTGTGTTGTAGCTCTTCCTATATAAGGGCTCCATGTAACAGTTCAGAATTAATGAAAAACAGAAATGCAAAATTCAGTTTCAGAGTTGGGTAAATTTCTCTAACTGTATCATGGAAGCACCTTAGAGTGACAGCCGCTATGTCCTGCTATGCCAAATCCACCACACCATAGTAATACATGGAAGCTTGTCAAAAACTGCAATGCCATGCCGCTCTGGCACCGGCATTTTGATAACTTTGAATAGAAGCTAGGATCTGAAATATGTTCTGTGCTTTAAGTGAGTGACACAGGCGTGAGGAAGAGATTTAACTTCAGTGCCAAAGAAATAGTCCAGGTTGCCAAGTTGTTCAAAAACTATTCTTAACTTGGTCATAAGAGTGGTAGAGTTACCCGTGACCATAGTATCGACCATAGTATCGTCAACATAAACCACTAAATAAACAACTACTGGGAGACCACTTGCAAAAAAGTATGTCAGACAAAATAAAAAGAATAATAGGGAGGAAGTTGACACAGCTGTAACTACAAGTGAGTAGGAGCTCTGTGCTGAGGAAATGGATTCTGCTTGGAGCCTTGTGCCTGCTCTTGAGGTGTCAGCTAGCTCTAAAGTGAGGATTGCTAAGCCCCAATAAGGACTACGCTGACCATATCTCTAGCGATGTTGGATGGCTCAATAATAAAATCAAAAATCAAAATCTGAAGCAATAGAGTGCACAGACAAAGGTAATAGCTTCTTATATAGGAATCATGCAAGCATGAGCAGACATATTCACAGACGGCAGGCACAAATGAAATGGCGCAGGAGGTGGTTGAATCTGTTCGGAGCCCATGGAAATGGATTAAGAACTCCCATTGCCATATCAAGAAACAGTAGTTGAGAGAATTTTCAAAAGACTTGAGTAACTGAATTTTGAATCCATCACTGAAAACTAAGAACACATCCTAGTATTTATAGAGAGATTAGGGGTTATCACAACCATGTCATAGTAGCAAACCTTTGTGAAAGTTATAATTAGCATAACTTATTAACAGAAAGGTCTTACTGACAACTATCTGACATCTGCACTAACTGCTGCCAGCTAAGCACTGAAGATAGCTACTCCTAGTTACACAACTACTATATACACAACAAAGCTAGAAACTAATCACAAACAAATATGGATTACGGATATCATTCTGTACTCACCAGAATATATATCTTCACTAATATTAATAACACGTGACGCTTTACTAATGCCTCCCCGAGTTATGTGAAATATTCTGTCAAATACATCTGGGTGTCCATAGTGCATACGGACTCTGCAAGATTTTTTTGAACCAAAAATATAAATAAGAATCAATGTTGTATGAACCCAACAGGTACAATCAAATAAGGTTTAACATGAAACCTCATGTTTGCTTTATTTCCATTTGTTAGATACCTAAAGCAGGTAAGATAAAAAGGGGGGGGGGGTGAATGAGCTTTGTCTGCATGTGTTAGTCTTTAAGCATATCTACCCGTTGAAATTATGCAAATAGCATAATTATGTAAGTACATTAATAAGGGAAATTTTAAACTCTCATTGCATACATTTCAAACAGTATTTCTCTTTTCTTGTTCATATATATATATATATATATATATATATATATATATATATATATAGGGAGCGTATATTATGACTTATGAGAGGAGTTTTATAATGAGAGGATGAGAGTAACCAACCATAACCAGAGATCAAATTATGTGCGGTTGAGATTAAAACAAAAAGTCAATATAATAACTACCCATCTTTTAATCACAACCACCCATGTATTGTTAACACTCCTCTCACTAGATACACCCCCTATCTGTGTGTGTGTGTCCCATAGAACGTCTAGTTGAGATGACCATTCAGAAGTTAGTGTTGCAGGTGGCAGAAAATAAAACAAACCACATCATTCTCTCAAGGAAAATCAAACCCCAATTAAGTCAGTGAATGTTCACAAGAAACAAATCTTAGAAGTATCATTTTCTAGAAAGTGAAAAAAAACGGCTACCACCCGTGTTTAAAAAACCGTCTCGGACCAGTCGGTTTGATCGGTCCAACCGGGAACTGAACCCCTAAGCGTTCCGAGCTGGTTACTCGATCAGAAATGTCAATGACTCGGTTTTAACGTCATCAAACCGGTCTTGGCTCGGATTGAACTGGACAGAGGGGTTCGAACCGCTGCCTTGTACCATTAAAAACTAGCGCTACCACTGCGCTGGAATTCGTTTTTGAGTTATCTGCGCATATCCTATATATAATTAATATCACATTTGATAAAAATGAAAATCACGCCACTGTTTTAATACTAACACATGGCAGGCAATACTTGGTATATTTCGATATATTAACCATCCATTATACTTTCTAACAAAAGGGAGATTAGGTTTTCATAGTATATATTTTAATTAAAGATTTATTGTGCAAACATTTTGTAATACAATAATTAGAATTTTTTTGTTATCTTTTATATAAAAAATACTTGGATGAATTTGCATGATCTAAAATATATCTATATTGCACATAAATAAATTTGGAAAATTTTTACTATATTATGATATGGATTTTTATATTTCATTAGGTATGGAGTTTACATAGTTATGATATTTTTATAATTTTTTAATATATATACCGGTTCATGCGGTTCAACAAGGGACCCCTAGGTCCGATCATGACCCACCAACCCAGTACCCCCACTGAGTCGATGACCGGCCCGGTTTTTAAAACACTGGCTACCACCACTACCATAGCCTTTTCCAACTAAGTGGAATCAGCTACAGAGATCAAATGACACCATAATATCCGGCCATGAAACATGTTTACTGATAGACTATTTTAATCTAAATCCCTCCTGATGATAAACCATCATTCTTAGAGGATGAAGTTAAAATAATAAAAAGAATAACTTCATCGTTTAACCAACCACTTCTATTAATTATGTCTGGTACAGATTATCAGCTTAAACGAAACTTACTTGAGAGGATTTGCTAAAACGCGTTGAGCCAAGGTTACAAAGCTAGTTTCTTGATTGGACATGAACCAAGCCAAGGATGAGACACTGCAAAAGCATGAGCATTCAATATGTAAGCAACTGAAAGGAGCAAAGCCCAATAGTATCACTTCGTTGATGAATTTTAGTGGGTGAATGCCAAACCTTCCAGTAAAAACATGTTCCCTCACTCCAAGAATGCTTGGAGGGCGAAGACCATGATCCGCATGAAACTCTTCAAGAAGATTTCTCATTTTCACCGCCTCCTCGAGATAATTGTCCTGTCAAACAAAATGGATCAAATGAATGTATAACAAGTTTACCAGTCATTTTTTCATTCACAAATATATTTTATGGAATAGGGAGAGAGATTTCTCCACTAAATATTATTAATCCCAAACTCCTACGATAGGCTGGTGAACCACATATTAACCCAAGATAAATAAGGATAAAAATATGCTAAACATCATGACTGCAACATACAATGCCCAAGTGACTTGAACATCTGTTTTTGTATGAATGCAGAAATTTTAGATACATAAAAAAGTAGACGTGAAAAAGTTCAAACATTTAATCATCCATGTGCACCGATTAATTTGATAACTTGTTCAACACAACAACTGCAGAAGCTAGAAAATGAAAAAATACAAGTAGATCTTACATCGCTAATTGAACTCTCGTAATTTATGGTGGAAGCCGAAGTTATCTCAAAATGCATTGCAGTATGAAAATTCAGATAAAAAAAGGACCCACAGCAAAAACATATTTTTTAACATAAATCCAACTTAACAAGGGATAAAATTAGGAGAACCTTCTTTTCCTTTCATTTTAATATCCATTGCAGTACATTATATACATATGATAAAAGTTTCAGAAAGAGAATTGGTGAATATAAATGAAAACAAAATTTGACTATTGATTCCCAATATTTATAGAATATTCTAGAATATGCTAACACAGAGAAACTAACAGAATAGCTATGAATTAGTAAAGTCCAGCCAACATAACTGATCTAGAAAACTGCAATGAGCAGTACTCTGAGAGACATAACAATATGACCACATCGATAAAAAGTAGAAGATATTTTGTAATAAAAGATATATGAAAATTGGAGCAGATTAAAAAAGGAAATAAACATTTGAGACAGGTCCTCACCTGATTCATATCGATAGTTTGAACGGCATCACCACGAGTGAAAATTATAGCATGGTTTTGGTTTTCAGGCTTTCCTTCACCAAGTTTTGGATCCCCAGGAAGTTTGATAGAATATATTTCCTATTTACAAGAACATAAAGAACCATCACGGAAAAGAAACCCACCATAAAACATAAATAAATTAATAAATAAAACAGTATCTCATTAATTACACTTAATAACTCGGTGATCTACAAACCAAGAATATGATATCCTAACATTGCGCAAAAATATCTATTTTAATAATGACTGGCAAAGCATGGAATCCCTAAAACTGAGGGATTGAGAAAGATCACAGCAATGAATCTATTCTATATAAGGAAAACTAAATCAGATCAAGGAAATAAAGAATGACTAAAGTACAATCAACCCCAACAGAATAATTCAACAGTAAAAGAATAATTCATCACATTCAAGGCAAAAAAACAGTCACCGGTAGCCTTAATCTGCTAATCTTATAAACAGTATTACATTTTAGTACATCACCCAAGCCAACTGTGGAGTTGCAAAATTTGAAATATTTTCAAGCACAAATATTGACACAAATTTTTTACATCAAAAACAAATAAATAATCAGAAACACCACAAGCAAGTGAATGCTAAATAATATGTTTAAGCTTATCCAAACAGGTTGAGACTATCTAATGAAGTAAAACAGGCATCAGTGGAAGCTTTTCTCCACCTGATCTTTTCCATTTATATCGGCTTTGACAAGCTTTGAATAAAACACTCGTGGGGTGCTTGCATCGGTTGTACTTTCATCAACGTGAATGAAAGCAACTCGGAGTGCCTCATTCCTGATAACAAAAACAAAAGCTTAATACTTGCATTAAAAAAATTAAAAAAACGTGAAAAATTTCCTTTGCAAACACAGATATAGCTGAAAAAAATTAACAGCAAATTTACTGACAGCAACTCCACCTAAAATTTTGTATCGCCATAAAAACTTTTGTCATCTAAAATGCCGCAAATAAGATGATGACATGACATTCATCAACATCCTCCCCAATTATAACAGCATTTTACATCACAAAATTCTTAAGCAAACTAATTAATGCTTCCTGGGAAAGTGATAGAACATATTAATAGTTGCATATGATTTCCTGGGAAAATGAGATAACATTGGAAAGTGATAGAACATATTATGAGAAAACAAAATACTATTTATACACGGGTTATTGAATCTTCCTAGGTTCTAGTATTTATACACAGGCTCTGTTCTGATAAAAAAAAAAATACACAGGCTCTGTTAGCACTTTCCCAACAGAACTGTAAGTGACTGTCACACAGTTTTCGACAACTCTCACAATTTTAGCAAAAGCAAAAACATCTCAATAGATAAGAGACTCCAAGCACATTCAATACACCGTAACAAATATACACTTCAAACATTCCATAAAATATTCAGGAAACCATTCATACATAGCTACAGTAAGCACTGAGCTATCTATCATATAGATGTCCATATAAAATACATTATCAAACTGTCAGTCTTCACCTGAAAAGTACATGGGAAACAATGAGCACGCAATTTCATACCTTTGTAACAATAGAGCAATATCAGCAGCTTCGGGTGCCTTTCGCTGCTTTTGTTGACCATAAATTTGGCAGGATACAACGTAAGTAAACTTCAAATCTGCTTGTGCCCGTGATTCACGTGATGATTCAAAACCTTGACTTGTAATGAAGTCGTTCTGAGAATAATTGTCCACTAGTGATAGAGCAGATGTCAGGAAAATATCCACGCCAAGCTTAACTAGAGCAAAAAGCACAAAATCACAAAGTGCAATACAGAATATTCTTGTGTAACTACCTCCCAGTGATCTGCTCTCCAGGTAGCTCTGCAGCATCAAAGCTCTTCTATAATACATCATACCACGCACTGCAAACCCAAAGAGTGAAAAAAAATCAATGCAGTTTTCAAGAAGGAAACCAATATTACTGGAAATACACCAGTTACGCCTCAACTCATGTCGTGTGAAAACATAAACCAAGACAGATAAGATATGCTAAGAATTTATAACCTGTCCTAGCCAGGGTCTGTCCTCGATAAGATGCCCAAAAACGAAGCTCCAATGAGTCACTAGAACTTTCTTGAAGTTCTGCATCCTCAGTAGACACTCCTCGACCAATTCTTTCAAGAAAGTTGTCCCATTCATCTACAATATAAAATAGTTCATTTTAGATCCCTATTGGAGAAAAACCCAAGTCCCACATTGGCTACGGATATGGCCGAAGTATACTTTATAGAGCTTAGCCAAAGTATACTTAACGAGCCGGTTTTATAGAATTGAGTTAAGCCGAAATCTTAGATGGTACCAGAGCCTATTTTAACTACGTTGTTAAGCCACTCATATTATCCACACATCAGGCCCAGTGACTTGGGGCATGAGGGGTGTATTGGGGGATAACTCAAGAACCACATTGGCTAGAGATATAGCCTAAATATAGTTTATAAAAAACACGGGCAACCCTCACCTTACATACCAGTTTTGGGGTTCTTGAGTTACGGGCATAATCTAATAATCCCAAAATGACATGGTTCACATGACAAAAACCGATCCATGTCCCTCTCCAATCTCCAAAAAAGCTACAGCTTTTAGTACCATTCATTCTTGAAAGACATTAGCAAGACAAATTTACTCCCCCTCTTGCTTTTTAGTCCCCTCAAATTGGCAAAGATCGGCGAACACAATGGGGGTAATAATGAAGCTTTTAAGTTAATAAACATAATGAAAAACAGATAAAACTTTTACAGGCAAAAGCAAATACATTTCTAGAAAGAAACAGCCTCAAATCAGTCAATCTTTGAGAAAGATAACAATGAGCATTGAGAACCCAACAAGAATTTTGAGCATTGACTTGTTTTTATCTTCAAGAAAGGGGGGAAACGGAGAGAAGACATGTTACCTGGAAATATCTTTTGGAGATAGAAAAGAATAGATATTCCATCTTCATTTTCCTTTTGTAATTCAGATGTACTGTAAAGCACAGTCTCACTATAGTATGGGGTGAAAACACTAGTACAAACAAACAAAAAAGTTAGTATGGAGAGAGAAAATAAAAGCACCACAATAAAGTATATGCATGCACATTCATATACCTGAATGGCAACATTTCACTAACAGGCTTTGCCGAAGGCATATCCATAAATAACGAATTTGTGAAAAACTCTAATCTTCTCCTGGCTTCTAGATTCTTTGGAACATTAGCAGCAGAGTCCTTTACAGTAAGCAGAAGATGCAACCGCTTCACAAGCTCTTTCTACAACAAACCTCCAAAATTACTATGATATATCAAAACAGAAAGAAAAGAGAATGACTTCTATGAAAATAGAAGTCACTTACAATTTCAGGATCATTAGGCCATTGTATCCTGGAAAAAAGGCGTCCCTCATCCCTAGCTCTAGCTAAAATGTTCCATGTGTCAAGATTTTCCCTAGAAATTAAAAAATAATGAGAAAGAAATTAAGAAAAAAAATAATCTACAAAAAGTTAGGAAATTGCACTTATGCAACAATATACCTCAAGTCTGAAGATACCAGGTCATGAGTAACAACATCATAAAGTTCATAAACTGCTTTTGCAGCACCTTTTGCAAGTGCGGGATCATTTCGAGTCTGACATGTCAAAAAATTCACATCCAAGTAAACACAAAATTGTACCAAAAACCAATATAAGAAAACAAATTTTGAACATGCAGATAAATAATAAGATATCCTATTTGGTTTTGACATTTAGCTGTTTTAATATTTCTCAAAACAGAACTGTCCAGTGTCCCACGTTGGATGTGATATGGCCTGAAAAAGAGTTTATATGTAGGAAACATCTCTCAATCTACAAGCCAGTTTTGTAGGGTTGAGTTAGGCCAAACCGAAATTCTAAGAAGAACATACAACTATTTATGTTGTATCTGTTTGGGAGAAACACAAACGGAAATCTGGATAAATTGGATGTAATAAGGAACAAGTTGAGATTGTATATCATGCATGGCAAACACTATTTCCGAAGTTCCCTATTGGTGATTTTTTCAATATTATTTATTTAAATATTCCTGGGTTCATAGGGGAATACTTTTAATGGATGAAAATATAAGATTAGAAAAAATACGATATTATATGTACGAAAATATAATTCATAATTCAAAAAGTAAACCAAAGAATTACCAAGAGTCCTGTCAATGCCGTAAGTCTAGATAAAACAAGTGGAAGCTTCTTAAGAGACAAGGTTATAACAAGTGAACCCTCTAATATACTGTTATTGATCTCGCGAAATATTCTTTCGACCCTGTCAAAGAGAATATTTACAATCTTTCACCAAACATGTGTGTCACTCAAAGTAAAAATAATGCACTGTCTAATGGAGAGAGCAAAAACCTTCAGAGCAAAAAAATTATTACAAATTCCATAATGATAACCCGTCTTCTATCTCAGATAAAAGTAAAAAAACATTGAGTTTAGATCAGAGTCAGACAAATAAATATACTACTAAGGTAATCTAGTAATAATCCAGTAATCCATATAGTCCTGATCATAAGTCTAGGTGTAAGAGTACTCAGTTAGATCCAACTAAAGGATATTTTAGTAATTACAGATTAGCATATTCAAATGTATACAAAGTATAAAACTGATATTCAGTTAAGTGAATTAGTGAGTTAGTTAGGTGTGCACATGATTAGGCATGTGAAGTGCACACGATAAGCTACTGGTATAAATACCAGCTCCCTGTACACAGAAGATTCATAACAAAAAATGAAATATTCAGTTACACAGTTATCTGTAGCTTCTCTCAAATTTCACATGGTATCAGTAGTCACCACAATCCATGGCGACAGAAACACAACAACCATCTTCTCCGGTGAGCTCGCCGGAGGATACAATACCTACGCATGCAGTTCCGCTATCAACAGCACCACCTACGCAACCGTTGATCACGTTTCAACTCAAGATTTCCGGTAAATTAGACGAGAAGAACTTCTTGATATGGCAACAACAAGTAGAACCAATGATCAATGCGCACCTCTGTAGTTAATAGCAAATAGCGTAGCGTAGCGGCCGACCCCTAAAGGGCTATTGCGGTGTAGCGGGTAGCGCTATGACCGCTACGCCAAAGTCTAGGCAAACAATATACCGGATTTATACCATACACATATAAAGGCTAAAAAACCTAAGAATACTAAAAAATAAACACATATTCATAAGTAATCATCAAAGTTCATTGCTACTAATACTTAGACATAACATAAACCAAAATAGTAAGCAAGTTCTAGCCTCCAAGGCTCAAAATAGCACATCTAAAACATTTAAACAAGAACAAATCAACAAAATAGTAAACAGAATGAAATTCGTGTAAAAAAAGACGCTGAGAGGAAATAGAAGCTGTGTTGAGAAAACAGAGTGAAATTCGTGTAAAAAAATAGGGTGTTGTAGAGAAAACAGTGAAATCTTGGTCCAAGAGAAGCAGAAACCAACGTTTTCATGGTGTTGAGAGAGAAGTCGAAGGAGCCATGAAGGAGCATAAACTCAGAAGGAAGACAGAGATGGAGCGTAGAAAGAATCTTGGTCCAAGAGAAGAAGAAACCAGCGTTTTCATGAAAGTTGAAGAGGAGATGCCGCAGAGAAGAAGAGAAGAGGAGAAGACTTTTTAATTTGAAAAAGAGAACGAGGTGTCACGTGTTTGGTTCCTGTTTACTAAAATATTAGGGTAAAGTAAAAAGATAAAACATTAAAATATTAGGGTAAAATAAAAAGACAAAAACGTGTACAAAAAAACCCTAAACGAAAGGGTAATTTTGACTTTTCCAAATTATTTCACTGTTGCGCTGTCTTCTTCGTAAAATTTCCGCGATTTGGCCGCAATCTCACCGCAAAACAGAGCGCAACGGCCGCATCATCAAACCGCACCGCAACGGCGTTTCGCGTTGCGCCGGATCTCCGCCACGCCACGCACCGCCGCGATTGCGGCCGCTACCACCGCTATTAACTACAAAGATGCGCACAACCTTCAAAGCTTCATCCACTATCCAGAAATTCCTGACCAGTACCTTTCGCAAGACGATCGCAATGCGAGGAATGAAAATCCTCTGTACAGGAACTGGTTGAAACAGGATCAATGGCTGTTATCTTGGCTCCAATCAACATTATCCGGTGCAATCATGCCCCGTGTGTTAGGATGCGTCCATTCCTTTCAACTTTGGGATCACATCCACGATCATTTCCAAAAGCTCACTCGCGCGAAAGCACGGCAACTGCGAACAGAGTTGCGTGCAACGACATTGGATTCGCGCACAGTAGAAGAGTACTTACTTCGCATCAAAGCTCTCGTCGACAGTCTCACTTCAGTTGGTGATCCGGTTCCACCAGCACAACACATTGACGTCATTCTCGAAGGTCTTCCGAAAGAATACGCACCTGTAATTTCTGTTATAGAGAGCAAATTTGAAGAAAATCAACTGGAAGAAGTTGAAGCTCTCCTTCTTGCGCATGAAATGCGTTCTGGAAAATTCAAGAAGAAGTCCCAAGGTGAATCTCTCTCAATCAATTTAACAAACACCTTGCCTGCACCAGCACAGAACACAGAATCGCAACCTGCACCCACTGGTAATAATTTTGGTAAAATTCGTTTGCTGGAGGCTTTCGTGGTGGCCGTGGTGGCCGTGGTGGTAGATTCTCCAATGTCCAATGTCAAGTATGTTTCAAGAATGGACATCTTGCCACAACGTGTTATCATAGGTTCAATCAGCAGTTCCAAGCACAAATTCCCACTGACTACCAAGGTTTTTCCCAAAACTCCTATGCCACTCTTGCTCCCAATCCCTATGGCTATTCTTACCCTCCACCACTCTACCAAAACACTTGGTCCAGACCTCAATATCCACCTAGACCACAGCAACAACAATTTCCACAACAGCAACAACAGTTTCCCTATCCACAGGCCAACATGACCACTGCAACTCAACAACCAGTCACCAACACCCAACTTCCCTGGGCTCCAGACACAGCCTGCTCTCTCCACACCACACTTCAATCCCAAAACATCCATCAACAATCTCCCTTTGAGGGTCCAGATCAAATCTTCATAGGAAACGGTCAAGGTTAGAATGTTAAAACCTGTGGCTCATCTACCTTTTCTTCCCCTATTAATCCTCAAGTTTCATTGGTGTTAAATAACTAATCCATGTTCCCTCTATAACTAGAAATTTATTGAGTGAGTCGTTTTGCAGCTGACAATAATGTTTATTTTCAGTTTCATCCTAAGGATTGTCTTGTATTTTCACAGGCCACCAATGAACTCCTCCTACATGACAGGACTGTCTTGTATTTTCACAGGCCACCAATTAACTTCATTGGCATAAATACTACAACAGAATATCTTGTCAAAAAAATCAAAAAATGACAGGATTGTCTTGGTAGGCTTTTAGGGTATGTTTCATTCAAATGAGGGGAGGGGAAATAGATTAATGAAGGGGGGAGGGATGGGAGAGATTCAATGAGATGGTGTGTTTGGCTGAGAGAAGGGGAGGAGAGGGGAAGGGAAATAACCCTTTTTATTTGATTCACAGGGAAGGAGAGATATTTTAAAGGAGGTGAAGTGCTAGTTTACTTTTTACACTATTGGGAAATACCGAAGTCCGACATCGACTAGTGATAAGGTCTCAAAAGAGTATATAACGAAAGGGCATCCCTCACCTTACAAGCAGGTTTTGTAGGGTTGAGTTAGGCCGAACCCAAATTCTAAGATGGTATCAGAGCAAGTCTGATTCTGCGACCTATCTTCGTGCTTCACCACCGCTGCCAGCGGCGGCAGCACCACCTTTTAATTTTCAATTTATATCTTCTCACAGCTGCCACTACCCTTTTCATTTCTGTCTCCTTCCACTGTTTTCAACTTTCCAGCGTGTCTTTTCAGTCAAAAACCAGATAGAAACACAGGTACTAGCGCTAGTACATGTTATGTCCCTCAGTGTAACATATGCTTGTGCTGCTGTATATGTGAATCTGTTGTATTTCCTGCTAGCCTTGTATTAGCTAAGTGTTTAGAGGTTAGTTAGTTGGTGACAACTGTCATGCCAGCTGTACCATTCTGTTATAGGCAGTTACTAACTTCCATCTATCTCTGCATAGTATAAATACAGATCTCCATCTTCAGAGATCTTAGAAATCATAATACTAAATTCTCTGTTGTTCAAACCCTGACAGCACTCATCGAGGATGTCACGACAACAGGCAGAAAACAATATTACCAAAGAGAAGGCTTAAAGGTGAGAACTCAGGAGAGGATGACATTATTATAAGAGTTCCAAACTTTGGGAATTCAGCAGTGAAATAGTTATTGCATATAAGATTTTAGAAAAGAAAAGAAGGAGGAGAATAAAAACTCTGGATCATAGTTGCGGTTTATTATTATGATGATGATGCTACAAAAGACCAAACACTAACCCTTATACAAATATTAGACTCCTAATTCTAATCAAATAATGCAAAAAGAAAAAACACTCAAATTATTAGAAAAGAAAAAAGAGAATAAAAACTCTGGTTCATAGTTGCGGTTTATTGATGATGATGATGATGCTACAAAAGACCAAACACTAACCCTTATACAAATATTAGACTCCTAATTCTAATCAAATAATGCAAAAAGAAAAAACACTCAAATAACTAAGAAATATGGAAACTAATCTAAGAGATGCTCTAAGAAAAGAAACTAGAAGATAAACTTAGATACTCTAAAAAATACCAAGATATTTTCTTATAATCTAACAACGCTCTTTTAACTTAAAAACCCCAATATTTTCATCAATAATTAACCCTAGCTAACTAAGATGTAACACAAGCAAATGCGCTAAGATAGAGCAGTAAAACTCATACCATAGTCTTCCTTCGCTATCCACTAAGGAATATAATATTTTTTCAATAGCAGAATAGCCCTCCTGAACTGCATATGCCATATATTCATCCCTAGAGATCCTACTCCACAGATCAGCCTGTGTATCTTTGCAGTCCAAAGCCAAATCCACTGCCAACAAGATCTGAACAGAAAGATACTAAGTCAGATATAGCATATGGAATCCCAGCTAACTATAGAAGTCTTCAAAATCCATTCTGAGTATTTCTTATTGCATTATAAGTTCCACCTTACTGCTTAGAAGAAACAAAGGCCATTGAACCAATCTCAGACTCCCTGCATTGCTAGGAATAGAAAGTAGGTCCATTTCCCTGTAATGGTTAAAAACAAATGAAAAAGGAACATATAAAAAGCTATCACTGGATACACTAGATTTTAAAATTTTAAACCCAGAAAAATAAAAAAACAAATATTTAGTAAAATGGAAAAAAAAAAAAAGAAACATTAACGGGCGGAGAAAATTATATGTATAATTAAATGAGGATAAAATACCATCCAAAAATATTTAGTAAAATGGAAAAAAAATTAAAGAGGCCAAAATACGCAAATCCTTATGCCAAATATGTTTAGAAAATCCACCCAGTCATTCCACACAAGTTTTTGCTAAATACAGGAAGAATTAAATTTCTTTGTTCCTTCACAAACAACAGAATGGAAATTGTAAATCCTTCGGTATCAGTTTATAAGTAAGTTTAATTGACATATTGTCAAGCAGCAAGTTTCCTTTAACCAACCTATTGCTAATGAAATCTTCCTCGCGCAGGCTTTTAATTATCTCATTCCAAAATGGAGCAAACATGGCAGCATATGCTTTGTTCGTATCCTGAGAATCCTGTACCAAACCAACCACATTCATTTAACCAAACGGCATGCCACATTCCCAAAAGACACAATACATCAATATGGCGAAAATAATAAGAATCATAACCTTTTCCCACATGGTGAAGGTAGACAAATGACGTCATAATTTTCTACTTCTAATGATGTTTAGTGACTGACCATTTAGATCCAAATTTTTCTTTCACTTAAAAGTTAAAACATTATTAGCTTTATAACGCAAACATGTTAACACACACATACGGTCAGGATTTTTTGACACCAGGAATCAAAATTGACATACACTTTGGATAGCTTTTAAGGTATGTTTGGGAGAAGGGGGGGCATATTTTTCAATTCTAAATAGAGGAAGCTATAAAATGTCACTAAACATAAATGAAGCGTGATTAAAAATATTATATTGTTATCTATCATGTTATTCTTTTAATTTTTTAAAATGTCAAATATATATTAAAATATAAACTAATCTTTTCAAAGCCCTCCCTCCCTCCCAAAATACCCTTAGTGAAAAAGAAAATTTAATTAATTGGACAACTGAATTTAAAGTTCTCATTCCAGCAACAATCACGTATGAAAATTGGGCTCCAAGTACGTACGAATATTGCATGGATCAGTTTTCTTCCCGCCCGGCAATCCTATTCCTTACGTGATTTATTGCATGTTTTGCTCATTTTCCCTCTTCAATTGTGTCTATTGCATCCAGCATTAATAGGAAGAGATATGTTTAATTTTGGGTATTCTATTTTTGAATTTTGATTATTAGTGTGAAAGACAAAGACAGTATATTTGTCAAATGCTTGAATGAAACATCACTCAACTGATTTGCTCATCATATACACATTATGGAGAGAATACAAAGTGAGATTTACAAGGTCATTAATGTGATTCCTAGTTCCTATGTACATTGTACATGCATGTAGTTTCTGTTAAGATATATTGTAAATAGTAGTTTTATTTATATATGTATTCGGCCCAGGCCCGTTAGGTTTTCTCTATTTAAACTCATTAGTGAATGTACTCAATACACAGTTAATAAGACGGAACTACAGCTGCTCTGTAGTCGCAGACGTAGGCAAAGATTGGCCGAACTGCGTTACCAATATCGTGTTTAATCATTTTAACATGGTATCTAGAGCCTACAGTCAGTAGGTCTTAGAAAAACCCTGGTTGTTCTGTCCTATAGTCACGTGACCTACTGTTTTGTGCAAAAATCCATCTTCCTCGACTGATCTTGCTACACCGCCTCTACCATTAGCTTCGTCATCAAATTCCGAGCCACCCCATAAAATTTCGTGGCCATCGGACGTCAGACGCGCCGCCACGCGCCACCCTTGTTCCGATCACCGTCCGGCGCGTGTAAGCCACGCGCCGCCTTCCACCACTCCGTTTGACGTGCCGCTGGTCCAGTTCTGTTCAGAATCTTCAGATCTATCTGTTCTCACAACTTTTGGTCAATGGGTCTCAAGTTTAACAGGTGTTTTTCTTCCTTTTTGGCCTTCACGTTGATCTCGTTCTTTTGGCCTTCACTGTTAGTGTTATTGTTTCTGGCCTTCACTGTTTGTGTTATTGTTTCTACCTTAATACAGTGAACTGTTAGTGTTATTGTTCTTTTATTGCTGTCCTTGGTTATCTCATCATCATAAAAAAAAAATGAGTTCAGAAAAGGAGAAGTCTGGATCTTCGGGTAAGAATCTTGTCTTATGTTTTTTCCGGTAATCCCTCTATAACAACGGAGAAACTCAATGGTGATAATTATTTGAATTGGTCGGCATCTGTCGAAATGTGGTTTAAGGGCCAAAATCTTTCAAATCATCTTACTAAGATCTGCATCAAGATTGGGAACAAGCAAACTGTCAATTAGTTTCTCTTCTGTGGCAAACTATTGAACCCTCTTTGTTGGTTCACTATCGCTCATACACCACTTGTTATGATATTTGGCAGAAGGCTAAGAACGTGTATTCTAATGATATCCAGCGCCTTTATGGTGTTATTCATAGTTTAGTCACCCTTCAAATGACAGAAGACAACATCATGACATATGCAAACAAAGCTCAGTCAGCTATAAACGAGTTCAAGCTCCTTGTGACCGACACTGCTCAAAGAAAATACTCGAGAAACTGGACAATGTTTGCATGATCTATGTCCTTCATGGCCTTCATCAAAAGTATGAGTCAGTCCGGAGCAACATTCTTTCTGCATCAGATATTCCCTCCACAGAGGATCTTATCAGACATCTTATATGCCTTCCTAGTCTAGAAGGATCTGGAGGCAATGAATCTCAAACTAACATAGAGTCCTCTGCTCTTGTTTCAAATTTTGCAGGTCGTGGGGGACGCGGTCGTGGTTGTGGGGGTGGTCGAGGAGGTCGTGTTGGAGGTCTCCCTCAGTGCACTTATTGTAAGAGACCTGGTCATACCGAAGACAAGTGTTATTCCCTTCATGGCTTTCCAGAGAAACCAGTAAATGTGACTCAAATTAATGATTCTGAACAGAGAAACACTAAACAAAATGTTCTTTCTGATGAGGAGTATAAGGCATTCCTGCAGTATAAGACTTCCCAAGCTTCATCATCAGCAACAGTTGCTCATTCTGGTAATTCTACAGTCTGTTACTCTCAATCATCACCTGTTGACTCCTGGATTATGGACACTGGAGCTTCCGATTGCGTGGCTAGTAATCCATCTCTTTTATCCAAAATATCCCAACCTAACACCCCACATTATATTACTGTTGCCCGGATCAAAAGTTAAAGCTAGTGGCATTGGTGAAGCCACTCCTCTTCCATCCTTACCCCTTGACAATGTTTTTCATGTTCCCAATTGCCCATTTATTTAATTTCAGTCAGTCGTCTGACTCGAAGTCTAAAATGTTCTGTAATTTTTTATGATGATTATTTTGTTATACAGGACCGGAGTACGAAGCAGACGATTGGTACAGGATATGAATCACATGGACTTTACTACCTCCAGCCCATCCAACCTTCATCTTCACTTGCCTCCACTTCTACTACAGAGTCTCCAAGTCTTCTTCATCGTCGGTTAGGTCATCCAAGTCTCAAGAAATTCAAAGTTATGGTTCCTCATTTGTCTCACCTGCAGTCATTAGATTGTGAGTCTTGTCAGCTTGGGAAACATGTTCGTTCTTCCTTCCCTAGCAGTACTCGGTCACAAGCTCGTTCTCCTTTTGATGTTGCTCACTCAGATGTATGGGGACCAAGTCGAGTCACTTCAATTGTAAGACATAGATATTTTGTCACTTTTATTGATGAGTTTTCTAGATGTACGTGAATCTACCTTCTTAAGGATAGATCTGAACTTATTGGTGTTTTTCAAAATTTCTTCAAAGAAATCAAAAATCAATTTGGTTGTTCTATTCGTACTTTACGTAATGATAATGCGAAAGAGTATTTTTCTGCATCATTTAATTCTTTTATGGTTGAAAATGGTGTCATACATCAATCATCTTGTCCCCATACCCCACAACAAAATGGGATTGCTGAACGTAAGAACTGTCATATCATTGAAACAGCACGCACTTTGCTTATTCATTTAATGTTCCTTTGAAGTTTTGGGGGGATGTTGTCCTCACTGCAGGGCACTTGATTAATAGAATGTCATCCTCTGCTATCCAGAATAAAGTTCCTCATTCCATATTGTTCCCCGATGAACCATTGTTCCATATCTCTCCTCGAGTCTTCGGTTCAACTTGTTTTATTCATGATCTTATTCCGGGACTTGATAAATTGTCTGCTCGTGCAGTTAAGTGTGTCTTCCTGGGCTATTCACGAGTTCAAAAAGGGTATCGATGCTACTGTCCCTCCACACATCGTTTCTACATGTCTGCCGATGTCACCTTCTTTGAAGATGCACCCTTCTTTGCATCTCCCATTGAATCTGAGTCTGTCTCTCAAGGATTACCTATTCCTGACCTTGTCCCGGTAGTTCCACTCACACCCATCATTGATCAGATAGATCACCCTTCTCCTACGGAACTTCCTAGTCCTCCTAGTCCTCCTCCCTTTCAAATTTATCAGCGTCGTGCTCGTCTCCCTCTTGTCGACCCACCTCCTACAGAAGATCCTAGTGACTCATCTCCTACCCAGGTTTCCTCTCCTACTCCGGATTCATCTACGGAGTCAGACCCCTCCTGTTGCCCTGCGTAAAGGTACGCGTTCCACCCGTAACCCTCATCCTATTTATAATTTCCTCAGTTATCACCGCTTATCACCTTCACATTATACATTTGTGTCTGCTATTTCTTCCATCACCATTCCTAAGTACACACAGGAAGCTCTTTCTCATTCAGGTTGGCGACAAGCTATGATTGATGAGATGACAGCCTTAGAATCTAACCATACATGGACTCTTGTGCCACCTTCTCCTGGTAAATCTATTGTTGGGTGTCGTTGGGTATATACTGTCAAAGTTGGTCCAGACGGAAGTATTGATGGTCTGAAAGCCCGCCTCGTGGCTAAGGGCTATACTCTGGTTTTTGGTCTTGATTACAGTGATACTTTCTCACCGGTGGCTAAAATGGCTTCTGTTCGTCTATTCCTTGCTATGGCTGCAATGCGACATTGGCCATTGTATAACTTGACATCAAGAATGCATTTCTCCACGGTGATCTAGAAGAAGTTTATCTAGAGCAACTATCAGGTTTCGTTGCTCAGGGGGAGTGTCGTGGGTATGTCTGTCGACTTCACAAAGCTTTGTATGGTCTTAAACAATCTCCTCAAGCATGTTTTGGGAGATTCAGTAGTGTCGTTCAAGACTATGGCATGATTCGGAGTGAAGCTGATCACTCGGTTTTTTATAAGTTTTCCTCTCACAAATGTATTTATCTGGTTGTCTATGTCGATGATATTGTCATTACAGGTGATGATCATGATGGGACTGCAAGACTTAAACAACATCTAGTCCACCACTTTCAAGTCAAAGATCTTGGGAAGTTACGATATTTTCTTGGCATTGAGGTAGCTCACTCTAAGGCAGGGATTGCTATTTCTCAGAGAAAATACGCTTTGGATATCTTAGAAGAAACCGGCATGTTAGATTGCAAGCCAATTGACTCTCCTATGGATCCTAATGTCAAGATCCTACCGGATCAGGGGGAGTCCTTTTCAGATCCGGGAAGGTATAGGAGGCTAGTTGGGAAGTTGAATTACTTGACCATGACGATGCCAGATATTTCATACGCTATTAGTGTGGTGAGTCAATTCCTAAATTCTCCTTGTGACAGTCATTGAGATGCTGTGGTTAGAATCCTGAGGTACATCAAAGGAGCTCCTGGAAAAGGTCTTGTTTACACGGATAGAGGTGATTCAAATGTTGTCGCTTACACAGATGCTGATTGGTATTGTGTTCTTATTGGTGGAAATCTGATTTCATGGAAAAGTAAAAAGCAAAATGTTGTTGCCAGATCCAGCGCTGAGGCTGAATATCGAGCCATGGCACTTACCACTCAGGAGCTTACATGGCTGAAACATCTTCTCCAAGAGTTGTGCTTTTGTAAAATAGGCACTATGAGTCTCATCTGTGATAATCAAGCAGCCCTACATATTGCGTCCAATCCAGTCTTTCATGAGCAAACCAAACACATTGAAATTGATAGTCATTTTGTTCGTGAGAAGATTGTGTCCGGTGACATTGCCACTTCATTTGTTGGTTCTAATGATCAATTGGCAGACATTTTCACAAAAACTCTTCGGGGACCAAGGATAACTTACATATGTGACAAGCTGGATGCCTACAATCTATACGCTCCAGCTTGAGGGGGAGTGTTAAGATATATTGTAAATAGTAGTTTTATTTATATATGTATTCGGCCCAGGCCCGTTAGGTTTTCTCTATTTAAACTCATTAGTGAATGTACTCAATACACAGTTAATAAGACGGAACTACAGCTGCTCTGCAGTCGCAGACGTGGGCAAAGATTGGCCGAACTGCGTTGCCAATATCGTGTTTAATCATTTTAACAGTTTCCTAGGTACATGATTAGCTATTGATCTTCTAGATGCATGGATGACAATACATATCCCAATGTATTGAATCTGTCCAATGTATTAAATCTGATAATTCCAACAATTAGCTATGAATATGTTTAATTTTGTGTTTTCTATTTTTGAGCTTTTGTGTAACGTATAAATTGCTTGTACCGTTTCCCTAAACTTTGAAGTAGCGGCTATACAGCCACGCCGTTGTAGTGTTTAGGGGGTTGGTTGCTACCTACGCTATTTGCTATTTTGACTACATAGGTGGAAACACCCCTCACCTTACAAGGCAAATTTGTAGGGGTGGGTTAGGTCCAAGCAAAATTCTAACATGGTATATAGCCTATCTAAGATCTGTTGGGGGCCACATGCTATCAGGCCACTCAAATCACGCTCAGTTGTCTAGTCTTGGTGCAAGGATCTTAAAGACGCAAGTTAACTCATGAACACGTGTGATTCCATGTTTTCAAGTCTCAAATTCTAGTTGGCTAGGTGATCGAAACATTTTTGTGTGAATTCGCATGGAACAACGATTCAACTCGCCTAGAATTGGTTTCAGCTCGGTGGAATCGTGAGGAATCACACGATTCAGTCCAAGCTTACGTGTTTTTTAATGTTTTGACCCAAAACGTGGGTCCAACTAATGCAAGTGTCTTTTCTTTGTTCTTTCACATTTGAAACACACAGAAAGTGAACAATACAAGGAAAGCTCAAAAAACAAGAAAGCATAGTGAACACTGAACACTAGGGAGACGCAAACGCCACCTTCTAGTGTCTACGACGCAAGTAACACCATCGCTCTAACAACGCAATGGCCTTCTCCCTCCAGCAACACGACAACCTCCTAACTCAAACACAAAACGCACAACTTAGTTTTCTTTCATTGTGTGTTGTATTTTGTTTTTCTCTTACTTTTCTTTCTTTGAAAGGGTGTGTGGGTGGCGTGGCATATAAGGGAAGTTATTTGACTTCTGTAAAGCATTTCTTTTTCTGTTTTTAGTTCTTTCTTTTGTTTTTTTGGTTCGGTGCTTTTAGTGGTTTAGATTAATATTTTGTTCATTTTGTAATCGTACAAGCATTTAGATTTAGATGGTTTCTCGTGGATGCTTTGACTTCCTGAGGCAAGCAAATATCTATTTTGTATATAACTATATATATATAACTGTATGTGTGACGATGACGATGATGATATATGGCATATGACATATGTTCTATATATGAAAAAAGTTATAATCATATAATACCACATTAACTATTCTTTTATAATTCTTTTTTTTACTAGATTCTTTTATAATTCTTAGAGTTAATTACATTAAAAATAATACAAACACTTATTTTTCTTTATAATTATAATTTTACTAAATAAGGCTAAAGTTGAAACTGAATCCTAAAATATACCTGTTTAAATATACCTGTCATGTATAGGTAATTTTGATAGTATTTTTAATGTTAGGCAGACTCGTACGAGTCGAGATTACCTAGACTACACAAGTTTACTTACACTCTTTAAGTTATACAATTTTTCTTGGGCGTGTACGAGTCGAGATTACCTAGACTCCACAAGTTTACTTACACTCTTAAGTTATACAATTTTTCTTGGGCGTGAAGAGGGTGTATTGAGAGTCACACACAATTGTGAGATGGCCAGAAAAGTTTTATAAGTAGGAGGTATCACTCACATTACAAGCCAGTTTTGTAGGGTTGAGGTAGGCCCAACCCAAACTCTAGGATTACAAATCAACAAATTTTCCAACCAAGAAAAATATTGTTATTCACTCAATGTTGATCACCTTGCTCAACCAAAAAAAAATTAAGAAAAATTATCACAATGTAGAATTGCACAGATCTATTGGATATGAAAAATTAAACCAATCAATAATTAGAACCAAACAAATTTTAACTAGCTAAAACATACCCCGTCCCAACAATAACAACAAAAATAATTATGATGACGATGAAGAGGACGATCACCTGAGTTGATTGTCCAGTGAAGGGTATCCTGAAAAAAGCACATAAACAAAATCAAAATTATCATTAAAAATGATGAAAAGAAACAACTAAAACCAGTGTTGTAAAACTTGGACCAGTCATGGACTCTGTCATGCTATGCTACTAGGACAGTGGATCAGTGATCGGGTCGATGGGTCACTAGTTGAACTTGAACCACATGAACCGATCTATCTATTTTCTTAAAATAAAATGGTAGGATATGTAATATATAATACTTCAAACAGATAAGTAACCCAGTTGTAAGTGGGTATGATATAATACACATGCTCTGGGTTCGAACATCACCCAGACACTTCTTGTGCAAATGGGAATTTATATTCCATGTGCATTGAAGGCAAAAAAAAAAACTGTCACCATGGGACAACAAAAAAGGCCTGTCAAGTCAGCTTAGGACAATGCAAAAAATGTAGCATGGGTGACAGCTGGGGATTGTGCACCATGCAGTAAACATGTTGGGTGAAAATTGTCAAAATTTCGAACCAACCGAGTCATGTGAAAAATTACACTAAGCTTAACTGGTTTCATACCAAGTTAATGACATAAGCCACTGGTTCTTGATCCGACCAGTTCAACCAGCCGGTCCGAGCCGGTTTCTACAACACTGACTAAAACTACAAGCCGACTAAATCAAACAATAATACCATTTGTTATATACGGTCACAAGCAAACATCAACACTCTGGATATCTAAAAGAAATTTATCAGAGAAGAGAAATATAATAGGATACAAGCAAAGATATTCTCCTAATTGGATATAGTAATAATAATATGTTATTGGGAATTATTGGAGTTGATCTATCATTGGAAAGATGGTAGGAAATGGTTCAGAGTATGTATTTTTATTGAATGAACAAAAATAATAGCGTGGGCATGTCAATTCCCTGTTTACTAGAGAGATCCCGAACTCTCCCTATTCGGAGTTCTAATTCTCACCAAATGACTAACTCTCCCTCTCCACACCTACTCCTATTTATTGGCAACATGCCTTACTGATTTTTTCTAATTAAACTCAACTTAAATAACTAACTAAGCCTCTTATACCCGTCGATAGTCTGACCCTAAAGTTTCACCATGTCTACAAGGGGAAAAATAATGTAAAAGACTAAAACTGCAGATCTCAAAAACACTTGCAATCCCATAGCTTCCAATAGCCAAAAATAACTTAAGACTGTGGGTCCCATTGTTGAAAAGATAAAGACCCAATCATGTTTGGAATAGTGCATGGTTTCCTTGAACTATTAATCTTTTGCTGCCAACCTTTTCTAACTGGGTAACTTATTGGTTTTTTGAACAGATGCTGAACAGATCCCACATCTAAGAGGAATAAAGCCAATACATTTGTGCTGGATTTGGACAATTTTTCAGTAATATCGGTCTGACTTATCAGAGCCACAATTTGGCTCAATACCTGAAATTTTGCTCCTGACCCAACCTTTTGCTACTCCTCCCATATGATGCAGCCACTACAAGAAGGTGACACAGCACTTTGAGTAGATCAGAGTTTGGTTCCGGTTAACAACCCATCTCTCTCCATGGAGGAACTTGAAATTGGTGGCCTCTGTGGTGAGGGTGCTTTGAGAGATGAAACTGATGTTACCGGTTTCTTTGCCTCACTAGTTATCATGTATCTTCCCCGAGCTTGTGAAGCGGCAACATGTAAAGCTGACATTTCTTTTTCACCGGAGTAGTGTCAACCAGCTCTACTAACAGCGACATGACATCTAAATCGCCGTCACCAGCATTTAATCCCTGCTATGACCAAACTTGAGACGAGCAGTGGCGACAGGACATCTGGAATGTCCAAGGCCTAACCTTCCCCAACAGTCACTGGTACTTCTCTTTTTGACGCCATAAGCTCAATGCTCCCATCCAAACACCGTCCATGGACACATCTCTTTCTCCCTCATTTGTTCTCCTTAAAGACTTCATTTGGCTCTTCATGTACGAGGTTGATCTTATCAGCTGAAATAAAGAATCTGGTTTTCCCTCTATTCTTGCTTCGACCTTCGTATTTGGTTTTCATCTTCCTACAACATGCTTCTTTTCTACCATCATGGTTCTTGATATCTAGAACTCCGTCTTCAATTATGTTTTCTTGCCCCTAAGATTCTGAATCTTGAAGGGAAACCCCAAACGTCTGGCTCGAACCGCTTAAAGCACTTACTTCTCAAAGGTCCACCACGCCACACTACAATTGCTCTCCTTCCAATAAATACGCCATTTGAGAGATCTTTCCCTCAATGCAAACGCAACAACTCAAAACAGTTTCATCTCTTTGCATACTCTATTGGCCTCAAAATACTATTCTGCATTGATCAGCCACCAATAGTCCTCCCTTCCATCAAATCTTAGACTCAATCTGTCATTCTCACACCAAATCGCACACAGCTACGACACATATTTAAAGGAATTGGTTAAAAAGAATATACATAAGGCATGTAATTTGCCAATTCTACTTCTGACCAACTCTCCCTCTCAACCCCTATTCCTATTTATGGGAAACATTTCTATTTATTGCTTCTAACTAACTCGGCCTAATTAACCAAATAAGCCTCTTATACCTATCAATAGTTTCACCTTTCACCATTCTTCTAGTAAGTCTAAAATATACTTATTTCTTTATGTATATAAATATCGACAATGTCCGGTGCTCTCATGACAACAATTCACGCAGGTTCTAATTTTTATAAATCTATGCGTAAAGTTCTTTAAGTCCTCGAAAAGGGATCCAGAAAAAAATAGATCAAGTGAAGCTTTGAAATCACCCTAAACAACAGATCACCACAACTAAACCAAGCGGACAAACTTATCCGCGGCAAAAAGGAGGTGATTTGACTTTGTCCTTGGAAGTTTTGGCAACCAAAAGAGAAAACATACATGGCACTATCAAACAACCCTATCTATTTAAATAGCTCTAAAATGACGAAAGAACTCTCTACACAAATTTAGTATTCACAATAAATATAGAATATCAAAAAGTCTTCGCTAGAAATATCTAGCACCTGGACAACATAAAAAAAGAGAATATCATAGTCATTAGTGACCAACATATCTTCCACCAGATCTATATTAAAGAAGTGACTTGATGTAATTTAGTCATTAGTGACCAACATATCTTCCACCAGATCTATATTAAAGAAGTGACTTGATATAAAAATTACGAATGTACAGAAAAGTAAGATAAGTGTAGTTTGCTATATAGAAATGTATCAGTTAAAACAGATGTATCTTAATAACCCACCTTTTTGCTTGTGGAGAGACCAAATTTTTTACAAATGCCCCAGGGAAACTCTCAAAACGTTTATGCACCATTTCAATTGAACGTATCTGCAAGAAGTTATTATTAAAAAAACAATTCATACAAGCAACAGGACATCCATAAAGAAAACAGATTTGCATATTGATAGGAACATGGAGAATAGCTCCTTAAAAAAGAGGTGGACGTCTAGAAGTTCTCAAGCAAGAAAAAGATAGCCTCACTTAGACTTTTAGGCCCTCTAGCACAGCTAATGTATGATTTTGGTCCCTGATAATGTTTTGAGCCCTCAAATAATCATGTTATCTTTTTCTACTCAAAATCTAAACAAATTAAATCAACTAACTTGTAATTATTAAACCTGTTTTGCTCGAGTAAGGTACTCCAAATTTGTTATAGCCCACTTCCTTCTTGGTCCCTTACTCATATTTCCCAGTCAATCATAGAAGTCCCTCTTGATTGTGAGTTGAAATTGCAAAATTTAAAATTGACTGATGCTAACCTAAAAGCATAAAACCTAAAGTACATCTAATCTGCTATAAAAGTTTTCTACTGGTTGCAACCTATGAGCTTCTTATCTACAAGGACATTATTGATATCACACAGAAAATGATTGAACCCCCTGTGTCTTGTGGTGGAAAGCATTACTAGTGTGAGAAATATGTAGAGAAATAACAAGGGAAACATCCACTACACAAGACCAAATCATAGCCCTTCTTCTGTTACTTGTTCCTTTCACTCTCTCGTCATCCTCTCCTCTTTGCCATACTCTTTCAACTTTTTCCCATCATTAAATACTCCTAATGAATACCTCCAGGACTTTGAAAAAAACTCACTGTTGTAAATATTTAAATGTTTTAGGGCTCCTCTTTGCCATACTCTTTCAACGTTTTCCCATCATTAAATACTCCTAATGAATACCTCCAAGATTTGAAAAAAACTCTCACTGTTGTAAATATTTAAATGTTTTAGGGCTTGTACTCGATATACAATTCTAATAATATTCAGAAATCTTTTTCTACATGGTATCACAAGTTCTCAATCTTTGGAGTCTCGCTTCCACATAAACCCTAGCCACTTTCATTGTGGTCTCCTTTTTTCCTGCTTTCAAAGAACCCAACCACCTTCGTGGTGGACTTGTGGCCCCTTTGCTGCCTTCATTGCAGCAGTTTCAGACCTGAGAGCACATTACCCTGTTTTTTGCAGAACAGTAATCTGTTTACTTTTGGAACCACTACTGCCTGCATGTTTTTTTTCTGGGTTATCCTTGTCCATTTTACTTATCATCCGAGAAAACCACCATACACGGCAGTTCACATTGTGGTCTCCTTTTTTCCTGTCTTCAAAGCACCCAGCCACCTTCATTGTGCCCCCTCCCCCTTGCTGCCTTCATTGCAGCAATTGCAGACCTGAGAGCCCACTACCCTGTTTTTCGCAGCAGCACAGTACCCTGTTTTCTTTTGGAACCACGACTGCCTGCGTGTTTTTTTCTGGGTTATTCTTGCCTGCTTTACTGTTTATCCCAGAAAACCACCATACATGGCAGTTCTCAACGCATCGATCCCCCACCGTCCGCCATGGCTTGGAGAAACTGGTCAGACTACAAAGGCGCGTCCCCAAAAGCCTCTCCACGGGCAGCTCTTCTCTGGCGAGGTTTTTGGCATGTGACCGCCACGCGCCACAATACAAGAGGCACTTCCTCAACGTGTTTCAGCAGTAGACAGATCAAACCTTTCTCTTTCCGTTTTGGTGGTTCATTTTCTGATAAGGACACTATGGTTTGTGGGTTATTTGTAGCCAACACTTTGAGCACTTTTCTGTCACTGTTGCTGATGCTCTTTGTCTTCTCTGCAGTCATTGTTACTCCTTTTTTCCGCTGGTACTTTTCTTGATCGTTGTTACATATGGCTAGCAAAATCTATGTTGATTACTCTAAGACCTTCACTAAAGATTATGTGATTCATTTGAAGTCCCTACTTGATTCTCTAAGTAAGCCTTTTGGTTCTCTAACAATGACCGGTATAAGTGTATGCTCTCAATCTTTTAGTGTTTGTGGTACAATCCCTAAGAAAGCTTAAATTCTTGACTCTGGTGCCACCGACCACATGACATTTGATTCCATTGTTTTCCATTTATATTCCACTGAGAGAAATCATTATATTAATGTTGCAAATGGTTCTTATGGGTTTTGATGGCACTAGGTATGTTAACTTGCCACCTTCATTCCAATTACAAGTTGTATTGCATGTTCCCACACTCTCTGACAACCTAATATCTATTCATAAACTCACTAGTGATCAGAACTGCAAAGTATCATTTTTCAGTTTATTTGGTGTTTTTATATGGTGTTTTTTAGGATCTTACTATAGGGAGGACGACTGGAGTGTGTAAGAAAAAGGGAGGGTTATACTATTTGTCTAGCGAACAAGGTTTGAAGGTGTTGTCTTCCTACTTCCAATCAGAGTCTTCTTCTACTGCCCAAAAATTTGGCTTTAGCACAAGCATTTGTTAGTTAGCTAAATATTATCTCTCTCTTACTCCTAATTTTAATAAAAGGGTCGAGCCATTTGATCTAATACATTCTGATGTTTGGGGACTTGCACCTATTTCTAATGCTTTTAGCGCAAAACGATTTGTTTCATTTATTGATGATCTGTGAAGCCCCGATACTTCAAAATGCACAAAGTATTTGTATCTGACACGTATCCAAAGACGCTGAGATACGCACGGGATCCGACTAGAGGATGTCGGATACACTCAAAAGACACTGGATACGCGTGGGATACGGCCGGGATACGTTTGATCCCTTTCAGTACTTTAAAATGATATTTCTTAAATTTAAACCCTAATTTTAAAATAGAAAAAACCCAACTTGCAAACAGTGAGCTCCAAGTTCGCAAAGGGTCACTCTGACGCACCATCTTCAGCTAGGTTCATCTTTTTCTCTGCTTGCATTTGCTCATCTCTATTCGTGGGCCGCAATTTCTCTGCTTGCGTTTTCTCATCTTTGTATTTTCTCATCTCTACTTTGTATTTACTCTTTGTATTTGCTCATCTTTATTTTTAGTTATGTTTGTATATTATGTCTTTATATATTTTAATTTTAATTTAATTTTTTATTAAAGAATCTCAACCATATCGTATCTTGATTTTCAAAATTTTTCCATATCCTTGTATCTGTATCGTGTTGTATCACGCACTCGGGCTTCATAGTTGATGATTGTATTCGAGTAACTTGGATTTTCTTAATGAAGGACAAATCAGAAGTACCGCAGTTGCTTATTCGATTTCATCATATGGTACAAACACAATTTGGAAAAGGCATTAAAAGGTTTCGTTCTGAATGGCAAGGAGTATGCCAACCATAATCTTTCAAACTTTACCTCTAAACAGGGAATACTCCATGAATTTATATGTGTAGACACCACACAACAAAATGGTGTCCCGGAAAGAAAGAATCATCATTTACTTGAAGTTGCTCGAGCTCTTCTCTTCCAAATCGTCTATTTAATATTTAAATGTTTTAGTGCTTGTACTCGATTTACAATTCTAATAATATTCAGAAGGGTAAAATATGTTTTTAGTCCCTACAAAAATCGGGATCTTCTAAGTTTAGTCCCTACATTATGGAAATAGGCGTTTTAGTCCCTCACTTATTTTTCCGTTTGCAATAATGGTCCCTGACGTTAATTGTTGCTGACTGGACTAACGCTTTTCTGAGTTGTCATTTACAGGTGGCTTTTTTTAATTGTAAGATAGTAACAAAATCTATAGCGAAGAGAGAAGAACGAGAGGGAAAGTCTCAAACTGAAATGTATTTTTCTGTTATTGAATAATGTACAGTTACATCACTTAGTATTTATATGAGATCTTAACGTGTGCACACTTGATACCTATCGTGTGCACACTTAACAGAAAAGTATCTGAAACAATATTGAGCTAAGACTCTAATGCTATGCACAATTAACAGCAGTTATATGATACACTCACACCCCCCCCCCCCCCACGAGCTTGGGGTGGGTGAGCAAGAGAGCACACTCTAAGCTTGTCTCTAGATTCCATAAGTGTAGCAATGGAGAGAGGTTTTGTGAGGGCATCAGCAACCTGGAATTGGCCAGGAATGTGAGTGACCTGCAACTGTTTTGCCAAGACTTTTTCTCTAACAAAGAAAAGATCAATCTCCATGTGCTTAGTCCGAGCGTGTAGAACAGGGTTGTGCGCCATTGCTACGGTGCTCTTATTGTCACAGTGAACTACAGGGCTCAAAGTTTTGACATGAAGTTCACTGAGCAGAGTTTCTATCCACAGAATTTCAGAAGCAGTGTGTGCCAGGCTTCGGTACTCAGCCTCAGCGCTGGACCTAGCCACTAATGGTTGTTTCCTTGACCACCAAGACACGAGATTTGGTCCAAAAAATATAGCAGAGCCAGAAACAGATCTTCTGTCATCTGGGTCTGATGCCCAATCCGCATCACAGAAACCTGTGACAACAAAGGGGTGTTGTCTGTTGGCAGGTTTGAAATGTAGTCCATGATGTATAGTCCCTCGTAGGTACCTTAGAATTCTCTTTACAGCTATCCAATGATCCTCTAAAGGGTCTGCCATGAATTGGCAGACCTTGTTGACTGAATAACTCAGCTCAGGGCGGGTAAGAGTTGCATATTGCAAAGCTCCTACTACAGAACGATACAATGTAGGGTCCTTGAACTTAGCAGAGCCAGTCTTGGACAGCTTAGTGGTGGAGGCCATAGGTGAGGAAACTGGAGTAGAATCTTGCATGTTAGTCTTGAGAAGCAAGTCACGAATATACTTGAATTGTGTCAATAAAAGAGAACCATTGGATTGCTTGTGAACTTCAATGCCCAAGAAGTAGTCAAGATGACCAAGTTCCTTAAGAGCAAACTGTTGATGAAGTCTAGTGGTGATCACTTTCAGTAATGAAGGAGAGTTCCCAGTTAGAATTATATCATCTACATAGACTAACAAATATGCCACAGAAGATTAGGCATGAAAAACAAATAATGAAGGATCACATCTGCTACTTCTGAACCCGAGAGTGTGTAAGGTAGCTGTCAACTTTTCAAACCATTGCCTTGGTGCTTGTTTGAGCCCATAAAGTGACTTGTGAAGTTTACATACCAAAGAGGGGTCACCTGTGACAAAACCAGGGGGCTGCTCCATGTACACCTCCTCATGTAAAATACCATTAAGGAAGGCATTATTTACATCCAATTGATGTAAAGGCCATCCATATGTTAGAGCAAGAGTAAGAATGACTCTTATAGTGACAGGTTTCACCACAGGTGAAAAGGTTTCATGAAAATCAAAACCATGTACTTGATGAAAACCTTTGGCAACAAGCCTAGCTTTGTATTTGTTTATAGATCCATCATCATTTTCTTTTACATGAAATACCCACTTACAACCAATGGCTTTTCTATGGGATGGAAGGGGAACAAGGGTCCAGGTGTGATTGTTTTGAAGGGCTTGGAATTCAGCTTGCATGGCAGCAAGCCAGTTAAGGTCTTTAAGTGCTTGTTTGGCTGTTTTAGGTTATGTTGTGGTAAGAAAAACAGAGGGGTGAAGTCTGGGTAACTGTATGCCAGATTTGAATCTGGTTTGCATAGGGTAAATGTTATTGGTTGTAGGTGAATTGGGTAGATGGGGAGGTTCTGGAGGTGGAGTGGGGTCACTTGGTTGAGGTGTCTGGTCTTGGGAAGTGGCTGTGCTTGGAGGGGTGGATATAGGTACAGTAGTAGTAGGTGGAGAAGAAGTAACAGGTTGTGGTTGGTGATGTTGTGAAGCAGTTGCAGGGGCATTAACTGACTGAGAGGCATGAGGAAGAGGACTGAGACTCACTGAAGTAGAGGAGACAGTAGGTGAGGATGAAGAGGACTCAAACAAGGAGGGATAAGGAAATCTAATTTCATTGAAAATGACATCCTTGGACACAATGAGTTTGCCAGTTGGAGAAACACACTTATAAGCTTTGTGAGACGTGGAATAACCCAAAAAGACACATTCATGAGACCTAAAATCAAATTTGTGTGCATTGTAGGGTCTTAGTAAGGGAAAGCATGCACACCCAAATATTTTCAAAAAGTTGTTGTCAGGCTCTTTCTTAAACAGGGCAGTGTAAGGTGGTGTATGGTTGAGAGGTGGAGAGGGTTGTCTATTAATGAGGTATACAGCTGTTTGTACGTCATAGTCCCAAAATTTAAGTGGCAGTGAAGCATGACTAAGGAGGGAAAGACTAAGGTCAACAATATGTCTATGTTTTCTCTCCACAACACCATTTTGGTGATGTGTGTGTGGAGCAATTAGTCTATGTATGATACCTAATTCAGCAAGGTATGTGGAAAAGGGTCTAAATTCCCCACCCCAATCAGTTTGTAAAGCTTTTATAGGTAGTCCAAACTGAAGTTCAACTAAGGCTTTGAATTGTTTGAATATGTCAAGAGTGTCTGATTTTCTTTTTAACAAGTAGAGCCAAGTGAATCTAGTGGCAGCATCAACAAAGGTTACATAGTAGAGGGCTTTGTTTGTTGATTCAATTGGGGCTGGACCCCAAAGGTCACTATAGATAAGCTCAAGTGGTGTAGTGTAGGTGGTTTGTGATGGTGGTGCATATAATTTGTGTGCTTTGCCCATACAACATGCAGCACAAAATTCTGACACATCTTTATTAGAAATAGGTATATTACATCAATGAAATACATTGTTCATTGAAACATGATTTGGGTGGCCTAATCTTAGGTGCCACGTAGATCTAAGACTAGGGGAGGGGGATGTTACATTATTTGTAGATGGAACAGCCTTAGAGACAGTGACAGTGACAGATTTGGAACCATTACTAGGTGGTAAAACTGAACTGGAAGTAGACTGTAATGCAGAGACAGAGTTTGAACTGGTAGCAGCAACAGGAGACTCAAATTGATGGTGAAACTTGAATGGGGCAAACTCATAGAGACCATCTTCACGCACAGGACCATGAAGAAGCAATTCATTGGTGTCCTGAGAGAATACAAAGCAATCTTTAGCATGAAATTGAAAATAAACATTGTTGTCAGCAGCAAACCTACCAACACTAATGAGATTTTTTGTTATGGAGGGAACATGAACAAGATTTTTTAAAAACAAGGAAACTTGAGGATTAATTGGAGAAGAGAAAGTAGAAGAGCCACAGTTCTTAATAGACAAACCTTGGCCATTGCCAATGTAGATTTGGTCAGGCCCCTCAAAAGGTGATTGTTGGTGTATGTTTTGTGATTGGTGAGTTGCTGTTATGGAGGCTGCAGTATCAGGGTGCCACGGAAGTTGTGCTTGACTAGTGGTTGAGAGTACAGATGTGGTCATTAAAGCTTGGGGATAGGGATAGGATTGTTGTTGTGGCATCGGTTGTGGTTGGTACAGAGGTCTAGGGTTGTAATTTGGCCGTGTCCAGGTGTTTTGATAGAGAGGTGAAGGTGCAGGGTGAGCAAAAGCAAAGGGATTAGGTTGTTGATTGAAGTAAGTATTGGTTGGTGTAGTGAAGCCTTGATAGTCAGGGGGTATTTGTGCTTGGAACTGCTGATTAAACCTATGGTAACACATAGAAGCTAGATGGCCGAATTTGAAGCAAACTTGACACTGCACATTTCCAAAACGGCCACGTCCTAGGCCACCACGGCCTCCCCGGCCACCACGGCCACGGGAGGCACCAGAAAAGTTGGTATTCTGATAACTACTATCTATTCCAGCATTAGTAGAGTAAGGAACAGAATTACCAGGAGTAGTTTGTTGAGTATCTGAGTTCTGTGCAGGTGCCCGGTGAGGTGTTTGTTAAATTGATTGAGAGAGTTTCAGTCTGAGATTTCTTCTTGAACCTTCCAGATCGTAATTCATGTGCAAGAAGTAACGCTTCAACCTCCTCAAGTTGATTAGCCTCGAATTTGCTTTCAATCACAGAGATAACCGGTGCATAATCCTCAAGAAGACCTTCTAGAATCACGTCAATATGCTGCTCCAAGGGAACGAGATCACCGACGGATGCGAGACTATCTACGATCGATTTGATGCGTAGAAGATACTCGTCAATGGTTCGCGATTCAAGCGTCGTCGAACGACGCTCAGTGCGCAGTTGACGTGCCTTCGCTCGTGTAAGTTTCTGGAAGTGATCGTGTAATCGCTCCCAAAGTTGAAAAGAATGAGTGCAACCAAGAACTCGAGGCATAATTGCGCTCGAGAGAGTGGATTGAAGCCATGAAAGTAACCACTGATCTTGCTTCAACCAGTTGCGATAATGAGGATTTTCTCGGTGTGCGTCGCGATCAGCAGAGGTGAGATATTGATCAGGTATTTGTGGAAAGTGAATGAAGCTTTGCAAATTGTGTGCGTTTATCATCGGTTCCACCTGTTGCCTCCACACGAGAAAGTTTTTCTCGTCGAGTTTGTCTGAAATTTTGAGCGTAAAGGTGATGAGAGGATCGATCGCCGGCGCTGTAGAGAGCGGAACCGGCGTAACAGGCGGTGGCGTGCCACCGTGGGATTCATCGTCGGCCATGGATCGCTAGCTAACTGATACCATGTAAGATAGTAACAGAATCTATAGAGGAGAGAGAAGAACGAGAGGGAAAGTCTCAAACTGAAATGTATTTTTCTGTTATTGAATAATGAACAGTTACATCACTTAGTATTTATATGAGATCTTAACATGTGCACACTTGATACCTATCGTGTGCACACTTAACAGAAAAGTATCTGAAACAATATTGAGCTAAGACTCTAATGCTATGCACAATTAACAGCAGTTATATGATACACTCACATTAATCTACGTGGCACAATTTTATCTCTGTGGCTTTTCTGTTTTTTTTAAATCTACAGTTAAAAAGTTTGCCATGAAAACCCTAAAAAGCATCACTCCTCGTGTGGTCCCTTATCTCACCGCGGCAAGCCCCCAAAATCCACATACTGACTCGAAATTGGCCTCTATTTCCGATTCCGGCATTGGTTTCGTCAATTGTGGCTTTGTTTCATTGATTTTCGTCACACCCATTAACCCCAAACGGACAAACTCAAACCCCTTTCGACCACCATAGAACGAACCGCCGTGAACTAAGCCTAAAGCATCACCCCATCGCTACCACCTCCGGCGCACTGAAATCTCCCATTGTTTTGGAAATGGAAAGTAACAGAGAAAATGAGAAGAAAACTGGTTTTTTTTTTTATAAGTCAAGAAGAAAACTAGGTTGAGGAATGTTGAAGAAGAAGGGTTCTGGGCGGTTATCGTGAAGATGGTAATGATTTTTCTGATCTCAATCAAAACCCACTTATTTTTCCTTTGGAAATTCTGTGTGGCCATACACAAACTGGTGCAGATACATTAGTTCATTAATTATTAAATGGAAAGCTAAAAGCACTGCTATCTAAACGAAGGGCACATGGTGAGCGAGATTTATTTTTGTTGAAGATTAATTGGTGCTGATAAATTGGTTCCTTAATTATTTAATTGGTTCCTTTCCATTGTTGCAGATTGAAGTACTGCGTGTTCCAGTATATCTGACGAAGAAGATGAAGATCTATTTTTGTTTTTGTTTTTCTAATCAAAATTAATGTATTATATATTTGTAGTTGGAACCATTTAACAAAGTCATGATGTAGCCTAGTGGTATTTTAAAACCTCTAGAGGTCAAGGGTTCCCCAAATTTGTTAATTTTTTTATTAACAATATACCTCACTTTGCCATGTCAGCGCCACATGACAGCCATTCATTAGTTGCTGATGTGGCATGTAAATGCCAACTCAGATTTCTGTTAGCCCAGTCAGCAATTTTTAACGTCAGGGACTAATAATGGAAACGACAAAATAAGTTGAGGACCAAAACGCCTATTTCGATAATGTAGGGACTAAACTTAGAAACACCAAATTTTGTAGGGACCAAAAACATATTTTACCCTATTCAGAAATAAAGAAAGTGCACCTTTTATCAAACAATTAACATTTGGAACAAATAAAGAAATGGAAGGAAACAGAAAATAAAAATCTCAAAAGGTTGCCACTATGAATCCCAAATACCTCGCCTAGCCGAGCCCGTGCACCACTTACACCACCAACAATTGCTGACATGACAGTGTACCAAATGTGAATATCCATGAGATAAATCTGTGTAGAAAGTGCAAGCATTAGAAAAGTAAAACACCGTCAAGTACAGCTGAAACAACAAAGTCAACTATTACTGACATAATCATAGCTGCTAGAAATGCGCCAAGTATATTGTTCTTTAGAATTGTCAAGCGTCTATTGAAATTTAAATAAATGTACAATTACAACTAAATGTAAAAATAATAAATGCACAAAGATATAAAATATCTCTAACATCAGAATGAACGATGTATTACTCAGTAACTGTTTCATTTTCCCCAACCCGACATATCATAGTACAATGCCAATGCACATTTAATATCATGCGCACCAGAATGCCAATGATTGAAGAATCCATGTCTTCCATTCGAAGTTATTATCGAATTTCCAATATAGATTGTGCATGTTTCAACCCACTATAAGAGTGGCCTTGAATACACAAAATTGTATATCACAAAAAAAAGAATCATAAACATATATTCAAATATTCTGATTATTAATATGTATTGTTTTTTATTTGGTGAGTTTTATATGTACTGTTTGATAGATATCACATGTTTTACAGTAAGAGGAACTATTAAATTAATAACTGCAAGACATTTTTTGTCTCAATATTTAGTAAGAGCTTTAACTAAATAGCAATACACTACAAGTCCAGGACAAAAGGAAGAAACATTACATAATACAAATAAACACATAGAGGATTATGAAAGTAAATGTCAAATAAATGAGATAATAAATATTCCTAAATCTCCACACTGTTGATGAAATTATCAAAAAAAGAAAACAAGGAAAAGAAAGAGAGAGAGAGAGAGAGAGGAACAGGACTCTTTTTTTTGGTTACAGAGAGAAGAACAGGACTCTGAAATATGAATAATATTATAACAGTGAGACAAAATCAGGCTAGTAACACTCTATTTTCTTGGTCAGCTCTCCTAATTTTTTGCTACTCTTTTATGATATATCCATTAATACTTACTTTCAACAGCATGGTGAATAAAAAATGTTGTCCGTCACTTTCCAGTTTTTATTTGGAAAAATTACGCTGTTGTTCATCTGTCTTAATTTTCACTTTCAAGTTAGTCCTTTATTTTTTTTCAATTAATTCCATGTGTTTCAAAACGTTAACTTTGAGGCAAAATGTTGAACTATCAACGATAAAAACATGTGTGCAATAGGCTTAATCTACTGCATCAATCGTGCTGGAATCAAAAACCAAAAAGCGGTTGTACAAAGATAAAAATAGACCAATTAGGCCAACAGTGATAACATTTTAGAATCTGCAGGACTAAATTGAGACTAAAAGAAGATAAAGGACTAATTTGAAACTAAAAACTAAGACAAAGCACCAACGAAGTAATTTTGGCTTTTTATTTCAGAGTACTCCTCGAAAAAGATCACCAAAAAAACTTACATAAATGCATGATCTAGCAATAGTCTTCTAAGATTAATGAGAACAAAACCGAATTGAAGAATACTCACAGATACGACAGGAGCCCACAAGCTAACTATAGTCAAGGCATTGTTATTCTCTGCAAAACCAAATGGATGAATCAGCAACAAACACTATACAGTAGAAACACAGAGAGAGAGAGAGAGAGTCAAGGACTACAAATTAGTAAATGGCTATAGCTTGTTAATGAGTGGTTAATTATTCTCACAAGGTAATTATCAGTTGAAAAGGACATTGTGTATTAGATACCTCAAGTTAGAAAGATATTTGTAAGTGGTTGGAAAGTTGAAAATGTCCCATATTAGCTTGTTAATGAGTTCCTAATTCTCCATTTAGCTTGCTATTCACTAGCCACCATACTCATTCTCTTCAAAGCATCATCTCTTTTACTAAAGCTTTTTGTCATTATCAAAGACCAAAGTTCAGGGAGGACAATTGGCAAGCTACAGATTTTGGTGTTAGGTCTCTCCTCAATCCTCATTGTGAACTTTACCTTGTGTGCCGTGGATGTTAGAGAAACATACATGTAGTTCATTACCTAATCAAGTTGGAAATTGTGCTCTGTCTCCATTTGCTTTGATTCACTCTAATGTTTAGTACCCTAATCATACCGTATCTACAGTGGGGTATATATACAGTGTCACCTTTATCTATGATTACCTTAATCTACACATTGTTTTTACTAATCTGAGTTGTTTTGTAAGTTTGAAACCTTTAATAATGAAATTAAAACTCAATTACTCAAGTTGGGTTCCAATGTGTACTTTGTGTAGTGACAATGAATGTACCTATCTAAAAAAATTCCAAAGATCCATGGATTCGCGTAATATTTTTCAACACTTTAGGTCCTCATATCCCTCAATAAAATGAAGTTGTTGAGTGTAAATATGACACCATACTGAAACAACTAGGACCCTTTAAGGCATGGTCATGTTACGATTCAGTTTTAGGATAATAAATACTCTTATTGCTTGCTACCACACAAAATACGATGCCTTCATTTGTTGCTTGCTACAACGTTTCTTCACAGTTCGATCCGGTTTTTCCAGGTTTTCCCCAGTTCTTTGAGACCACGGTTTTTTAAGGCCTGACCGGACCGTAGACACGGCCAGGTCCCGGTCCAACCGATTCAATGGTCCGGTCCGATTTCAACAACATTGCAATTTAGAAATAGCCTAAACTCTCCATTTCAAATTGGTTAGCTTCGAATCGAGTGAACTCTAAAGATAGTGAGAATTCAAACTCAAACATGAGAAGGTAAATCCAACAGTGGCTCAAATAAACACCTAAAAAGATAAGATAATAAGAAATCATAGGAAGATGCACAAAGGTAAGCTTTGAGAAGTGTGAGAAGTGTGAAAAGGCCAAAGGCAAGCTTTAATATGTTATACACTTGTAAAAATATGTTTTGTCCCCTTATTTGTTTCAACTTTCGTGTTGTGTTGTGTTTCTTTCTTAGTGTTCTTTCTACATATATCTACAATTTTAACACTCGTCCAATGGGAAAAGGTTTTTGTTACTGCTCTTGTATCTTCCTCTTAAAAAGTTTCTGTTCCACTACCCATTTACTTCCTTTTCAATGAATTATTATTTAATCAAAAAGAAGAATCCAATCCAAACCCAAGACATTACACTATTTATTAGACAACAAATATGCGAGTGTGTGTCAATATCAGCCAAAAACGGTAGAGAAAACACCAGAGCCTAAACAATTGAATCATCAAACAAAAATTAAATAACAATACAAAATATAATTGAACCGTTGAACAAAAATAAATAATATATACATACTCTTTGAGATGAAATCGTGCCAGGAGTAATTCAAAGTTCGAATATCCATGATGATATTGGTAGGTTTGACAAGAGGTTTTATCTGCAATATTATAATCAGTAATTAAGATTCAGGAATAGAATGCAAATAGTAAATTATGAATGCAAAAATTTTCCATATTTCATATAGATAGAGAGCAACTACTTGCCTGGAGAAAGTACGCAAAAGTAAATTTGCAAGCAAGTACCAGCAACCAGTATCCCACATACCTGCAAAAGTTAAAATATAATTGTGAAAATAAAAAGTGAAAATTCCATATCACAGAGCAGCACTGCTGACAACATGAAAGGCAGACTTATGCCGTAAAAAAACTATTTTAGACATTGTTAACAACCTATCTAAGTCATCGACCTTGCAAATAGTGACAATTATACCATTCACAACTGACATGCCTCAAGGAAGGTAGTTTACAAGTTGAATTGAATACTGTTGGTAGATCAATATTTTTTCACAGATAAATAAGGTCGAACAATTGTTGCAGTTCGTTAGTCTTCTTTTTTTTTTTGAGATTAAAAGGGGTGGTCTTCTCCTTTTAGGAAAACTACATAAAGCCTAGTTGAACATTATGAGCTTTGAGTTTCTTCCTCCCAATCAATAATTAACCATAGGTAATTCGTTTAACTTGTTTAACTCAAGGAATAAATCCAAATTTTTTATCCTTATTATTAAATCTAAACCACTGGTACTTACTTTTTTAGTTTGAAAATTATATTATCTAATTTTTATATTTGTTAAACTAAAAAGATAAAGTAAGTAAATAAGACAAAATCTGAGACAGCTTCAAAAAAATTTCATTTTTTAATTCGACGGATTGAAAAATAAATAAAGAATAAATGGTTTAAATTATATAACAATAAAGGATTTGTATTTGTCTCCGTTTGATTTAACCCAAAATTAACAGAATGGCCTATTATAATAATAACCAAGTTTAGATAAAAACTGAAACGTAATTAAAATTGAAGGTGGCTCTAAGCATCTAAGCCCTTTTTCAACTGCAACTGTTTTGTGGGAAAGTATATTGAAGTTACAAACCAGAAGGATAAAAAAGTAAATAGGTGTCTCTTCCTATAAGCAACTTTTAAACACAAGATACTATTTTCTGCTTCGAACCCACCTGCAGTAGTCACTCATTTTTTCATAAAGGCCCCGTCCAACATAGTACCGTTCCTGAATTATTTCATTGAGAGAGCAACTTAGTCATAACACGCAGAAAAATAACCTTGTTAGAATTAATTTATAAAAAAACTCACTTGATAAATCCACTTAAAAAACTGAAAGAATGATTGGTCAGACATTTCAGAAAGTGCATGACAGGCTGGAAATTTGAGCAGAAATGCAAGGAATAGACGTAGCGCAGCATAAACGCCCAGTACAAGCAGGTATATCCGGAAATAGAATGAATTGTCAGAGTTCTTACTATTCCTCTCCTGTAAAACCTTCCTGCAATTGTAGCATAATTGCTGTTAAAATTAGTGAAGTTGAGATGCACTCCTAATTACCAGTGTTGCTAAAGTTGGCTGATTTGGCCACCTAGGAACCGAGGCCTGGCACAAAACAGCCTTATTGACCCAGATGGCTTGAGGCAAAGAAGGTTTGATCATGTGGCCACATCAGGGTGATGTGGCTTCTGTGATCACATCATGCATTTTCAACCAACTTATTTCAAATGCTCAGAAGCCAATGGGTATTGGTGTAATGTTCGATTTCAGTCTACTAAAACCTTACAAACTTAATAGCCAGGCAATACAAGAAGAAACCATGATAATACGATCTAAACTTAACTCACATGTATCGCTTGCAGTCTAGAAGTTGAAGGCCACTTATTCTTAAATTTTATGCTTTATTAATATTATTATGGACAGCAGCTACTGATTTTCCTATTTTATCACCTTACCATTTACTATTTGCCGCTTTGAGTCACGTTTGGCCTGTTGCATTTGGTTGAACATCCACTTGTATATTTACAGTATTAGGTTCCTAGCATTTCGAATTTGGTTTACTTGACATTTGAAAAGTATTGACATGGCTTAATTTGCATTTAAACCATATCTGAGTTGTGATTAACATGATAAGAAATTATGAATAATTATACTTATTTTTTAAAATATCGACGTTACTCTATTGATATGAACACATCGCCTTACTGCATAAATGTTGTTGAGAGTCCCACATCAGATGTGATATGGCCTGAAAAAGAATATATAATTGGGAGGATCTCTCACCTTACAAGCCGGTTTTGTAGGGTTGAGTTAGGCCCAACCCAAATTCTAAGATGGTCTCAGAGTCAATCAAAGATCCACTGGGCCACCCGCTATCGGGCCACTCGGGTCACGCTCCAGTTGTCCAGTCTTAGGCGTGAGGGGGTGTGTTAAGAGTCCCACATTGGATGTGATATGGCCTGAAAAAGAATATATGAGTGGGAGGCATCCCTCACCTTACAAGCCGGTTTAGTAGGGTTGAGTTAGGCCCAACCCAAATTCTAAGAAATGCGATGAAGACTATTATCAAAAAAAGAATGTGATGAAGACTACCACAGCCCACTTTTAACTCATAACAACACTGTCTAATTTGCCCAATAAAATAGCCAAGGGAAAATAGGAAACTCACAGGTAAATATATGTTACAAATGCAGAACTCAAGCCACCCCAAAAAAATCTTATAACTAGCCTTGACACAGCCATGCCCCTTGCAGTTGTGTATGCCCCAAATGTGAGCAACACGTCTAAGCAACCTATCCATCATAAAAATAGTATTTTGAGAATGACTGGCAATTCAATTGTTGAGTATTAACAGCAGAAAACAAGCATCTTACTCTTGATGAAATTCATGATTACAAAAGACGGCCCAATGCTAAGTATTGTTTTAAAAGTATCCAAGTTGATATGTCCATGGTTGAAAGCAATAATTGTCAAAGCCTGCATGGAACAGGAGTAGACATACTTTAAGCTAGAATTCATCCCAAACCATTGTTCGGACTTCAGAGTAATAATGATGGATTAAAAAATGAACCTGAAACATTAATGCCAAGAAGATCCAAAGACGATGGAAACTCCGGTACAAGTGCAGAAACGTTCTATGCTCAACAAAACTGCTTTTACCAGTCTGCAAATCATGTGTTCAAAATACAAGCAAGAAAAGTTAATCGGATAATCCCACTACCTCAACCCAGGAATTACCAACAGTAAAACTACGGAAGAATATACTCCAAAAACAAAATTGACCAAAAAACTAAATATCAAATTATAGTAAAATAGTTGGTGATAAGGCCTCCATAAACTACAAGTATTACAGGCCAACAAAATCACAAGTATAGAAGAAACTTTAGTAGAAATAGGGACAGAAAACACCGGCCCTGCCCTGTTTTGATCTATATGTAGTTGATCCAATCTAGTGGGAAAAAGTTTTGTATTTTTGTTCCGTTTTTTTTTACAAAAAAGGAAATACAATTAACCATCAATCAACAAAACAAACAAGAAATCAAAAAACAGGCAAATGGAATATAAAGTACTTCAAATCTTGAATGCAGGAGACAAATAATTTTCAAAATGGTCTATAAAAAAGCATCCATATTTGGAAGGGGAAAACCTACAGCATCATTATCAATGATAACTCACTGCTCACCATCACGATGTATTCAGAAATAATGTCACAAATTGAAGGGAAAAAATTATATAAACAATTTAACATTATATTTGCATAGAAAAAATAAATTAAAATGACGACCTAAACTTTTAAAGGATGAGCAAAGAAAGCATCGTGACTAACCCTTTTTGATTTTAACGGTGTCCGTAAGAACGGTGAACCAGTCCTCATTGGCCAGCCTAATTCGAAACATGCAGGCGACCTACAAATAACTGTAACTTAGAATTGAAAATTCCCTACTAGTAAAAAATGTTACATGTCATTAAAGTTGCTAACCAAAAGTACTCATTGAAGTCGTCATAATTCCTCCATGCTGAATGTGCCGCTTTCCCATTATTGTTTATATTAGCTTCCTGCATTTTTCAATGGTGAGGGTAGCGTGTAAGTAACTGTATAATGAAAGAAAACTGAAGATGATGATAATAATAATAACAATAATAATAATAATAATAATAATAATAATAATACAAAAGAACAAATGTGCCGCATAGAAGTATATAATTAAATTCAAGTCATAATCAAGCATACCAAATTCAAGTCAATTTTACTACAGATACAGAATACATATTGTTACACTGCAATGCACTAATAGAAATACATGTGTATACCAATAGTCTAGGTCAAGTAACAGTATAGGTTAACTACTACAACCCCAACCCAAGCCCATCAGCCCATCATAATACCAAAAGAATGATAAGACTCTCAAGCCATACATTTGCAGTTAGTATTTTGGAATAGCCCTTCTTTTAGCTAGACTAGATGTTCCTTCGGGGGGTGGGCTCTTATCCCACAACAGGCGGCGTGCACAAAAAAGTTAATGACGTGAATGCTTTCAGCAACAAAATGGCAATTTGCACTCATTTCAACAAACAAATGTCAAATAAAATAAAAGAATACTAATGGATAATAAGCATTAAATTATACAACTGCATTATACTGAGACTGTGAATAAAGCAACTCACATCAGCTAGCGATTTATATATAGGACAAATAATTTTCTCGAGGAACTTCACAGAACCATCTTCGGTTAAGCAGCTAGCTGCAGGCCCAGCTTCTCCATGGTCCAAAATGGCGTCCAATTCTTTTGCCATCTAAATAAAAAGAGTAAGTGGGGGAAATTAGAATTCTTTGAAGTAACGTGAAACAACTAACCATCAGCAGGGCGTATCAAAGCAGGGGCGAAGACCACTCTCCCTCTAGTTTTCAAAGAGGAGTCATATAGTAATGAATTAATGTTTGCGTGAATTTTATCCACAATACTGGAATAAATTAATCATTTCATGTCTTCATTGTGATCATTCTCAGACAAATTAGTTCGACTTTTATGTACTTATACTTCAATACAATTATACATGTCCAGACCCACTATCAATGTCATTCACATATGCCTCCTAGATGCTTTCTGAATCCATCCCAGGCTTTCAGCTTCCTTTTAGCCAAATAGTTAACATTATGAAAAAGGGGCATAACCTTAAGTAAAATTGAAGCACAAAAACACACACTATGTTCCTTTGTTCTTTCAACTAAAAAAAAGCAAGAAATGTTTTTCAAAAGAAAATAAAGCTAAGAAAAAGATACAAACAGCTACAAGATACCATCAAAATGTAGCAAAAATTAAAACAAAATATGACCAGAACAGTCTAATATAACCATGCAAGTTAATCTTCAAAATAGGGAGACTGCATACCCTTCCGTTTTGGGAGAATACTGGTACCCTAAGCAATTAGTGGCTAATACTTTGCCAGGTTCAACACTCTAATGAAATATAAAAAACAGTAAGTCATTTTATATTGTTCTGTTGGAATACAAGAGTATATTTTATCTTATCTTAAAGTGTTTTGAATTATCGAATAGGATTAGGATCTTATCACTTAGTTATTATTATGATTAGTTTCCCTATAAAATTAGGATTAGGATTCCAGTATCTTGTCTCCCTATATATAGGGATTAGTGGTAAACATTTTGCATCATCTGATTATCATCAATCACAATCATATTTTAGAATCCTCCTTCTCTCTTTTCTCCTTCTCTATCTAAAGCCCGTAACTTTAACATGTTCCAAATAAATGAAACAAGTTACTAAACATTGGCCATTACCCACTAATCACTAAGGCTATTCGTAAAAACCCATCAAAAAAGAGGGTACGAGAGGAATCCACTACTCTGGCGCAAAATATCAAGTTTATGAAGAAAAGAAATGGTCTCTCGGGAGTAATCTGATAATAAGTCTTTCTGAAAGCAAACATAGCGGATTAAAATACACAATTAAAGATCAAGTATAAAAGCGAATCTAGATTATTTGAGGTAACAGTGCTAAATTGCTAACAGATGCAAAGAAGGCCCAAACTTTGAAGGGCATAATTAGAGACTTACATGGTGGAATATATAGCAAATGCACTCAGGAAGAAAGCGGACATTTGCAGCTTCACCCCAAATAAGAAAATACAGGGAAACCAAAATGAGCTTCCTATCCCGGTTAATTGCCTCTAAACTGCAGGGATCAAAAGTCCTATTAAGCAAGCTATTCAAGGGAAAACATGTTTAAAGCAAGAGACAGATCAAGTAATGACCTATTCCATGCAACACGAATTCGCAAGTATCTGCACCACTTGATATAGTTATCTAGCACCTTCAAGAAGACTTCATTGATTGTTCTCTCATCTATTTTCTGTACATCCCATCAAACATAAGAAAGAAGCAAAAAATTAATAAATTAAAAATACAAATATCAAAGGATGTCGACTTCATAAAATATTCAACAAAAGTATGGAAGCAACCAAAACATTGCCAGGCATAAACACATACAATATAGTCATTGTTAGACACCAACTATAGTGGACTTCAGTTCATATAGATAATGTGAACCGTCTTATACGGCTATACCTCATGTGAGAAATGGGGGGGGGGGGGAGAAAAGAAGTGTGAACGCAATATGTTGGTCAACATTGGAACAACCTGTCCACTGGCAAGTGGGGCACATAGGGAAATTAAGTTAGGAGTAGGATAAAAAGAAAAGGGTACAGAGGAGAGGAGGTACTAATAATTCGGTTCTGGAGTGATTTTGAGAGGAAGCTACCTCACCGGTTGTCTTTTCCATTTTACCTTCTTTTAACATTTTTCTTCCTGTCTATTCTAGGCTAAACTCCCATTTTCAGTAAGAGAAAAGGCAGTTCCTACTATTATCCATGCAAACAATCATATAAAGTACAATATTTATGTGAAACAGCTATTATTCCTTCAAGTACTTATTGATATTACTGCATTCATGTACTAATCATGTATATAATCAGTCATCAGATTAGTTGTGTTAGAAACATACTTCCTCAAACCCATTTTGATAGAAACCAACAGTAACAATTGCAGTAACAGAATGATCTTGAAGATAGAAGTGGAAAGGAAATCATATATTAGATTGATAAGAAGTATTAGGAGCGATTACAAGCCTAACTACCCAAGAGCATTGCTCTCCTCAGAAGTTACAACTTCTGGCCATTACAACATAATAACTTCTCTGATAACCTCTTACAAACAAACACCCCATACTTATATTCAAATACACACCAAATAACTACCTTACATATAATAACTACCTAATAACTTACATATAATAACTACCACACCATAACTACCTAATAACATAATTAATTCACAAATAACTACCCTTCTTCTTTATTCTTCTTGGCTCTCCTTTCATAAACCCACCAAATGACGGGTTTACCCTTTTGTTTCTCACTTACATGCGCGACACTATCATTGCCCCCGCCTTGAAAAACAACCTTGTCCCCAAGGTTGAGATTTGGGAATTGTGCTACCATGGTAGATGTGTCTTCCCATGTTGCTTCTTCCATAGGTTTCTGTCGCCACTGAACAAGGACTTGAGGAACTTGTTCACCATTACGGTTACTGGTTCGGCGTGCTAAGACCGTATCAGCCTCCCAAAGCAACTTATCCGCAGTTTCTAAACTGGCAGGCAGATTTTGATGAGCCACGACATTACCCACAGCCTTCTTCAATAGTGAAACATGAAAAACAGGATGTATGCGAGATGAATCAGGAAGTTGCAGTTTGTATGCCACAGCTCCTATCCGTTCCAACACTTGAAACGGGCCATAGTACCTGGGAGATAATTTAGGACAGATCCTGGTAACAACAGATTGTTGAACATGCGGCCTCAACTTAAGGAAGACCATCTCACCAACTTCAAATGATCTCTCATTTCGATGTTTGTCTTTCAAGAATTCCATCAGCTTATTTTCCATCATTCTAGTTGAATCACTAACAAAACCCATAAACCACTCATAAAGCAAATCAACTACACCCTTTGTAATTTTAGACTCACCGTGCAAACAATGGTTAATGTGACCCCATGCTTGAGATTCAACTCCATCTCCTTGGTGTTGGACATATTGCAAAAATGTTATAGAGTTTTCCATAGAGAGATTGAAAAGAGCCATAAGAGCTTCACTAGTGAGAAACAAACCCGGAAATCGTTGGAGTGGAAGAAAAATGTTGAAGATTTTATACCAAATTGATAATAGTGTGATTTGGGTTCCATAAATTGTGGTTGCTACAACATTTTCTATAACCCAATCTTGCTTTTCCATGGGATGTTGCAATAAAACAGTCTCTAAGTAAAGATGGTTGGAATACATACTAGAGACAATTCCTGCATGCAAACATTGGTTTCCTTTTGCCACACCAATTTCAGCTCCTATGCATTGCTTCCAATTCAGAAATTCATGAGCACTAGGATGTTGCTTTTTATCTTCTATTTTCCTTGCTCTTTTCAGCCACTTCTTCTCTTTATTACATTGGGAAGCATTGATTAATTGATTCTCGGGCTTTTTAGAGCTCATAGAAGCAATCCTATAATTATCAGTAGAGCCTATTTGGGAATTGAACAATACATGCTGCTGTTGTGGTGTTTGGTTTCCATGGCATGCACATGTGGTGACACTTTCCAGTATACTTTCACCTTGTTTAATGCCACCATGATCCAACTTATGGACAAGAGGAGTCATTACCAAAATTGACACATATATTGATTGCATTAATCCACTGCCACAATTCCTACCAACCTCCATTAGTAACTTGACTATTTGACCAACTCCTTTAATTTGCAGCCGAACACCATTGCAAACAACGCTATCAATCCCTACTTCTTGTATTTCACTCAGGTTAAGCAAACTAGTGTCAGTGTGTTTGAGTTTCAAGAGAAATGAACCCCTTCTATTCTCCACTTTCTTTTTTTCTTGCAACACCCCCCCTTTACTAGTAAAGGAAGTAGAAGTGATAAAAAAAATTTGGGCCTGGTCCATTTTAGATGAATTCAGATCCACTTTATTAAAACTGCAATCAGACTTACTAACCAGCATTTGGGCCTGGCCCAAAACGATGTCAACAGAATTCACCTTCATTGCAAAGCATGCAGCCTTTAGCTTCATTCTCTTTGTCCATTCTGCTTGTAACTCCTCATTTTCTGTAATTTGGGCAGGTGTAAGTAACAGATAATGGGCCTGACCCATTGGTTTAGTCCAGAAGCCTAATTCCCATGAGATCCAATCGGCGCTAGCCTCATTCCCTTCACACTCTCTATCGCTGAAGATCAACGCAAGAGAGGGAAGTGGTACTCCACCATCGCAATCTAGTCCCATCGCATCCACGGTGACTCCGTTGTCTTCCTCCTCCGGTGGCCGACCCCAGTTCTCGTCGTCACGGACCCTCTCGTCGCAACCTTCATTCATGAGAGAGACAACCTGCTTACTCAATTCAAGAGGAACGCAGCCCTTCCCCATGGTTTTGCGAACCTCTGACGTCTCCCACAACGCATTGTCCAGCGTCGGTTTCTCCAGTGGTGGTTTGTGGTCACCACAGTCCCAGTAGCGCTCATCGTCCCTGTCACAGCCCCCTTCGCTTTTACTGTTACTCATGTCGTGCTCTGTTTTCGATTCGTCACCGGATCTCCGTTGAATTTCCGGGTCACCTTTCGACCCGTTTCTCACCAATCTCACAGCGTAGAGCATTGGCCCTATCAAGGCCACTAGCGATCCTTCTGCCCCTCCCTCTGTGATCTGTTACCCATTCCTCTCTTTCATTTTCCTTCTTTGGTTCTGATTTTGCACCCGCGACAGTTACAGGCTTCGCAACATCCATGGCTTGTAGTTCTTCATTCATTCCCTCTTCTTCTGATTCTTTTGTTTTCTTTTCTGATTTGGCTGAATTTGCAGCAACAATGGGAAGTTCCATTTTTTTAACAGACAAGCGAAACTCATCCCATGCTTCTCCATGCAATTCTGAACCCTTACTTGTTGCACCCATAGATTCTGGCCCTCCTTTGTTGTGTGAAATCCCTTCACCACTCTTCCCCTTACTCGGTGAAAGCAAGGAAATGATTTTCTCTTGATTGTCTGCGGCCTGGTTCTGCAAATCCTTCAGTGACATTTCCAAATTCGCAATTTTGATCTCAAGCGCAGCAACTTGAGTCTCCATTTTCTTCGATGGCATCCGGCAGGTCGGACCAATTTGATAGAAACCAACAGTAACAATTGCAGTAACAGAATGATCTTGAAGATAGAAGTGGAAAGGAAATCATATATTAGATTGATAAGAAGTATTAGGAGCGATTACAAGCCTAACTACCCAAGAGCATTGCTCTCCTCAGAAGTTACAACTTCTGGCCATTACAACATAATAACTTCTCTGATAACCTCTTACAAACAAACACCCCATACTTATATTCAAATACACACCAAATAACTACCTTACATATAATAACTACCTAATAACTTACATATAATAACTACCACACCATAACTACCTAATAACATAATTAATTCACAAATAACTACCCTTCTTCTTTATTCTTCTTGGCTCTCCTTTCATAAACCCACCAAATGACGGGTTTACCCTTTTGTTTCTCACTTACATGCGCGACACTATCACATTTTCACTCTCATTACATACAGAAGTGGGCCTTCAGACAAGAGCTCAAAGGGTGAACAAACATCTTGCACATATCAAACCATAACTTACGAAATGGGCAGCATATTCCACAGCTTTTAGTGATTCCCTACTTCAGCATAAAACTAAAAAGCTTCTAAGCACAAAAACATCCCTACTTCAGCATAAAACTAAAAAGCTTCTAAGCACAAAAACAACGAATGAATTATATGCATGAAGCGTTCACTGATTCTATCAACAAATCTGACTTTATAAACTAATCAAACCCTCTGGCAAACAAAATACCTATAAGTAAGCATGACGCAAGTTATGCTCATTCAATGAAAGTCAAAACCAAACACATATAATCGAAGGAATGAATGCTAACGAAGATGGATGAAAATTACAAATCCATTCAAGACGTACAACCGTAAAGAATAAAACTATATCCTTAGAAAACAAGTCAATGGATCACTGATGGGACAAAATACTGGTACGGATCTCTTAAGCAATTTCATGCAAAAGTATTACACCAACCCTCACAGAAAACCTGAAAGTCTGATTAGAAATATACATTCAAAATAATTAAATATTCTGTTAAGACAGGGAATTAAGCAAGATAGCATGCTACAAACTGAAAAAATAAATAGCAGACGTGAAACTGCATTATATTGGATATGTCAAAAGGACTCACTGGATCAGCTTCAGCAGGTATGCCAAGTCGAGACTGTGCATTTGCTATCGTCAAAACAACATTTTCACGCTGGTTCCTTACATTATCTTTCTGCATATATGAAAATTAAGAGAAATAACCAAAAACATTAAACATGGTCGAAAACAAAACATCTAATCTCAGAAAATTCATAATGCAATAATAACCTTATTTAGTCATAACTATAAATCACTTGCAGAATAAATCTATTGTACTGTAAAAGGACTGTCTTATTTGATCCAGACTTGTATGACCCATACTCTGGGTTCATCAGCATTCAAACTTTGTTAGCCACCAGCGGAAAGGAGTGTGACTGTTTCATGCCTCAAGGTTGCTGCAACTATGTTGGCCGGGTCAGGCCGTGAGCAATGCTCAATCAGAAGTTCTTATTACGGTATTGTTAAAGGGGGGGGGGAGAGGAGGAGGAGGAGATTCTGTATCTGAATCTGAAAAATGTATTCAAAGCTTTAGTATCTACAGAGGTATTTATGGTCATACAAGGCTTGCTGACCTAGCTTGCAATTATAACAGAATCCTAACAGTAAGCTAGATCTGTTATACTAAACAGCAAACCAAGAAGCTTCTAAAACCTTAGAACCTATTCAACACCCACAGAGTTCGATATACTCAAAACTCCAGGTTTACCAATAAGTCCTAAATTCCTCGAGAATTTCCTCAATCCAGTCTTCCATATCATTGACCTTCAGTGCGGCGATGGCCGTAAAGGTCATCGTTCTGGAAAAGTGCAACAGCAGCCCTGTTTTCTCTCCCTGGTCAGTGCTGAAATTCTAAGTCAAACCCAATTGAATCGGACAGCCACCTAAACTGTTGTTCACTCACTAACCAATGTTCAGCCAAAAATTACAAGCTGAGATGGTTAGTTGAGATCACAAAAAGGTGCCTCGTCAAATAATACCTCCAATTTTGTACTGCATTAATCACCGTCATCAATTCCCTGCTTCCCAGCCTATTTCTCATAATATATTTATTGGAGGCCTACTATCAGAAAGACCCACCGCCAGAACCACTTTATGGAATTGCTCCCTTCCTTTCTCCACTCCTATACCCTGCCTTTCTAAACCCTTCACCCTCCCACTGCCTTGTGCTCCTCTTTCCACCAATTCATGGTCCATTTGTTTTTTTATTAAAAAAAAACTTTTTTTAATTAAATAAAATAACTATCTAAGTTTGGCCGAAAAGAAAGTAAAAATATACATAAAAAAAACACTACTTTAGTGGTTTTCTTAGTAGCTAAGAATAGTAGCTTCTGGAAAGAAAAAAAAAACTCCGAAAAAAGTATCCTAAAAGAGAGTCAGGGAAAAGATTATTTGGGCTTATATTGTAAGTTTATAACATGAGCCCATTAGTGAGTATTTGTAAGAGTTTTATCAAAACAGCTTATCATATGTTCATAAGATGTTTTCAATTTTTTTTCATAAACTTCTCATAATATCTTGTAGAAACAGTTTATATGGAGCTTATGCGTAATTTCCCCTCATTTCCTCTTTGATTGTAGAAACAGCTTACACATAAACACTTAAACAATAAGCTCTTATCAAATAAGCACTTAATAATAAAATGTCATATGAGGAGTTCTAGCAACACTCTCTCTAACACTCACCCTCCAACACTATTATTGGTTGAAATTCATGTGGGTTCCACTAAATTAGTGGGTTCCATTACCTACTTAATGAGGTCCAATTCCAAAATGCAGGGACTCACATGAATTTCAACCAATCATAGAGAGAGAAGTGGAGGGCGAGTGTTTTTTAAACCTCTCCCTCCAACACTATGATTGGTTGAAATTCATGTGGGTTCCACTGAATTAGTGAGTCTCATTACCTATTTAATGGGGTCCAATTCCCAAATGGTGTAACCCACATGAATTTCAATCAATAATAGAGAATGTTGGAGGGAGAGTGTTGCTAGCACTTCTCAATATCATAATACTTAAGTAAAACATACAAGTAGATAGCGACAAAAGCCAAAGAAACAAACAAGTTCC
>CM076848.1:42190395-42501881 GCA_039519185.1 Astragalus membranaceus | reverse complement strand
GCCTACTGGATGTGCGTCCTGTTGGGTGGTCACGAAAGTCTCACCTAGAGTTTGGTCCCTCTTGAGAATGCTGGCACTCCTAATAGCTTGCCTATTGTTGTTGATCAGTGTTCTTAACTGGGGTCGTTGGCTCTAGGAACCTTATGTAGGACTCTTTAGAGCTACCCTTTGAAAGGTTCACTTAACAGACAAGCCCTAGACCTATTCTCTAAGGAACCCTCTGTTGCACCCCGAAAAATCCCGCTTTGGGTTTCTCAATGTACAACGTGGAATAATTTTGGAGCCGCCACCAATATTTTAATTTTAAGACCAAAACATTGAAAAAAGGTCTTTTCGACAAGGCGGATGGTCATTGAAAACTAAAGATATAGGTTCGGGGGTCGATTACGTGCGAGGAAGGTGTTAGCACCGCGCACGTCCTTTCTACCGAAAGGGAACCTCTAATTAAATGTGTGGTTTTAACACTTGATTTGAAAAATACCTAGATTTGCCTATTTATTTCTTGGGAAAACTTAACAAAAATTTTATTTTGGGGGGAAAAAGGTTTTTTAGAAAAAAAGTGCTTGACGGGACATGGCCTGCTCCTACGTATCTCCCGGTGCGATGGAGAATTCAAAGCTACGTAGTTCTTGGTTGAAAATGTTTGTGTGTTGGTGTTTTTTAATATAGGGGTCTTAGGATTGCGTGAACTGTGTTGAAGGACCACTGGGGGTCTGAAGGGCCGCTGGGGGCTGAAGGAGCGCTGGGGCTCTGAAGGACCACAGTTCACTTATCCTAAAACAATGATTAACCCGGCAGTACAACCGACTTAATCCCCTACTTTGAAAATAAGATCTTTGATTTTTTTGTTTTATGAAAGAGATGTGTTTGTATTTTTTAATTTAGAAATTGTTTATTTTTGCGCTTGACAGGGGCGTGGCCCTGCTCCTACGTATCTCCGGGTGGAGAATCAAAGGCGACGTAGTTCTAGGTTTTTTTTGAAAAGTTTTTGTTTGTTATCTTTTTTAATGAGTTTTTTTTTTGAAATAGGACGAGCATTAGCAAATGATTAAACTAGCAGAGGCTATGATGAATCACTGCTAAATGCTCAAAAAGAGTTGTACCGCTAGTCAAACGAACAAAGGTTCTGATGGACTATTGATAACAACTTGTTTTTATTATGTTTTTGAAAATGATTTTTGAAAGAGATTGATTTGTACGATGATCAAACTAACAAAAGTTATGATGGATCATCGTTTATTATTTTTAGGAGAAAAGGACATTGTCACTAATAGCTAAACGAACAGAGGCTCTGATGAGCTACTAGCAACAATGGGTTTGAAAATGATTTTTGTTTGTTTTATGAAAATGATTGGTTTATGGGGATGAAAAGGATTTTTATTTGTTGCGCTTGACGAGAACGTGGCTCGCTCCTACGTATCCCGAACGGGAATCAAAGCGACGTAGTTCTGAAAAAGAATGTTTTTTTTTGAAAGGGTTTGAAAGGAGAGGTTGAATCATCTGAGACCATCTTCACCACTTAGAAAATGATGCACTAGGCATAAGTGGGAATCATGTGGTTCATCATCAACAAGGACACTACAGCTAAATTAAATCACATAGGGCAATTTTGGCATGGATCAGAATGATTGAATTTTAACAAATATAAAAACAGAAATACCTCTGATGAAGGCAGATATTACAGATCTGAAGAACAAAAATGAAGCGGAGAACTGGAAAATGAGATTTGCGAGAGTTGTCTTCCCAGATCTTGTGAAAATGTTTCTGGAGCAATTCTTCTCAGATCTTAAAAAAATGTGTGTAGCAATTCTTCTCTCTGATCTTGTGAGCTGTGTCTGTTTTTCTGACCTCGTGAAGTTTTCCCCCGTTTCTCTGATCTCGTCAAAAGTCCCTCCTCCAAAATGTGACTTGAGGCTGCCTATTTATAGGCGTAGAATTTTTTAAAAACATTTATTGCAATGAAGAATCGATTGTTTGAGCCTTTGGAAATATGTAGGAATCGATTCTTTATGTTTGGAAATGATAAGAAATCGATTCTTGGTTCCTTTGAAAACAAGAGGAATCGATTTTCAGGACCTTTTGCATAGGTGAAAATCGATTCTTGCTTTAGTTAAAATAGTGGGAATCGATTCTTGAGCCTTTGGAGATAATAAAGAATCGATTCTTGGCTCCTTTGAAAACAAGAGGAATCGATTTTTCAGGACCTTCTTCATAGGTGAAAATCGATTCTTGCTTTAGTTAACACAATGAGGAATCGATTCATGGCCTATGGAAGAGCCTGAAAATCGATTTCCAGGCCTATGCAAGAAGAGGGAAATCGATTTTCAGGACATCCTAAATAGGTAAAAATCGATTCTTCACTTAGTTACAACAATTAGGAATCGATTCATGGCCTATGGAAGAGCCTGAAAATCGATTTCAAGGCCTATGCAATATACTATAAATCGATTCTTGGCCTTTGGAACAAAATCAATTCTTGCTTTCCACAAAATGCTTTTAGGTCTTTGCCATGCATAAAATATTTTCCAAAGCTTGCCATGCATGCATAACATATTTTTCAAAAACCCTAATTTGATGCATGAGGCCTATTGCAAAAATTGTTTTTAGAGACCCTTGTGAGAATTGACCAAAATGCCCTTTTTGACTCTAACTTCTCAAAATGTGCATTCTAAACCTAAAAATGATGCATAATTTATTTTTGTGTGGAAAATTAGGGTTTTGACCTAAGCCGGACAAAATTGGGGTATGACAGCTGCCCCTCTTTATCTGAATTTTAACGAGGAATATGAATTGGCCGAAACATATTCCAAGGCAAAATGAAGATAAAGAATTCAGAAATTATACCGATTTTGTCCACTTGGGGAAACCCGAATTTTCCTCTTTTCTTTTTCTATTTTTGAATAGGTGGGTTTTGAGAACAAACGGGGAACGGTTAACACTTGGCGCATTAACTGAGAGAGAAAATGATGGACCACTCGGGATCTGAAGGAGCACTAAGGCTCTGAAGGACCACTCAGGGTCTGAAGGAGCACTAAGGCTCTGAAGGACCACTCAGGGTCTGGAAGGCTGCCTAGGCCTTAATTGAAGGACCATCGTGGTCTGAAGGAGCGCTACTAGCTATGGTACTAGTAAAACGGTCTGAGGGGGCCTTTCGAGCGGCCGATCAACATCAGGTCCGGAACTGATTTGATAAATGGATTTACGCTATGCCTTAGGCTGACACAACTAATCCGAAGGACTTGACGAAGTCTGATGGATCCATTGCGTGCTCGTACACAATGTTGTGATCTGTGGAAGGAGTTCACTAACTCGGTGGGAGTTCACTAACTCTGTGGGAGTTCACTAACTCTGTGTTGAGGGAGTTTACTAACTCAGGGTTGATTGAAGGACCATCGTGGTCTGAAGGAGCGCTACTAGCTATGGTACTAGTAAAACGGTCTGAGGGGGCCTTTCGAGCGGCCAATCAACATCAGGTCCGGAACTGATTTGATCAATGGATTTACGCTATGCCTTAGGCTGACACAACTAATCCGAAGGACTTGACGAAGTCTGATGGATCCATTGCGTGCTCGTACACAATGTTGTGATCTGGATTGATGGAGTTCACTAACTCTGGGTTGATGGAGTTTACTAACTCTGGGTTGATGGAGTTTACTAACTCTGGGTTGAGACTATCTAGTTTGAGGTAACTTCTATCTTGACAGGTACATGAAATGCATACACTTGAATGCATATGAATGCAATGATTGACTTTGGTGGAATGCTTTTTCTGTTATTTCTTCGCTCTTCTGAGATACAAATTGAAAGTGTAATGCACTACTGTTTGATGCCATGAAGCAATGAATGGTATGAATGGTATGAGAATGATGAATGATGTGAAAATGTTGTGTTCTTTTATGTTCCGTCTTCTGTGATTTTCTTCTCTCCTTTCTTATTTGCCCCCCCTTTTTTTTTCTTTCTATGGAATGCAGATATCTATGTAAATGGAGTATGAATGTATGTTATGCACAGTGTATGTGATGTGATGATTTCAATGGAATGATGGATGCTATGAGATGCTATTTTTGATTTTCTTCCTTTTTATTTTGGTTAAGGATCAACACTTCAAGTGCCTACAAGGTAAACATCCTAATCCCCAAGGATTAAGGTGAGCACCAAAGCCTTACAAGATAACAACCTAATCCCTAAGGATCCAGGCGAGCACTAAAGCCCTACAAGATAACAACCTAATCCCTAAGGATCCAGGCGAGCACTAAAGCCCTACAAGATAACAACCTAATCCCTAAGGATCCAGGCGAGCACTAAAGCCCTACAAGCAACAACCTAATCCCTAAGGGTTAAGGCGAGCCCTAAAGCCCTACAAGCGGCCGACTTTAGGCGACCCCTTCATGTGCTGAGATAGCTGGTTAAAGAATTTTTCCTATTTGTCTTCTTGCTATGTGAGGATGCAAATGCAACACTTTGATGCATGATATGAAATGGTTGATTGGGAAACATAGGCATATGGGATGAATGCATGAAATGCGAATGAAATGTTTGGATGCTAATGTTATGATGCATAGCGTAATGATATGAAATGGTTGATTGGGAAACATAGGCATTTTGGATGACATGCGATGAATGCATGAAATGTGAATGTGAATATGATGTGAATGAAATGTTTGGATGCAAATGTTATGACACGGGATGATGTGTTTTTGCTTTTATGATGCAATGCTTTGATGCTTGATGGAATGAGATGGAAGATTTTTGCTTTTATCCGTTGCTTCTTTTTTTTTGTTGCCTTTCATGAAATGATGATGTTGGCACGATGCAAAATGGAACGCCTAAATGCATGAGGCGAAGAATAGGATATGAATGATGAAACATTTTTGTGATGATGAGATGCAAGACTTTGAATGCGAGGAATTGAGATGATTATTGACCCTTCTGTTGAAAAATTGAATTTGATTCAAACTCTGGTGTTCTCAAGGTTTTTATTTACAAACAACCTCACTTGCTTTCTCTTTCTTCCAATGACGACTGAATCTTAAATATCGCATGACTAACTTGTGTTCTCTCTCTTTGAAGCATTATCTAGTAAGCATGCATAGGGGTGCAAATGTGAATGAGTGAGTCCGTTAACTTGGAATTGATTTAGGGCATGGACTTTTATGGCAAGTGAAGGAATGACAGACATGGTTATTGCCGAAGCCCATGAGGGACCAAGAGATGCAAGATTGCCCCAATTCAGGTCTTTGACGAGTGCTCATTTAAGGGATGCTTTGAGAGATTGCCCCGGTGAGGTTTTTATGGGAATGAATGAGGTGAATGGGAATGCACTTGCCCCACTCCAGACCTGGTGACTATGAATGAAAGACTTGCCCCCGTCTAGTGGTGACAACAACTAGGGGTGTAGAAGATGATGAATTGGGAACGCTTCGGCTCTTGGGATGAAAGCTGGAATGAAAGGGGTTTTGCTTCAACCCACGGAATTTGATGTTGCCCCAGTCGTAACAAAGACAAAGCTGCTCTAATGACAAGGTCTTGTTTAGGATATTGAGTCGAGAAATTGCCCCGGTGAGGGTTTTTTATGGGAATGAATAAGGTGAAGGAACGGGAATGCACTTGCCCCGCTTTGGAATGATATTGACAACTGGAAATGACATGGGATGGACATTGAACATACTTTCCCAAGACTAGGGTGTGTGGGTGGTGAAGAGAATGCCCCAACTTTTGGGTCCGAGTGGTATTCTTAGTGCAAATCTTTGGTTCTGACTGATGTCTTGACTTTTGGTGTGAAAGAATCCTTATCTGGTGATCACTAAACCTTGTTTTAATGCATCTTGAATGTGTTGCAAGTCCCTCTTTTTTTATTTTGTCAGCTTTCTTTTTTCTGACTGTTTGTTTTTGTTTCCTCAGTTCTCTTTTTTCTGAGGGTTCATTTTTTCTTGATCAGCTTTCTTTTTTCTGATCGTTTGTTTTTCTTTTGAGCAAACACACTGTATATAGATAAGCTTGTTCGTCCTAAGATTAGAATTTAAGTGGACAAAAGCAACCGGTCATTGATCGGAATGGGCTTTTCGGGATTGTGGTGTTTTGTGGATGAAGTGTTTGAGGCTAATGGGAGGGTGAGTTTTATTCGGTGTTGATTGACGGTTGATGGTCTATGAGGAAGATGGTTATTGGGCTTGTTTGGGCTCTGTTAAAGCAAATTCGTGTCTCATGGTAGAATGACTAAGGGGTTTGATGTTGAGGCCAAAGGAAATGTTTGAAGGTTTATGGAACCAGGTGTTGGAATGATGAAGTGTTTGAAGGTTTATTTAGACAAGGATCTCATGTATTTTGTGGTAACATGTACCAGCTCACCACTTACATTTCTTTTGTATTGGGAATTTTTGAATCCCCTTTTTTTGATTTTCTCTTTTTTTTTTTTTGTTTTATGATTCTTTTCCTTCTTTGACCCGGGTGAGCTAATAAAAAGTGATGCACTGTTTTTTTATTTATTTGGGGTGATCCTTGTCTAGGGTGATTTTTGGATTTTGGTTTTTCTTGGCTCAAGGTGGGTAGGAAATGGACTTTCTGGGATTTTAGGTTCTTGAGGGTGTGGAGAGAAGGCCAAATTTCATTTCAAATCCTGATTACTTATTTCTGTAAGACTTAACTTTAGGACAATAATTTATCTATCTTCATGTCTTTGCTCTTTTATTTTCCCTTTTTTTTTTGTGCCCTAATTTTTGCCTGGACCGCTCTTTGCGAGTTTTCAATCCACCGGGCGCTCATTTTTGCCTAGGCCGCCCTTTGCGGGTTTTCAACCTAGCGAGCTTATTTTATCTTTTTTATTTATTATATTTTTTAGAAAGACTTGCACTAAGGGAATATGATGCCGACAAGGAAAATTAGTGATCACAGAATTGCCCCAGCATGGAGGACTTAAAGTGTTAGTGGGAATGAACCAAAAGTCAAGTATGCACTGATGGGAGAGAATATGCGCTTTAGGGGTGGACGGGGCGGGATTAGACTTGGATGGGGAATGATGATAAATGAAGGAAATTGACTGACTCAAACAAGAGAAACTGCACGTGGCATGCATGCTTACTAGAAGAACGCTTCACAGAGAATTAACATTGGTTAAAACATGATATAAAAACTTTTTTTGATGAACTGTTTCGGTCTTTTATCATGGAATGGATGAGATGTAATCCCCTTTTTTGAAGGAAATACAAATGAGCTATTGATGTGAAAAACTGAGTGCCTTGGAACACCTTGAGTTTGCAAATGAGTGAGGGTAAACTTTTCCAAAAAGGAAAGATTACTTTGCAAGAACATCTCGTCTCTCATCACAACATTTTTGTTGTACGCAATGCATGGATGAAAACATTATGATGTATACATGATGAAGATGAAATGCATGAAAGCATGTCTACTTGAAAGGTGTGATTATTCTAAAAGTTTTTTCTTTTTGATGTTTTCTTTTTGTGCAAGACGAAATATGAAATGCCAATGCATCTTTGGGTGATGAATGATGCAAGAGGCAAGACAAGATATGAAATGCTGATGCCTCCTTTTTCTTTTGAATGATGAAAGATGCAGGAATGATGATAATTTTTTATTTTTTATTTTATTTTTTTTTAGAGGCAAGGCGAAGTATGAAATGCCAACGCCCCTTCCTTTTTTGAAAGATGCATGTATGGAGGAATGATGCATGAATGCTACATTTTGAATAAATTTGATGATGAATGAGATGCTTTCTTGTTTTTTTTTTTGTGCAATGAAATGCATGATGCTCACAATGATTTTTTTTGTTTTTTAGTTTTGGAACATGATTTTGAAAATTATTTGGAGATGCAAATGATTTATTGGAAAAAAGGTTTTAGAAAATGTGCTTGACGGGGTATGACCCGTTCCTACGTATCCCCATTGTAATGAGGAATCAAAGCTTACGTAGTTCTACTGTGTCTTTTTTTGAAATAATGCTTATGCATGAATGCCTCGTCTTGGATGAACTCGACGAGGATGATTATAAATGAAATGCTTATGCTATGCAGATGATAATTGTCTTTTGTTTTATCTTTATGTAATGAAAGGAAATGCAAGATGAATGGTTTTTTTTTTTCAAAATTGGAATTTTATGCAATGCAAATGATGTAATGATGCAGTGATGCAATGATGCGATGATGCAATGATGCTTCTTTTTTTGTGCTTTTGCAGAAAGAGGATATTTACAGGTGGTGATTTGAAAATTTTCACACTATATGCCACCTCATATAGGCGTTTATTGAAAAGGGAAAGCATATATTTTTTTGATTTTCAAAAATTCTGAAGGAAAAATTGATTGAACTGAATGCAACAATGCAACACACAATTTGGAAAGCCCTTGTGACCTAAAAGGAAAGAAACCTATGATCTAAGTCATTTTAGGGGTAATCTTTTCATGTGGCTCTATTCACACCCTCACAAAGGTCATCAGAGCTACAGTCCCTTTCACAAAACTCCCCACAAATGCAGCAAACTGCTAGATGTGAGGCATCATGAAAGAGCACAACTCTGGTTGAAACTTTCGCAAGTAGCCAAACGGACAAAGGTCCTGATGGGCTCTCACTACTTGAATCCACTCTCCTAAGTTTTGCAGACCTGGGTTATGGTCCCACTCAAAGCACATAGTCACAGGGTATAAGTGTAGTGTGTGTCAAGGGCATTTTCCCTAGTACTACCCCACCTGCAAATGAGAATCCAGACAGTCCAGACAATAGCATGTCGTCTACCCTAGGGTTTAATATCATTTAAATACAACTAATCTAGGGTGCTAACAACAATGCACTACTTACCTCAAGAAAGGGAGCGAAGAAGAGGGAACAGGATAGAATGGGGAAGAGATGCATGAACTTACCTTTGGAGAAAAGGAGCAAAGAAGAAGGGAACATGGGGGTTGGAAGAATGCATGAGCATAAGCAATAAAAGAAAAGGAGTAGAAGAGGAGATAGGGAACAACAAAGAAGAAGACAAATGCATATGCCTACAATCAATGATAAGAAAGAAAGGCAAACAAGGTTTTAATCAAATCAACAATACATTAAACCACACATTTAAATTAGTTAGGCTTGACCCTCGTCTTTTAAAAAAGTGTCCCCAGTGGAGTCGCCAGCTGTTGCACCCCGAAAAATCCCGCTTTGGGTTTCTCAATGTACAACGTGGAATAATTTTGGAGCCGCCACCAATATTTTAATTTTAAGACCAAAACATTGAAAAAAGGTCTTTTCGACAAGGCGGATGGTCATTGAAAACTAAAGATATAGGTTCGGGGGTCGATTACGTGCGAGGAAGGTGTTAGCACCGCGCACGTCCTTTCTACCGAAAGGGAACCTCTAATTAAATGTGTGGTTTTAACACTTGATTTGAAAAATACCTAGATTTGCCTATTTATTTCTTGGGAAAACTTAACAAAAATTTTATTTTGGGGGGAAAAAGGTTTTTTAGAAAAAAAGTGCTTGACGGGACATGGCCTGCTCCTACGTATCTCCCGGTGCGATGGAGAATTCAAAGCTACGTAGTTCTTGGTTGAAAATGTTTGTGTGTTGGTGTTTTTTAATATAGGGGTCTTAGGATTGCGTGAACTGTGTTGAAGGACCACTGGGGGTCTGAAGGGGCCGCTGGGGGCTGAAGGAGCGCTGGGGCTCTGAAGGACCACAGTTCACTTATCCTAAAACAATGATTAACCCGGCAGTACAACCGACTTAATCCCCTACTTTGAAAATAAGATCTTTGATTTTTTTGTTTTATGAAAGAGATGTGTTTGTATTTTTTAATTTAGAAATTGTTTATTTTTGCGCTTGACAGGGGCGTGGCCCTGCTCCTACGTATCTCCGGGTGGAGAATCAAAGGCGACGTAGTTCTAGGTTCTTTTTGAAAAGTTTTTGTTTGTTATCTTTTTTAATGAGTTTTTTTTTTGAAATAGGACGAGCATTAGCAAATGATTAAACTAGCAGAGGCTATGATGAATCACTGCTAAATGCTCAAAAAGAGTTGTACCGCTAGTCAAACGAACAAAGGTTCTGATGGACTATTGATAACAACTTGTTTTTATTATGTTTTTGAAAATGATTTTTGAAAGAGATTGATTTGTACGATGATCAAACTAACAAAAGTTATGATGGATCATCGTTTATTATTTTTAGGAGAAAAGGACATTGTCACTAATAGCTAAACGAACAGAGGCTCTGATGAGCTACTAGCAACAATGGGTTTGAAAATGATTTTTGTTTGTTTTATGAAAATGATTGGTTTATGGGGATGAAAAGGATTTTTATTTGTTGCGCTTGACGAGAACGTGGCTCGCTCCTACGTATCCCGAACGGGAATCAAAGCGACGTAGTTCTGAAAAAGAATGTTTTTTTTTGAAAGGGTTTGAAAGGAGAGGTTGAATCATCTGAGACCATCTTCACCACTTAGAAAATGATGCACTAGGCATAAGTGGGAATCATGTGGTTCATCATCAACAAGGACACTACAGCTAAATTAAATCACATAGGGCAATTTTGGCATGGATCAGAATGATTGAATTTTAACAAATATAAAAACAGAAATACCTCTGATGAAGGCAGATATTACAGATCTGAAGAACAAAAATGAAGCGGAGAACTGGAAAATGAGATTTGCGAGAGTTGTCTTCCCAGATCTTGTGAAAATGTTTCTGGAGCAATTCTTCTCAGATCTTAAAAAAATGTGTGTAGCAATTCTTCTCTCTGATCTTGTGAGCTGTGTCTGTTTTTCTGACCTCGTGAAGTTTTCCCCCGTTTCTCTGATCTCGTCAAAAGTCCCTCCTCCAAAATGTGACTTGAGGCTGCCTATTTATAGGCGTAGAATTTTTTAAAAACATTTATTGCAATGAAGAATCGATTGTTTGAGCCTTTGGAAATATGTAGGAATCGATTCTTTATGTTTGGAAATGATAAGAAATCGATTCTTGGTTCCTTTGAAAACAAGAGGAATCGATTTTCAGGACCTTTTGCATAGGTGAAAATCGATTCTTGCTTTAGTTAAAATAGTGGGAATCGATTCTTGAGCCTTTGGAGATAATAAAGAATCGATTCTTGGCTCCTTTGAAAACAAGAGGAATCGATTTTTCAGGACCTTCTTCATAGGTGAAAATCGATTCTTGCTTTAGTTAACACAATGAGGAATCGATTCATGGCCTATGGAAGAGCCTGAAAATCGATTTCCAGGCCTATGCAAGAAGAGGGAAATCGATTTTCAGGACATCCTAAATAGGTAAAAATCGATTCTTCACTTAGTTACAACAATTAGGAATCGATTCATGGCCTATGGAAGAGCCTGAAAATCGATTTCAAGGCCTATGCAATATACTATAAATCGATTCTTGGCCTTTGGAACAAAATCAATTCTTGCTTTCCACAAAATGCTTTTAGGTCTTTGCCATGCATAAAATATTTTCCAAAGCTTGCCATGCATGCATAACATATTTTTCAAAAACCCTAATTTGATGCATGAGGCCTATTGCAAAAATTGTTTTTAGAGACCCTTGTGAGAATTGACCAAAATGCCCTTTTTGACTCTAACTTCTCAAAATGTGCATTCTAAACCTAAAAATGATGCATAATTTATTTTTGTGTGGAAAATTAGGGTTTTGACCTAAGCCGGACAAAATTGGGGTATGACACCCTCGTAGGACACAAATGAGCCTTATACCCCTGCATTCAAACAAACACTGATACATTTTTCCGGTCTTCTAAAAAGAAAAAATTCAAAAAAATCATATTTTATTTTTGCAAGTTATTTAGAAACATATCTCATGCATTTGCATTTTCATCATTCATATCCATCATCATGTGTTATTCATCCATTACATTTTATTTCATAATTTTAAAAAAAAAACATGAGCATACTTTTTGAAAAAATTGATGAGGCGTTCTTGCAAATACATTTTAATTGATTGTTCTTCCTTGAAAAAGTTTAACCTGCTAAATTTCAAACGAGGTCGAACATAGTTGCAGACTCAAGTTGTTTCAAGACACTCAATTTTCAAAAAATTTCAATGTTGCAGCTCGTCCAAATTTTTGTCAGCAAAACAATGCATCTCATCCATCCCATGATAAACGATCAAAATAGTCCATTTTGTTAACTAAAGTGTTATCAAAAATTCCTCTATCAAGTCTCTAACTATGTTAACCCTCTGTGAAGCATTCGTATAGTGAACTTGTATGCGATGTGCATTTGCTCTCGTTTGAGTCAGTTAGTGTCCATACCTTTCCATCCTATCATCATCCATTGTTCATGTCCAGTCTCACCCCGACCACTCTATAAAGTGCATATTCTCCACACAAGTTCTTAGTTGACTTTTTGGTTTTGTCCCCAATGATGAAATTTCATAAACTAACACTTGAATCCTCCAAACTGGGGCAAATTTGTGATCACTAGATATCTTGTCAACATTGTATTCCCTTGGTGCAAGTCCTTTACAAAAAAATAATCAAAAAAGCCTGTTAGGTTGAAAACTCGCGAGAGCAGCCTAAGCAAAAATTAGGAAATAAAGAAAAAGAGCAGATATATAAAAATAAATAATTTTTTGTCCTTGAGTTAGTCTTTGAGAAAACAAGCAATCATGATTTGAAATGAAGTTTGGTCATCTTCTCACAAAAAGCATAAAAAAAATACCCTTTGCAACCCACTTTGAGCCAAAAAATCAAAAAAAAAAATCTTTCAATCACCCTAGACAATGATCTGTTCCCCATTCAAAGATGGTGCACTACTTTCTTTAGTTTATTCAACTCAAGAGAAATAGGCCGTCAAAGAATGAGAATCATATTTCAAAAAAAAAGAGACAAAACTCTTGAATAAAAAGACGGTATAAATTTTTGAGCTGATACATCATATCATGAAGTGCATCACTAAATAAAAAGATCATTTGTCTCATCAATCCCCAAACACTTTGAGCCCAATCACCCATTCTTTCATAAATTATCAACCACTAGCCACATTGCACCGCAAATAAAAAGATCAATGTCTAAAGCCCTCAAACACCTTTGTGCCAAATTAGCACTTCTTTCAGGAAACTCAAAAATGGACCTCAAACACTCCTTTGGGCTTACTTATCCTTTCTTTCATGAAAGATCATTGTCTAAACCCCCAAACACTTCTTTGGGCCCAATTATCATTTCTTTTCATAAATCCCCAACCATTGGCCCCATTACAAACCTTTTCTTTCATGAATCCCTAACCATTGGCCACATTACCAACCCTTTCTTACGTAAACCCCTAACCGTTGGCCACGATACCAACCCTAAACAAGTCCATTCTGATCGATGATTGATTGCTTTCGTTTTCTTCAAGTTTTAATTTTAGGACAATTGAGTTTATTTATTTGCAATATGTTTGCTCAAAAAAAATATGACAAAAAAAATAAAGCTAAAAAAAAGCAAAAAAAAAAAGAAAAAGAAAAAGAAAAAAAGGCTTGCGTCCCAAGATTATTCAAGTTGCACTGATATCAAGACAATGTTTAGTGATCACCAAATGAAATTTTCATCATATCAGGATTATCATAGTCTGTGGGAGTCATCTTAAAAGAACCAAAAGTTTATACTGGGACCATCACCTAGATCCAAAGTGGGGCAGTCCCTTCACCTTTCATGCTTCTCGAACTTGGGGAAATTTTCCAGCGTCCGTCTCATTCATATACCACATCCAATACCATATAGCCATACGACCAACTCACAAACCCATTAACCTAACTCTGTCACCTTTCCCCTACCTCACTCGAACTAGAAATATCATTCCAAAGTGGGGCAATCCTGTCACCATTAACCCCTCACTCCACTCAAAATTGGGGAAATTTGCCCTACACCCATCTCATCCCCTTGTCATATTCACATTCATAAAACCATACCGGGGAAATTTCTCAACCCACCATCCTAAACACAGCTTTTCGCAAACTCTAGTCAGGGCAACATTGTCCTTGTCATGGGTGGAGCAACACCAAACGCCATGGGTTGAGACAAAATCTTTTGCCTTCCACCTCTCATTCCAAAGTCATATTCATAATTTCCTCTACACCCCTAGTTGTTGTCACCACTAGACATGGGCAAGTTATGCATTCACTGTCATCAACTATGAATTAGGGCAGTCCCACATTTCTAGAGTTGGGGAGAACATACCTTTCATGACTTTGGCAAAAACCTACCATTCATCCCCTCACATGTCATATCTGTCCATACCCCGAGTCAACTGGCTCATTCATCTGTATTTGCACTACTCTACATGTTCATTAAAACAATGCTTCAAAGAGAGAGAACACAAGTTACTAATATGAAGTTGGAAACTCACTCAGTTAACTTTATGGACTTAAAATTCAATCGTCACGGGACATCATAATCAAATGGAAGAACAATGTGAACGAGCTTGCAAATGAAATCAAATACTTTTGTGCATCAGTGCATGTGAATGACAACCTTGAGGTTGCCACATCTGAGTTCAAACCTTTTCCAAGGAATGATTACTTCTCTGCCTCTCGCATCAAAAGTCTCATTTCTCATCATTACCAAAAAATCTCTCTACATCATCAATAAATCATAGCATAAATCATTCCATCATGCAATCATGCATCTAAGCAATACATTTGCATTCACATGTTATCTGCATTCGCATACATGGCTGATCAATTTATTTTTCCGATCAGCTATAGCATCCACAATTCACGGGCTTTTGTAGTTTATCTGCTTTCACATTGCACATTCATCACATTACACGCATGCACACATATAACAGTTTGCTTCGATAGACGTGCCAAGTGCCGGTCTCATCATTGCCAAAAACATTCAACATCACTAATCATATCATTGTACCATGCATTCGTGTGCTTCCTTTCATTCATCATTGCCAAAACCTTCTTTACATCACTAATCATATCATCATACCATGCACGGCATTCGCATCAAAGCATTACATTTGCGTCACATTCGCACTTTGCATTTCATACACCCATCATATACTAAGAAAAAAAGGAAATGCAAAAAGGAAAAAGAGGAAAAATCGCCCATTCCATTACATTCATCATTAATCAGCACAATCACATTCACATGTTATCTGCATTCACATACGTTGTTTGTCAACTTCCATGTTCCACCAACTTCGACTCACATTATCCGCCACGTTTCATTCATCCCATTGGACACCTACCATTTCGCATACCCATATTGCACACATGCATCATCCATCGCATTTTTAGACATGCAAAATATAGATAGCTTTTCCCTTCTCAGGTAAATGCATTCATTAGGTATGTCCTAGGCAAGTACGCCATGTGTCAATCCCAATACTTTGTTTCCTCAAAGTCAGTGCTACAAGCACTGGTCTCATATTTTTCACAATTCAGAGTATCGGACCCCCAGCGATTCCTCAAAGCCCCAGTGCACCTTCAGACCCCCAGAGGTCCAATCCAGATCGCACGTCGGCATCGAGCACCGACGGATCATCCGGCCCCAGGCCCTTCAGACTAGCTGTGTCAGCCTAAGACATAGTGGACGTCATTCGTGATCAGTTCTAGACCTGATCTTATTAACGGCCGCTCGAAAAAGGCCACCCCTGGACCCCGGCAGTCCTTCAAAGCCCCAGTGCACCTTCGGACCCCAAATGGCCCTTCAGGGTTTAGGCAACCCCTTGGAGCCCCAGTGCTCCCTTAGAGCCCAAATGCTCTTTTAGAGCCCCAATGCTCCTCCAGATCCCCAGTGCTCCTCCAGCCCTAGTGATCATTTCTTTATTGTTCTCGGTTAACACGCCAAGTGTTAATCGTCCCTATTTTCCCTAACTCATCTTCCCCCTAAGCGGACAAAATTAGCGTCTATTCTATCTTTATTTTTATTTCTACTACGAAAATCTGAAAACCATTCACCTTTTCTAGTAAAATATAAATAAAGAGGGACAGCTGTTATACCCCAATTTTGTCCGATCGTTTATCGCAATTGTTTTAGCCCCCGTGTCACAAGTCCATATCATTACGAGAACGACATTTCGCGCGCTGTCTTGTTTTAATTTAGACCGGTTTGTCTAATTGAGCCAATTCTTAGTAAATGGGCCTATGTTCGGTGTTTTGGACTTAATTTAGCCCTTTTGATCAAAAAGCCATAAAAATAATAATGAAATAAAATCAGAAAATAAAAAATATATATTATAATAAATTATCCAAAAAGCCCAAAAATACAAAAATATCACCAAAAATATACAAAAATAAGAATAATCCAAAAAAATAGAGAAGAACGAAAATAATAAAAGGGGGTGTGAGTAGCATTAACCTTCAGCCCAACAAGTCGACTTGCCAAGTAAGTTAACTTGTCCAGCAAGTCTCTTACCTAACCCTTCACCTATAAAAGGAGGCTCTGTCCACAGTGAAAAGCACACCACAGTGATTCAACAAGAACACTGAACACATTCTCTCCCTCTCCTAGCGAAGCTCTCGCTCTCTCTCTCCCCCTCCCTTTTTTATTTTTTTAGTTTTATTTTTCTTTTAATTAGTTTATTTTTAAATATTCATGATAAATATTTTTCACTAGTTGCACTTTTCATTTTTTCTTTTTCGTTAACTTTTCGTTCATATTCAAAACAAAAACAAAATACTCTTTTTCCTCTCATAAATAAAGAAATATTTTCAAGAACAAAATAGGGGACTAAGTCGACTGTACAGTCGGGTTAGTCTGCTTTTTAGGTCACTAATGAACCGTTACGGATCATGACCTAAAATCCCTATTTAAAACAAACATATTTCTAAATTAAAATAAACACAAACACATTTCTTCCCACAAATCAAATTTTCAAAATAGGGGATTAAGTCGGCCGTACGGCCGGGTTAGTTAGCATTCTAGGACGAATGAAACGTACGGATCAGGAGTCCTAAAACCCCTATTCAAATAAAATCAAACCACCACACATCAAACTATCTTCCAAGCTACAAAAAACTCAATTTTCGCAAAGTAGGGGACTAAGCCGACTGTACAGTCGGGTTAGTCATCATTTTAGGACAAATGAACTGATCACTCAGGAGTCCTAAAGTCGCTAAATAAAATACACCAACAAACAAAGTTTTCTACCAAGAACTACGTGTGATTTGATTCTCTACCAAGAGATACGTAGGAGTAGATGGGGGCCCACATCTGTCAATTGCACTAATAAAAAAACATTTTTTAGTCTTTTTTAATCCCTTTCTTAAATTCAAATAAAATATCAATTTTCTTCTTTCTTTTTAACTCACAATAAAAGGGTAAAAATAAATGTTTTCAAAATTAACTTCCGCTTCTACAACTAATTAGAAGGTAGCCTTCCTTAGGAAGGATGTCGTGGGGTGCTAATACCTTCCCCACGCATAACCGACTCTCGAACCCAAATCTGGTCTCAAGGACCCTTATCTAATCCAAAAGGGATTTTCCAATGTTTGCCCTTAAACTAAACTTTGGTGGCGGCTTCATCTTTGAACCTTCGAGGAATCCTCACCCGGATTTTTCGGTCGCTACACAATTGCTTCAAAGTGATCCAACCATAGATGACCTTATGTATATGCAATACAATTCACTGTCAATAAGATACAAAATTTGAAATATTACAAAGAAGAAGAACAATAATATAGATTTGTCCTCTTATCCTTCTATTGACATTGATTTAGTTAAACTAAAAACAAAGTGAGGGGTTAGAGTTAGTGCTTATTGTTGAAGTGCACAACTGGTGCACCTTTTATATATGCTTCTTTTCTTTTGATTCTATATATTTAATTTCCCCACTATAGTACAGGATATATCTCGGAGCACTAAGTCAGTAGGCCCCTTCTACTTACTTTTTGTTAGTGATCAATGATCATCACCTCTCATCCTTCCCATCTTCATGCTTTTGACTTGCTACTTAGCTTAAAGCCTCTCTCTGAGTCTCTGTATGTATACATTGTCAATAAGTTGCATTTATATCTAATATCAAAATTTCAAGGGTCCTCATCCAGCTTTGGAGAGCAATATGCAACAGCCTCTGCAACAGTGAGGAAGATCTTGTCCTCACCAATTATGTTAGCAAAATTGGATGTGTAAAGCTTGTCTGTTACTGCTGACCCAGGATTTGCCAGAACAAGCTGCACAACAAACAAAGAACAATTCTTGGTAAGATACTTTTCCTTTTCTTCCTATGATAATATATATCAGTTTCAGTTCTTTTGTACTCAATCATACAGACATATGTATAATTTGGTTACTTACCTGAACACCTCTTTTCTCAAGACTTCTGTGTAACTCTTCAAAGGCTTGGATGCCACTTGTATCGATGTCAATAACAGCTGTAATAAAATCACATAATTTAGTTATTATACATAATTAATGGCGAAAATGATGTTTTTATTTGAGGAATACGAGGTTAAAACGTAGACTCACGTGACATTTCAACTATCAAAAACTGGATTTTTGTGTGCTGGTCTCCTTTCATTTCTTCTTCATCTATCAACCATCTTAATATTCTGCAATAGAGAAAAGACCTTGAGCGTCAATTCCAAAGAATTTTTTAACAGAAAAAATCTCTTAACTGTCAAGGTAGGATAGGAGCATATTACCTTTCTTTAACATAATTGGAGTTGGAAAAGTATATTGCTGAATCAACCCTTATAATAAGTACACCAGAAACCTTGCTAGCTTCTGGGTATTGTTGGGTGTTTCTATAGACACGGGTCCCAGGAATCTTCCCTAAAATAGCAGTTCGAGGCCTTGTTACTTGTAGTAGGATCTTCGCAAAGGATATGCCAACCTGCCACAGAGGGTACCAATAACCAAGTCAACAAGACTAGTAATAAGGTCTCGTAAAGAGTTTAAGAGTTAACTCGAGAGCATGAGATAGCTAAGCTTTTGTACTTACGGCAATAACAAGCCCGATCTCAACTGAGACGAAAACAACCCCAAAGAATGCTCCCATGCAAGCAATAAAATCAAATTTATCAATCTTCCATATCAAAATTGCTGCCTGATAGTCCACAAGGCTGATGACAGCATTAATGATGATGGCAGCAAGAATGGCATTTGGAGTGTACTTAAAAAGAGGTGTCAAGAATTGTAGGGTCAAAAACACAACTATTGACATCACAATATTTGAGACTGCAGTTTGACAGCCAGCCATGTAATTTACCGCAGACCGCGAGAAAGAACCTGAAAGGTAACAAGAACATAGATCAGATGCTAAAAATATATAGATATTAGTCTAACATAACATCTGATCGATGAAGCACCGACACTTCCGGTGTAAGATGTGTCTGGTGTCCGACACCTATCGTCGGACACCGACACAGACACTTTAATTACTTGTATTTTTTAGATTAAAATTGGTGTCTGCATATCCATGTCCGTGTTGTATGCGTGTCTGTGTTGGTGCTTCATAGCATCTGATTAATAATTACAAAGAAATTCTTCAAGCTTACCAGTTGCTACATAACAGGAAGTCATGGAACCAACAACATTCATTGCTCCTAATGCAACCATTTCTCTGTTTCCATCAAGTTGATAGTCCTTCATAGATGCAAATGTTCTTCCAATAGCTATTGCTTCCTGATAACCAAAATATCGTGGTTTAATTACAAAACTGTAGCAGTAAATGGCGAAATATTTATTAAGAGAGCTAACAATATTAATTTTACTTACAGTCAATGCTATCATGCCTGCCATGACTCCAATTTTAAAACCTTTCCCAAGGTAATCGCCGCTGAAGTAAATTTCTTTAACAGATGAAGGGTTGATCCCTTTCTCTATATGATTTACCTTCACAAATCAATGAACAAAAGCTTTAATTCTGTGACAAATAATACTATTATGTCACCTTGGCATCAATCAACCAGATATCATCTATGTACTTACAATTTCTACTCCATCCTTATCTGCGCGGGTTAAGAATACAAAAAGAGTGGACAGTATAACAGATATCAATGGAGCAATTGCTGGCACCCAGAAGAATTTATTGTTCTTCTTTCCCTATTCCACACAACAAGAAATAATTAGAAAACACTTTATAGTCCTGATGGTTAGTTAAGAAATAATAATAGTAATATAAATTTAGGGAGGTTGTAATGTCATACTATAAATTTGGCGACCAGAAGAAAACCCAAAAAGCTGGCTCCAATTAATATAGTATGCCAGTTCCACTGCAAGATGTTAGATATCATTAATCAATTTTGCACTTACATATACATAGTTACTAGTTAGCAATCTTAATAATAGGTAGAGACTTCTTCAGATTAGGGCACTTGCTTATTTAGTAGTTAATTATATATTGAGAGAAAGGGAGAGAGAGCATACTCCATGATGAGCTGTTGAGAATACTGAATGCAAGACAGAAACAATATCAGATTTGGTTGTGAACATTTTACTTTTAATACCAAGGAAACCCTTAAGCTGTTGAAGGGCAATTGTTATGGCAGCTCCCCCCATAAAACCAACAATAGCAGCATGGGATAGGAAATCAATCAAGAATCCCAACCTAAAGATCCCAAGAGTTGCTTGAGTAATCCCAGCAAAAAAAGTGGCTGTAAAAGCAAGTCTTTGATATTCTGCTGGATGTGTAACAGGATCAATCTCATTACTAAGCAAAGTTCCCAATAAGAGAGAAACCACTGCCACCGGTCCTATCGCAATATCACGAGAACTACCCATGAAAGCATAAATCAGTGGTGGAACAAAGCTAGAATCTGCAAAAGGGTAGAACAAAAGGAACAAGTTTTCAGTTCAACATTCAAAAAACTAAAAAACACTCAAGTAATGTTGATGGAGACGAGACTAGAGTCTTACACAGTCCATATTGTGGAGCCAAATGTGCAAGCTTAGCGTATCCAATATCCTGTTTATCAAGCCAAGTAACATGAGTTATAGTTAGGTATATCAGTATTATATTACTGTTGTTTAAAATCTTCAAATCAACATAATAAAGCAAATTAAACTTGCCTGAGGAATGCAAAGACTTGCAATAGTGAGACCAGCTATAATATCTCCCCTTAATTTTTTAAGGTTGTAAGTTCTTCCCCAACTAAGTATAGGGAATATGGCCTCAACACCGAGGATGAACTTCCGCGATTTAGATTGGTCTTTGAAGCCTCGCAGAGGATCATCAGCAAAGAATGTTTCTTTCACAGTCTCTTGGAATTCCTTGAAGAGATTCTTTTTTGGAGGAATTGCCACTTTGTAGGCGTTTGGTCGCATGCTTCTCGCATCCACGTTGTTTTTGTCAAGATCTTCATTAATTGAGGAACCCATTGAAGAATTAACAATGATCTTCAATCTGTAATAATAATAATAATAATAATAATACAAGGATAATCATATAACCAGTGATGGCAGAAAAGTATGGCTAGTGCTTTAAATCACCAAAATATGGTTCATAATTGCATGCAAAGTCTACTATGTCTAGTTAAGTAATATATAGAATTTGAGATGTAGATTGATGATGAAATAGATTCTATTATTTGAAATAATTAGGAAAAGTTTAGCCAACCTTAACAGAAGATTTGAATGGTCACTGGTTCAAGTTGTAATGCCTTCTTGAGCAGAAGAAGCTATTGGATTATATAACTTCAATGACTTCAGCTTTGAGTCAATGTTCTCAAGCTGAAACTGAAAACTTAGCAAAATTAATGTGTGAACCGGATCCCATACATGTCGCAATCTTGCATTTCAATGCATAATTTTCAATCTTGACCAAACAACCATTAAATTTTCCTACTGTCACATTGTTCTCTAGCAACTTGATAACTGTAGTAACACAATAATAGGATTGGGAAATATATTCATAAGTGTATGAGTAATATTGTCAAGGGAGCTAGGTTAATTAGTAACTTCTAGAAATTATTAAAGTCACATGAAAATCTGCTATATTTGTGATGCTTAAAAAGCCAGAGTCAATAAAGTTTTAAGAATAAAAGAGAAACATAGAAGTCAAATCTGGGCCAGTCACAATCATTCATTAGAAATTAGAAATAGTATAGTATTTAGTTTCCTTGTCGAATCTTAAGACTAAATTGATCAAGAGAAATATCTAGGATTAAGACAAAGATGTCTATGTAAACAAAAGAAAATCTGTTAATCTAATTGATATTATAATGTGAAAACTAAAAGCAATGGTATGGGTAATGGGTATGTGAGAATCATGCCAAAGTCCCACTCACACGTGTGAAAGCGTAGATACAAAATTCTCAATTGTCACCCTTTGTAACACAAAAATGAATTCAAACTGTGGTATAAAAATGTCACTCTTAGACCAAAAATCCATATAAAATAAAAGAAAATTCATGTTTGACTCACATAAAAACAAACAGTATACTTTAACTTACTAATGTGAAGATCAATAACTAATCCATAATGCTATCTAATAATACTATATATCATTGAATGTATATATCCTTCATTTATCAGAAACATAAAATCTGGACTTTTTCTACCCCTTGCAAGTTATGAGCCACTAATTAGCTTCTACCCATCCAAAGTTATAAGTTAGGGAATAAAGCATAAAATAGACTATTGACTCACCAATGGATCCTAAGCTTCTCAAGCAAGCCAAAAGTATACTTTTCAGGAATGCACTTTAACTCTTTCCCTGTCAGAATTGGTGCAAAAGGCACAAAATGATAAAATGTTCACCGTCACACGTAAATGTGAATAAGAAAAAACCTTGTAAGAAAGTGTACCCAGAAATCCTCAAAATTATAGCTTGGCTTTCCACTCTCTAAAATCACGTGTGTTTGTGAAACGATTTGATATTCTCTTTGAACGTGATACCCATAAATATAAAATATATATGGAGGAAACACAGCGGGGATTGCAAAGTGGGTAGTTAAATTAAGAAAAAGAAGAAAGGTTATGGTCTAGGTACGATGAATCCTTAATTAACAGCAATACTGAAATGGGTTTTTTCTTCTCTGTATTAACTATCAATATGATATGATGTCATTGCTTGAATCAGGAGCGGATAAAAGGTTTAGTTCACAATCGTAAACCTCGGAGGACAAGGCCTTGTTTGGCTCTAGCTGCCGAGAAAATCCTTAACGCCAGCGATGCCGTCTCGACGATGCCTTTACGAGGAGACAGCACTCTGTTGGCAGTTTTTTATTTTTTACTATTTTTTTATATATAGTATTTATTTTTTATGATGTTAGAAACAAGAAAGAAGGTTAACAATTTTCACGGGCATACAGGAACACCGAGTGATGTCAAAGGTTGTAACGCGGGGACAGTGAGTGGCAATGCAATGAAACTAATAAGTGACTCGGAGAGAGAGAGGAAAAGGAACATTGACCACCTTGCTATTGTTTGGTTTGCTGTTGGGTCAATGTTGCCGTTTGCTTTGACCTTTTTGTCTCGGTTTTGCGGGCGACCCCACACGTGTAAGACAATGCAATGCGATTTGAAGTTTGAACCAGGTAGCCATTGCGTCCATGTTCAGCTTCACTTCACCATATGCGGATGCCAAAATGTTCAAAAGTGTTTCTTTTTTTTTGACAAAATGTTCTAAAGTGTTGAAAACTCCTTATTTTATACTACTACTATGTCCAAATTACAGTAAAAAGCTGGATTCTAACTTCAAAGGTAACTTATTTATTTATTTATTTAAAATTTATGTTTATTTAAGGACAAAATAGAAAACAAATCTCATATCAAATTAAACTCGGTGTTGGCCAGTGCGAAATTTGATCCTAAGCACAAACTGACATTAGTCTTTCGTTGAAAGCGTTGAGAGTTGAGACACTCCGTGAGTAAGAGTGATTCGAACCAAAAAAAAGAAAACAAATCTCATATCAAATTTTAGACTAAAAAAACATCGCCTACGTATAAAAGTTGTTGTTATTCTTATTTTTATTAAATAGGTTATTTTTTTCGTTTTCGTCCTTTATATCTTTTCAAAGTGGTTTAAAATGATCCTTTCAATATTGCTTATATGAACATTGACGTAGATAAATTGGTCACATAAGCAGCTGACTGTGTTATTAGGCCATTATATGTTTTTTCGTTTTCGTCCTTTATTTTTTCAAAATATTCTTTACGCCCTTTATCTTTTTAAAAAGATTCGTTTACGTCCTTTATTTTTTCATAGTTAATTAAAATGGTCATTTTAGTAAATCATTGCTAATTTTGTTTTCTGTTTACTGGTTTTCGTCCTTTATTTTTTTTAGAATGTTCGTTTAGGTTCTTTTTATAATATATATATATATATATATATATATATATATATATATATATATATATATATATATATAAATCATGCACTGCCAATATATTCGTTAAATAGGGAGATTGAATCAAGTTGTTCACTTTGTAACTCTGTATCGTCATTCACATACTCACTTTTCACATATAAGTCCATTCTCTCATTACAAATATCTATATTTGCCATTGCTAATGCACTATGATCATTTGTTATTTCCATTCTAGCGTCACCTTCTATGTATCACATTGTTTGAAACGTCGGATATCCAATTTCTTTAAGAACATCCACAACTTCAAAATAGGACTTCCACTCACTCTCAATGTCTTGTTGATTATGAGTCTCTCCCTTTCCCACATGGTGTATGACCACGTTAAACCACCCATCCATGTTACACCACAAACTACAATGCAAAAAACAAAATAAAATTCACAAAGTGGAATCATAGGGCAACACAAAACAAAACTTATTCAAAAAAAGCAACATAAATTAAAAGCAACAGTTTACGCAACATCTGATAGTGAGTTAGGGTTTTTGGCTTTTGCAACAAATTGGAAGAAGAAGGCAAGAAGCAACACCAACATAGTGGAACACTAGTTTTGGAATCTCACTAACCTGAAGAAGCAACCTTTGAGTGGATAAGTGTCTTCTACCTTGCTTCTCCTCTACGTTCCGGTTTTGCGTCTCCCTACGTTCTACGTTCTTTTCTTGAAGTTGAATGTTTCAACTCCCTCTCAAACTCAAACGGTCTCTCATTCTAATCTGGCACATAATAATCTCAAAAAACAACTGCCATGTAATTGCCCATTAAGCCACATAATATCTCCACTTAACACCGTTAATGCCACATAAGCATTCCGTTAAAATTACTGACAGAAAAATAACAAAAGGACCATTTTAAACTACTTTGAAAAGATAAATGACGAAAATGAACATTTTAAAAGATAAATGACGTAAACGAAAAAAAATGAAAAATAAAGGACCAAAAGTGTATTTTAGCCTATTAAATACTAAGTTTGGTCTACAATATAACGAAAAAAACTGTTTTTTTCGTCTACAATGAGACCATTCGTTATAGTTTTTTTACGAGAAAATCACTTTTTTAACAAAAAAATTTATTTCTAGTGATTCTGATTGTGTTTGTTAGCTTTTTTAAAAAATTATTTTCTCAAAAAGATCATTTTTATCCTTAAAATGAGAATCTGTTTTGAGTAGCTTCTCATAAAAATCATTTTTTAAAGAATGTTTTTTTTAAAAATATGTGGTTTTCTATATATTACACAAACACAAAACAACTTCTCATTTCCATAAAAATCTCTAAAAACTAATCTCTAAATTATTTAGCAACAAAACCACTTATTTTTAAATTTATAACAAGCTGGCTCAATATAAGAAATAATCACTATTTTTAATATGTATCAGATTATCATTCTCAACTTTACTCTTATTTAAAAGATGAAATTAAAAGTGATTTCATTAATCCCAAGTAGGTAGCTCAGTTGGCGAGCTAAGAGACACTGAAGGAGGTCCCGGGTTCAAACCCTGAAAACTAACATTTCTCCCACTCCTCACTAACATTGCCTATAAAAAAATTAGGAATATAAATTGTCATTTAATGATAATGACAATTTTGAAAATATGTTAAACTTTTAGCCTTATTAAATGTGTGTTTAGAAACACGTCAACTCTTAAATAAATGTGCATTCACATGGATTCTACAATTACTAGCATAAGGTAGGTTGCGCGTTTAACGAAGGACCACTGCGGAAACAAACACGACATAAATGGGAACTAGCACCGGGACCCGTGCAATGCACGGGGCCAAAGCTTTAGCGAGTACTTAATTGTTTTGATATTAAAATTTGATGGATAAATTAAAAATCAGCACACAAATTAACGGGAATTTATAATTCAAACATAAGTAATAGTACATGGAAATAAGGTAGCATATTAATTTATAATTCAAACATAAGTAATTCAAACCAATGTTTTTAAAACCGGGCTGGAGATCGAACCGGCGAGGCCTCCGGTTCATGGTTCAATCGGTTCAACCGGTTCAACCATGGTTGAACCGGATGAGTAATTTATTAAATAAAAAATAAAAAATATTAAATTTTGGAGAAAAAAGTAAATTTAAAAATAAAAAAATGTATTTCGGGCGGTTCAATCCGGTTCGGTTTCCGGTTCAAAGCGGTTGAACCGCAGTTCAACCCGGTTCTTCCCCGGTTCGATCCGGTTCTGGGCGGTTCAATAGGACTGCGGTTCAAATGGGGTTGAACCAACCGGCCGGTCCGGTCCGGTTTTTAAAACATGGATTCAAACAGTTAATTTTTTTTTAAAATCAGCACACAAATGAAATTGATCCATTAAAATATAGACAACAAATTATAATCAAATAATTTTAGTTTAACGCATTATCACATTAGATAAGATATCACAGAACAACACACTACATAACATATTTGAATAGATGAATTTTTTTACGAACACTAAAGTATAAAAAAACACACTACTTAGCTTTGAACTTTACATATTTTGTTTTGACTTTGTTTTCACCAAAACAAATTTTGCGCATTCAAACAATTAAAATTTTTTTTCATATTGAACACTGAACGTTGAGCATTTGAACGATTAATTTTTTTTGTGAACACCAAAGTATAAAAAAACACACTACTTAGCATCAGACTTTACATATTTTGTTTTGATTATTTTTTTCACGAAAAAAAATTTTGCGCGTTCAAACAGTTAATTTTTTTTCGATATTGAGGACTGAACGTTGAGTATTTAAAAAGTTAATTTTTTTCCCAAAACTAAAGTATCTCAAAACACACTATTTAGCATCACACTTAACATATTTTGTCACGAAATTATATTTTTTTCACCTAACCAAATCGATTACTGAGACACAAACTTTGCATATTTGAATGTTACAATATATAATTTATGTATTTTCATCTTCACTACTTAGCACAAACTTCACCTAAATTTTAATGTACTCTTAAAAATGAAAATATGAAAAAAAAGGGGGCGTGAAAATGAAAATATGAAGAAAAAAAAAGAAAAAAAAAGGGGTGTGGGGGGGGGGGGGATAAAAGCTTCATTTAACACATAAATATTATAACATTGTATGAGTGAAGATAAAATTAATTATATATTGTAGAAGTATGTGACAATGTAAATCATAATTAAAAATATCATTTTTAATTAACAAACACATTGAAATTAAACATTTATAGGCAATAACAAGAAAAAGTCTAAAAAAATTTAATAACATAATTCATATTCATCAAATGTAAATATAAAAATTTAACTCATAATTAGAAAGAAAAGAAGACAACACAATTACAAAGTAAAAAACGTGGGTATCATGCAGGGTTGGATGAGAATCACCAATAAAATGGAAGCAACTATACAAAGTTGAAAGAATATGGTCTTTAAATTCTTTTTTTCCGAAGCATATTTAAATTATTTTTTTAAAATCCAGAAAAATATGGTCCTAAAGAATATAAAGAGAAGAAGTAAAAAAATAAATTGATTTTTAAATCAGTTTTCGAGTAACAAACTTTTAGTAACAAACACACTACTTAGCATCGTACTTTACGTATTTTTCTGGATTAAAAATATCATTTTTAATTAACAAACACACTACTTAGCATCGTACTTTACGTATTTTGTCACGAAATTAGTTTTTTAAACAAACTTTGCGTATTTGAACTATTAAAATTTTTGTCAAATTCTAAGGTAACCCAAAACACACCAAAATATTAATTTTTGGTATGACCAAACCAATTGTTGAGGAACGAACTCCAGGTATTTGTATATCTAATTTTTTTTGAATCCTAATTAAAGCATCCAAAACAGACCACTTAGCATCATATTTTATTACAAAATTATTATTATTTTTAATAAAATTAATTATCGAGTACCAAACTTTGTGTACTTAAACAATTAATTTTTTTCCGGATCTTAAAGTACCCCAAACCATATTGTCTAACGTCACACTTCACACAATTTGTCACGAAATTAACTTTCTTTTCGAGGAATTCGATTATGTAGGAACAAACTTCACGTATTTGAACAATTAATTTTTTTTTCATATCTTAAAATACCCTAAAACACACTGTCTAGCGTCACACTTTACGTAATTTGCCACGGAATTAATTTTCCTTTTCACCAATCTAATTATGAATGAACAAACTTCGCATATTAAAATAATTTAAATTTTTTCTAGACTCAAAATTACTTAAAAAATATAAAGAAAAAAAAAAGAAGAAAAAGAGAAAAGGATAAAAGAAAAAAAAATGGAAAAAAGGGAGGGGAGCTTGGCGGGAGACTTGGCGCCAAGACTCCCCCGAATGTATATTTAGAGATAATTGATTTCATGCCATTTTTTAATTAATCGGTGTGATATTGTTCTGTACCGTATCTCTGGACCTGTATCCGATCTTAGACACAAGGCCGATCCAAAATAGTTGGTAGGGGTTGGTCTTGACCAACCGAGCTCCGCTTCCGATCTGGGGCAGGTGGTACCTGCGAGGACACTCCGACACTCAAGTCGGCTAGGGAACTGATTAGAGGTAAAGAGTAGGAAAGAGTGTGTACCTTGAGCATTGCAAAGAATGCCTATTTATAGAATAAAAGTGTGTTGTCCTAATGAATCAGAGCCGTCTGATCTAGGGCCTAGATCTTAGTCATTGGTAAATGGATCTGCTTTTGCTTATGGGCCTCACTATTGTGGATTGGGACAATCCGTAACAGTTTCCCCCCAAGTCGGGTCGCCTGTGAGGCGATCTTGACTTGTAAGCCTTGTCTGAGCTCCACGAAATCCGGCTAGTGCTCACGAGACAGAGATGACCGTTGAGTGACTCAAGGTTCCTCTGAATATCTGGGATTCAGTCTTTAGATTGCGACCTTCTACAAGGCCGGGCTTATAGCTACGAAGGTGTCTGCCCCAGCCTCGGAGTGTCAGGAAATGATGTGACTACCGAGTGACTCGAGATGCAGTTTAACGTCGCCTTTAGGACAGTATTCTTTGAGGCCGGGCTTATACCAGCGAGGGTGTCTGCCACCAGCCTCGGAGCGCCCGAGATACGGGTCTTGTCAAAGACCTTCGAGGCCGGGCTTATACCAGCGAGGGTGTCTGCCACCAGCCTCGAAGCTCCCGAGATACGGGTCTTGTCAGAGATCTTCGAGGTCGAGCTTAGACCAGTGAGGGTGTCCGCCACCAGCCTCGGAGCGCCCGAGATATGGGTCTTGTCAAAGATCTTCGAGGCCAGCCTTATACCAGCGAAGGTGTCCGCCACCAGCCTCAGAGCGCCAGAGATACGGGTCTTGTCAAAGGTCTTCGAGGCCGGGCTTATACCAGCGAGGGTGTCTGCCACCAGCCTCGGCAATGCATAAAACGTGACCACCTGAGGGACTTGAGGTGTCATTTTAATGCCGCCTTGAAGAAGAGGAAGCCAGAGACGAGCTGGGCCAAGGGGAAACCTCAGGATAGTAGGAATCATCTGTAGTCTGACCTGGTGGAGCTCCCGAACCTCTAGCGATGTCAAGCTCGGTGTCCCGGGTTTCCGGTTTTAGCGTGGAACCAATGTTTTAAAAACCGGACCGGACCGGCCGGTTCAACCGGTTGAACCGGGAACCGGACCCCCGGCCGGTTGGTTCAACCCCATTTGAACCGCAGTCCTATTGAACCGCCCAGAACCGTATCGAACCGGGGAAGAACCGGGTTGAACCGCGGTTCAACCGCTTTGAACCGGAAACTGAACCGGATTGAACCGCCCGAAATACTTTTTTTTTTTATTTTTAAATTTACTTTTTTCTCCAAAATTTAATATTTTTTATTTTTTATTTAATAAATTACTCATCCAGTTCAACCATGGTTGAACCGGTTGAACCGATTGAACCATGAACCGGAGGCCTCGCCGGTTCGATCTCCGGTCCGGTTTTAAAAACATTGCGTGGAACTTTAAGGCGATCGTTCGACCGATCCCAAATCCTTCCCTTCAACCTCGAAATTCACTTTTACTAAGAAATCAATGTGAGGAAAATTGTAGCCGATCCATATATATTAGATGGTTAAACATTTACAAAGTCGGATTACATCACACCCGTAGGCTCATTCCGAGACCTAGGTGAAACGTGGCCTTCCTGCGTTAATCCCTTCTTCATGATCGATATACTTCTGAGATCGTTGGAGGAACTCGGCAAGTGACTCGGCTTGGTTGACCCCGACGTCTATCTGAAATAGACTTCCTTCATGAAGACCAGCCTCCATGAAGTAAAGACGGAAGGAGTCGTTGAGATTCTGGACTTGAGCAGCTTCTCTATTGAATCTCTCTATGTAGTCCCGAAGGAACTCATTTTCTCCTTGCCGAATTGCCTGCAATACCTTCCGAGATTTAGGCTTCATCTTCGAGTGGGCGAAGTGTGCAGAAAAGATCTTGGCTAACTGATCCCAAGAGGAGATCGTATTTGACTTAAGAGCCCTAAACCAGTCTAGAGCCGCCTTCTCTAGAGTGAGGGGAAAGGTTCGGCACTTTATCTCCTCTGGAACGTTACAGTATTGCATAAACGTGTCAAAGTAGTCGAGGTGGCGATCTAGATCGTTAGTCCCATCATGCATTTTGAAACCCTCAAGAGGTTTCTCGAGGTGCTTTGGCACCGGGAAGTAGTCGATCTTACTTGTGAAAGGTCCTTTACGCTTTGCCGACCTCACAAGGGGTGGAGATCGTCGGTAGCCACACTTGCCGGGGGATCCCCGCGAGCGAAGGCGCTGACATTCCTGCCTCGGAGACCTTTTCCGACTTTTGGTACGTTGTCTCGGAGGAGAGGGAAACAGAAACGAGCTAGGCCGAGGGGAACCCTCAGGACCATAAGAATCATCAGTTGTCCGACTTGGGGGAGTCTCCGATCCTCGCCCTCCTCTACAACGAGGTGGAGTGCGGTGATGGTATCTCCTCCAAGCTGGAGATCGGTGGCAGCCGCGGCCATGAGTCATTCCACTTGAAGAGTTGCGCAGAGAGGAACTCCGATCCGGGATGTTACGAGCCCGGATCTCAGCAATCTGAGCTTCTAACTGGGTGTAGCGTTGGCTTTCCTACCGGTCGGCCTCGGCTTGCCGATTTAGGAACAGGACGAGCTGTTGAACAGCATCGACCGGTACCTGGACGGTCGAAGGGGGAGGTGGAAGTCGGTTCCGGGCTGAGCTCCCAGGAACCATAGCCGTAGTCGAGCTTTGAGCATGCACCGGGCTAAGGGGTAAGGTGACTGTCACTCCTTCCGGAGTCACCCGCTGCAGAACCGGTCCTTCAGCGACATTCGGGATAGTCCTATGACGTAAGGTCGGAGCCATTGTCAATCAAGGAGATGGGAGAGGAACTAAAGTACAAGATCCTCCCACTATGGTTGCCAATGTTTTGTACCGTATCTCTGGACCTGTATCCGATCTTAGACACAAGGTCCGATTCGAAATAGTTGGTAGGGGTTGGTCTTGATCAACCGAGCTCCACTTCCGATCCAGGGCAGGTGGTACCTGCGAGGACACTCCGACGCTCAAGTCAGCTAGGGAACTGATTAGAGGTAAAGAGTAGGAAAAAGTGTGTACCTTGAGCATTGCAAAGAATGCCTATTTATAGAATAAAAGTGTGTTGTCCTAATGAATCAGAGTCATCCGATCTAGGGCCTAGATCTTAGCCGTTGGTAAATGGATCTGCTTTTGCTTATGGGTCTCACTATTATAGATTGGGCCTATCGTATCAGATATAAAAGTTTGTTTCTTGTATTATAAATCGAAAGTGATAGTAATTATTGTGCCTAAATTAGATACATGTGTGAACGGATATTACCAGATAAATAAATGTGACTAAAGAATAGAACTTCAAAATAGGATGTCAACGAATTCATACGGTGATAGACATTGTACTTGGCTTGCACAAGTTGGCAAGACTTTCGAGAGAGAATGAGAGTTTAAAAACTGAGAGCAATAATGGCAAGACCTTCAATAAATAAATGAGAATAATTGATTAAACGAGCAATGATGGCAAGACCTTCAATTGTAGAATCCATGTGAATGCACATTTATTTAAGAGTTGTAGCATTCCCAAACTTTTTTCAAAATTCTTAGATTCAATACATAAATTGCTCTTTTACAAAAAATATGGAGATCAATATACGTACATATATACTCTCTTTCGTCTGACGTATAAGAGAAAAATCAATTTTTAAGTTCATTGAATAATTGATGTATGTAGATTATATTACTATATTAGATTTATTAAATGAACTTAAAAAGTGATTTTTTTTCTTATATATGAGACTTAATGGAGTATATTGTAGCGGCCGTCTAGTTAAAATTAGGGGAAATTACACCTACTTCTCCAGCTTTGATAAAATAACACATACACCCCTTCTATTTTGCAGAAGACGTTGATTGACATTCCGAAGATTACACACATCTCCCCTCTATTAAGTAAAAAAAATAGAGGATGCAAATGAGAGATATTATGTTTTAAAATAAAACTTAAAAGAGGTGAGTGAAACTTTTTCAGCAAATAAATGAGGTGTGTGTTCATTTAAAACATAGAGGTGTGTCTATCTCATTTAATTATACCTCAAGAGAGGAGGTGACTGTAATTTCCCCTTAAAATTGACCTTGTTTAGTTTCTAACTTAACTTTTTTTAAAAGCCCAGCCTAATTAAATTTAACGCTAGCCATTCAATCCTTCTCTGACCTTGCTCTCACCTCACGAACCGTTTCACAACACCGGCTCACCACTCAAAACCTCACTAATGGTTGCACTACGTATAATTTTGTCCGCTGGCCTTGTTTCCCCTACAACTATGTATGTTGGCCTGTGGGTTGTGGCGTCTCCGCTCCCTTGCCATTGCAGTCGGTACTGCGATCGGGCGGCTATCCAACCCCTCGTAGAAGAAGTGAATTCATTTCCCCTTTACTTTCTCACATCTTTAGTATGTAATCATTTCCTCTCTAACATGATTAAAAAAATTGATTATTATTTTTTTTACGAAAAATAATGTATTCATTCATTCAAATCAGTTAATTACATCGAAAATAATACAAATTTCATGTTGCTAAAACTGAAAAGGATAATTCTATGAACAAACTCACAACATCCAAGTTAATAGCATAAAACGGCAAAATGCCTACAAAAGTGACAAAACTAAAGCCACCGGAGTACTCATGCCTCCGGGTCTGTAGCGTTGACGACCAAGTCTTTGTTAGTTGTAACAGAAATGATTAACTGTCAAACTGTGTATCTTTCATTCATTCTCAGTGTCTTAATACAAGTCAATTATTGCTAATGACACTTACTCAGCTAATTACACAATTGGGCCTAAACTGGACTTTAAATCGTGGCCCATTGGGCCTTATTGCTATTTACAAACATCAGAATTACTGATAACAACATTAACAGCTTACAATTCCTCCCCTAAACTGAAACAATTTCTCAGAATACTCAGAAGCTTCTCAGAATACTCACAAAAAGCAGCAGCTACGAATTCAGCTTCTGTGGTGGAGAGTGTAACTATGGGCTGGTTTTTTGAGGACCAAGAGATTGCTCCTGAGATGAGCAAATAGACATAACCAGAAGTGCTTTTCCAGTCATCATGATCACCAGCATAGTCACTGTCACAGTAAACTTCAAGTTCCTTCGTACCTTCCCTTTTGTAGAGAATTCCCATATCAGTTGTGCCCCTCAAGTTCCTTAGAATTCTCTTAGTTGCCATGTAGTGATTTTCAATTGGTTTTTCCACAAATCAAACTAACCAAACTGACAGAGAACATTATTTCAGGTCTGGTAGCATTTAGATACATCAAACTACCAATTAACTGTTTGTACATGGTTGAGTCAATCAACTTTCCTTCATCACTTCTAGACAGTTTGTTTCCCTGTGATTTGAGACAGGTTTGCTGGTACTCATTCCAAACCTCTCAAGCCCCTCATTAGCATACTTCTGCTGATTAATGTATAAAAACTTCTGATATTGAATTATTTCAACTCCAAGGAAATACCTCATTCTCCCAAGGTCACTCATGTCAAACTCTCTCTTCATAGATCTTTTGAACTCATTAGTCATGAGTTTACAGCTGCCAGTGTAGATGAGATCATCAACATATAAACTCACAATTAGTATATTGTTGTTCTCATCTCTCTTAGTGAAGAGTGTGTGCTTATGAGAGCATTTTTTGAAACTTTCCTTGTTGAAATAACCATCTATCCTGTTGTACTAGGCCCTTGGAGCCTGTTTGAGCCCATACAAGGCCTTCTTTAGTCTGTATACCTTCCCTTCTTGTCCCTTCTTCACATATCCCTTCGGTTGTTCAACATGTACAGTTTCCTCTAGGTCACCATGGAGGAAAGCACTCTTGACGTCCAGCTGATACACGTCCCACCCTTTGCTTGCCGCCACTGCAAGGATAACTCTAATAATGTCCCATCTAGCCACTAGTGCAAAGACCTCAGAGTAGTCAATACCATATTCTTGTGCATACCCCTTTGCTAAAAGTCTTGCTTTGTGTTTTTCCACCTTTCCATCTTCATTGTACATAGTTTTATACACCCATTTTACTCCTATCTTCTTACCTCCGTGTGGCATTTCAACTAATTCCCAAGTGTAGTTCCTTTCAATGGATGCAATTTCTCTATCCATAGCTGACCTCCATTTCTCTTGTTTAGCTGCCTCTTCATAAGTTATGGGATCACCTTCCTCACATGCTATCAGACTGTGAATTTGAGCATCATTCATTAGCTCATCATCACTGTCTAGATCTCCAACCATCATATAATCTCCTGTCCAAGCAGGTGCCCTTGTATCTCTTTTCTCCCTTTCAGTTTGTGTTTCTGTCACAGTTGGTTCCTGGTCACCATTTTCAACTTGACTGCTGTCATTAGTGTCTTGATTCTGAGATGTATCTAGACTCTCCTCATTCTGGGATGTAGTAGCATTGGTTGGCTCATTCAATGATTGAGGCTCACTAGTTCTGTCTCCATCTAGATCACATTCTGCAACCTTCTCTTTCTCAGTCACATTCCATTCCCAGGTTTCATTTTCAACAAAGACAACATCCTTGCTTATTAGAATCTTCTTAGTGGTGGGGTCATAGAGTCTATAGGCCTTGGATTCTTCACTCACACCAAGAAACACACATTTGATGCTCTTATCATCTAATTTCCTTCTAGTTGCATCTGGAATGTGCATATATGCTACACATCCAAACACTCTCAGGTGTCCAACTGATGGCTTCACTTCACACCTGGCTTCTTCTGGTGTTAAATCTTTTACTGAAACTGTGGGACATCTATTTAGCAGGTAAACAGACCATCACTAGTGCAGAAAAGACATTTAGCGTCGGTTATTTTGGACTTTTAGCGTCGGTTATCGCCCGACGCTAAATGTCGTGATGCTAAAAGTTAGACTTTTAGCGTGGGTTTTTTAACCGACGCTAAATGTCACTTTTAGCATCGGATTTTCAAAAAACCGATGCTAAATCTCCCTTTCATCACTTTTTTGTTGTTTGGAAAATGACATTTAGCATCGGTTATTTGAAACAACCGATGCTAAAAGTCATTTATTGATACATTTAGCATCGGTTATTTGAAACAACCGATGCTAAAAGTTATTTGTTGAGACATTTAGCATCAGTTGTTTCAAATAACCGATGCTAAATGTAATTTTTTGAAAAAAAATGACATTTAGCATCGGGTATTTAGAATACCCGATGCTAAATGTCTCAACAAATAACTTTTAGCATCAGTTGTTTCATCGGTTGTTTGAAACAACCGATGCTAAAGGTTATTTGTTGAGACATTTAGCATCGGTTGTTTCAAATAACCGATGCAAAATGTAATTTTTTGGAAAAAAATGACATTTATTTAGAATACCCGGTGTTAAATGTCTCAACAAATAACCTTTAGCATCGGTTGTTTCAAATAACCGATGCTAAAAGTTATTTGTTGAGACATTTAGCATCGGTTATTCTAAATAACCGATGCTAAATGTCATTTTTTTATAAAAAAATGACATTTAGCATCGGTTATTTAGAATAACCGATGCTTAATGTCTAGTTTATTTTTATATATTGTTGATTTTTATCCAAACCAGAATTTATAAGAACCTGCTATTGTTATGGTTGTCACATAGCCAGAACACAAAATAGAACGCAGCCATATTATAACAACCATAACAGAACCCAGCCAGAACAAAGCCAGAACACAGCCATATAACAACCATAACAGAACCCATAACACAGCCAGAATTTACACAAAACAGAATTTATAACAACCAGAATTTACAATCACAAATTGGAACCATAACACAAACCATATAGAAGCAGCACCAAAATTGGAACCATAATAAACCATAGAACCATAACAAAGTATTTCTGCCCAACACAAACAATATATAACTAGTGTATCTAAAACAAAATATTTCGAAAAAGACATTAAACTAGTAAATCTAAAAGAGTGTATCCTGTTGTTCTGTACGAATCTTCATAAAGAATTCTGCCCAAAGCTGACGAATCTCCAAAAGTTCCTCTTCGGTGTATGCCTTTGGGTCATTAAATACCTACAAGTTTAAAATTACTCAAACAAACTATATCCAATCAACAGTATAAACACAAACAAATATCCAAACAAAATTATACCTTCTCCCAATTATCAACAACACCGACACTCAAAATGGTCAGCATAAACTTCATCACAGAATAGCCACAATGAAAACCATTCCGTTGTATTGGCATCTACACAATTGAATTAACAAAATTAAAGAGAGTATTATATATATATATATATATATATATATCATATATTAATTCACTCTAAATTAAATCAACCCATATTTTAAATTACTTACTATAGGGTACAACCACTTGGTGGTCGATGTAGAATTCCCTTTGACACCTTTAATAACTTAATATAAAATTAGTTATAAAATTTCAACCCAAAGTTCAAATACTACAATCTAAACCATGATAAAAAAAATTAAAAACTTACCTGATAAACATGCCTTTGATTTCTTTGTTTGGTTTGCGGCATAAGGAACACATCCAGACCACAGTATTTTCATTTGGGAGTAGGACAACCAGTTGCCAATGATTGCTGTAACATTGATAAAATTAAAATTAAGCCACACACAAACAAAGGAAAATGAATTACGAATTCGTTGAAATATGCAATCACGTACCTATAGCAAAATGGAGATCGTATTTGACTTAAGAGCCCTAAACCAGTCTAGAGCCGCCTTCTCTAGAGTGAGGGGAAAGGTTCGGCACTTTATCTCCTCTGGAACGTTACAGTATTGCATAAACGTGTCAAAGTAGTCGAGGTGGCGATCTAGATCGTCAGTCCCATCATGCATTTTGAAACCCTCAAGAGGTTTCTCGAGGTGCTTTGGCACCGGGAAGTAGTCGATCTTACTTGTGAAAGGTCCTTTACGCTTTGCCGACCTCACAAGGGGTGGAGATCATCGGTAGCCACACTTGCCGGGGGATCCCCGCGAGCGAAGGCGCTGACATTCCTGCCTCGGAGACCTTTTCCGACTTTTGGTACGTTGTCTCGGAGGAGAGGGAAACAGAAACGAGCTAGGCCGAGGGGAACCCTCAGGACCATAAGAATCATCAGTTGTCCGACTTGGGGGAGTCTCCGATCCTCGCCCTCCTCTACAACGAGGTGGAGTGCGGTGATGGTATCTCCTCCAAGCTGGAGATCGGTGGCAGCCGCGGCCATGAGTCATTCCACTTGAAGAGTTGCGCAGAGAGGAACTCCGATCCGGGATGTTACGAGCCCGGATCTCAGCAATCTGAGCTTCTAACTGGGTGTAGCGTTGGCTTTCCTACCGGTCGGCCTCGGCTTGCCGATTTAGGAACAGGACGAGCTGTTGAACAGCATCGACCGGTACCTGGACGGTCGAAGGGGGAGGTGGAAGTCGGTTCCGGGCTGAGCTCCCAGGAACCATAGCCGTAGTCGAGCTTTGAGCATGCACCGGGCTAAGGGGTAAGGTGACTGTCACTCCTTCCGGAGTCACCCGCTGCAGAACCGGTCCTTCAGCGACATTCGGGATAGTCCTATGACGTAAGGTCGGAGCCATTGTCAATCAAGGAGATGGGAGAGGAACTAAAGTACAAGATCCTCCCACTATGGTTGCCAATGTTTTGTACCGTATCTCTGGACCTGTATCCGATCTTAGACACAAGGTCCGATTCGAAATAGTTGGTAGGGGTTGGTCTTGATCAACCGAGCTCCACTTCCGATCCAGGGCAGGTGGTACCTGCGAGGACACTCCGACGCTCAAGTCAGCTAGGGAACTGATTAGAGGTAAAGAGTAGGAAAAAGTGTGTACCTTGAGCATTGCAAAGAATGCCTATTTATAGAATAAAAGTGTGTTGTCCTAATGAATCAGAGTCATCCGATCTAGGGCCTAGATCTTAGCCGTTGGTAAATGGATCTGCTTTTGCTTATGGGTCTCACTATTGTAGATTGGGCCTATCGTATCAGATATAAAAGTTTGTTTCTTGTATTATAAATCGAAAGTGATAGTAATTATTGTGCCTAAATTAGATACATGTGTGAACGGATATTACCAGATAAATAAATGTGACTAAAGAATAGAACTTCAAAATAGGATGTCAACGAATTCATACGGTGATAGACATTGTACTTGGCTTGCACAAGTTGGCAAGACTTTCGAGAGAGAATGAGAGTTTAAAAACTGAGAGCAATAATGGCAAGACCTTCAATAAATAAATGAGAATAATTGATTAAACGAGCAATGATGGCAAGACCTTCAATTGTAGAATCCATGTGAATGCACATTTATTTAAGAGTTGTAGCATTCCCAAACTTTTTTCAAAATTCTTAGATTAAATACATAAATTGCTCTTTTACAAAAAATATGGAGATCAATATACGTACATATATACTCTCTTTCGTCTGACGTATAAGAGAAAAATCAATTTTTAAGTTCATTGAATAATTGATGTATGTAGATTATATTACTATATTAGATTTATTAAATGAACTTAAAAAGTGATTTTTTTTCTTATATATGAGACTTAATGGAGTATATTGTAGCGGCCGTCTAGTTAAAATTAGGGGAAATTACACCTACTTCTCCAGCTTTGATAAAATAACACATACACCCCTTCTATTTTGCAGAAGACGTTGATTGACATTCCGAAGATTACACACATCTCCCCTCTATTAAGTAAAAAAAATAGAGGATGCAAATGAGAGATATTATGTTTTAAAATAAAACTTAAAAGAGGTGAGTGAAACTTTTTCAGCAAATAAATGAGGTGTGTGTTCATTTAAAACATAGAGGTGTGTCTATCTCATTTAATTATACCTCAAGAGAGGAGGTGACTGTAATTTCCCCTTAAAATTGACCTTGTTTAGTTTCTAACTTAACTTTTTTTAAAAGCCCAGCCTAATTAAATTTAACGCTAGCCATTCAATCCTTCTCTGACCTTGCTCTCACCTCACGAACCGTTTCACAACACCGGCTCACCACTCAAAACCTCACTAATGGTTGCACTACGTATAATTTTGTCCGCTGGCCTTGTTTCCCCTACAACTATGTATGTTGGCCTGTGGGTTGTGGCGTCTCCGCTCCCTTGCCATTGCAGTCGGTACTGCGATCGGGCGGCTATCCAACCCCTCGTAGAAGAAGTGAATTCATTTCCTGACTTTTATTAAGTCGACTTTGTATGTCTGGAGTTTTAAAGTCAAGCGATAGCCTGACTTCGTAAGTCTGATTTAAAGTCAAGCATTTATTGCGCCTGACTTCGTAAGTATGTTTTAAAGTCAAACATTTATTCTTGCCTGACTTCGTAAGTATGATTTAAAGTCAAGCATTAATTATTGCCTGACTTCGTAAGTATGATTTAAGGTCAAGCTTTTATTATTGCTTGACTTCGTAAGTATGATTTAAGGTCAAGCTTTTATTATTGCTTGACTTCGTATGTATGATTTAAGGTCAAGCATTATTGCGCCTGACCTTAAAAGTTTTTTTTTTTTTTTTAAATTTTGCTTTAATCTATACACCCTGGTTATACAAATTTTTCGTTAAAAAGAAGCGACTCCACTGGGGATCGAACCCAGATCTCTGGTCCCGTAGACCAGCGCCTTATCCATTGGGCCATGGAGTCATATAGGTATTAATGAGAGAGCAAGAGCTGAGATTGTGGCAGAAGTTCAAAAAAGTGAAAAACTACTGCTTATACATTTACTTCTATCAAATTGAAAAATGTACATAAAAGAATAAAAGTCCTCATTTGTGAAATTTATCTATATTTTGATACATGAACGATAAATGCTATTAAAAAGCAGCTCTGTAACTTGGATTTTTTACTTCCTAAAGGTAAATTTCAAGATGTTCATTTCAAATCTATAAATAATACTTAAACACTAAAAAGTAAGCTTGCAATTTTCAATCTTTTTGGTCTTGCAAGCCGATTTCATGAAAGCCGATGAAGTCAATCGATAAATCACACATACCCACAAAGGCAAAGAGAACGCAATACACAGCTGCTATAATTGGAATTGGTATCGAAGCAAGAAAAGCACCAAATTTTCCTGACATAAGCACAAACCAAGATGTTGTAAGTAAAAAGCATTATGCACACATGTAAATAGAAGTTGGTTTAACTTTTAATCAGTTGGTGGAATTAATAGAATCTGATGGTAACAGGTATATTCTCCAAGGTCAGCCTCATTTAATGACATGTAAGAAGCCACATTATTCATATATGGTTATAAGCATAAGAATTATTTGACAAAAGCTAGTCAAATTATGTTTAAAGATTAGAAAGTGTACACTGATGCAGTGGATCCAGTTCCTGTGCCAAAAAAGCCAATCAGAAGGGTACCTACACCCTGAAATCATCAAACTCCAACACATAAGTCTTAGTTTAAGAAACAAATGCGCATATAGGTGTAATGTTAAATAATCACATAGTACCAGCCAAGTGGGGAAAATAAGGATTGAAATGACATGAAATCAGGATGCTTATAAACTTCATATGCTATAAAAAAACTAACCATTCTACAAACCAAAGTCTACATTTTTCAAGGCCTTCACACATGAGAAGCTCAAAACACAAACAAAGTTACATAGGCATAACCTACTGTCATACCCCAATTTTGTCCGGCTTAGGTCCAAACCCTAATTTTCCACACAAAAATAAATTATGCATTTTGGATCCTAGAAACCGCTCCAAAGTTTTTGAAATCATTCTTAGGGTTAGAATGCACTTTTTAAGAAATTAGGGTTTTGAAAAATATGTTATGCATGCATGGCAAGCTTTGAAAAATATTTTATGCATGCATGGCAAAGACCTAAAAGCATTTTTTTGGAAAGCAAGAATTGATTTCTATTTTGTTCCAAAGGCCAAGAATCGATTTATAGTATATTGCATAGGCCTTGAAGTCCTTTCCATAGGCCATGAATCGATTCCTAATTGTTTTAACTAAGTGAAGAATCGATTTTCACCTATTATAAATGTCCTGAAAATCGATTTCCCTCTCCTTTCATAGGCCTTGAAATCGATTTTCAGGCCACTTTAAAGAGCCAAGAATCGATTCCTCCCTTTTTCCATAGGCCATATAATCGATTCTTGTCATTTCCAAAAATAAAGAATCGATTCCTACATATTTCCAAAGGCCACATAATCGATTTTCAGGATCTCCAAATGTCCTGAAAATCGATTCCTACCTTTTTCCATAGGCCATATAATCGATTCTTATCATTTCCAAAAATAAAGAATCGATTCCTACATATTTCCAAAGGCTCAAACAATCGATTCACCCTTCCAATAAATGTTTTTTAAAAAAAATCCTACGCTTTCCTACGCCTATAAATAGGCAGCCTCAAATCACATTTGAGGGAGGAGACTTCACGAGGTCAGAGGAGAACACACACAGATCTTCACACACACATTTCACGAGATCTGAGAAGAATTGCTCCAGAGACATTTCACGAGATCTGGGAAGACAACTCTTGCAAATCTCATTTTCCAGTTCTACGCTTCATTTTTGCTCTATTCGCGCCGTTGGTCCGTCTGAGCTGATCTCCTGCAAGGGTTAGTCGGGATTTGCGTTCTTCAGAGTTGTAATATCTGCCTTCATCAGAGGTATTTCTGTTTTTATATTTGTTAAAATTCAATCATTCTGATCCATGCCAAAATTGCCCTATGTGATTTAATTTAGCTGTAGTGTCCTTGTCGATGATGAACCACATGATTCCCACTTATGCCTAGTGCATCATTTTCTAAGTGGTGAAGATGGTCTCAGATGATTCAACCTCCCCCCTTTTTTTAACTTCTTACTGAATAAAAGATAGTTAGGTTTGTGGTTTAAGGTCCATGGGGTATTGCAAAGGATGGGTTTCCCAAAACCTTGATGCTCCTTCCTCTTTGATTGTGTTACTAACCTTTGGGCACATATTCATGAATGCAAAGGATAGGCTTACCTTAGCCTTGATGCAATTTCCCCTTTTCTCATGTTATTGAGAAATCATTGTTCCTATGTTCCTTAGTTTAATTAAGATCATTCTATGCCTATGATCAATTGCTTGCTTGTTATTGGATGCATTTTAAAATGTCTTGATTCAATGTGCCATTCCATCCATGTGTATGACCTCCTAATGAAGACGTAAGTCTACATGCCTGTTGTAGCATAGAGTCATTAGGGTAAATACACTCCCTCCTACACGCACACTTGCTTTAAGAACTTTTACCTTGCATCCCTGATAGGTGGGTCTCTTGATCATGTTGGCATGTTTAGTCTTGATTAAATATTCAACATATGCATGATTTCGTGATTATTGAAGGTGCTCGAACTTTTGTAATCAATCATTGATAGTGCCTTCCCCCTTTTTCCAAAAGTCTTTCAAACACTTTCAAAAAACATTTTCATTAGAACTACGTCGCTTTGATTCCCGTTTGGGATACGTAGGAGCGAGTCACGTTCTCGTCAAGCGCAACAAATAAAAATTCTTTTCACCCCCTAAACCAATCATGTTCATAAAACAAACAAAAATCATTTTCAAACCCATTGTTGCTAGTAGCTCATCAGAGCCTCTGTTCGTTTAGCTATTAGTGACAATGTCCTTTTCTCCTAAAAATAATAAACGATGATCCATCATAACCTTTGTTAGTTTGATCATCGTACAAATCAATCTCTTTTGAAAATCACTTTCCAAAAGGATAATAAAAAACGAGTTGTTATCAATAGTCCATCAGAACCTTTGTTCGTTCGACTAGCGGTTCAACTCTCTTTCTTGAGTATTTAGTAGTGATTCATCATAGCCTCTGCTAGTTTAATCATTTGCTAATGCTCGTCCTATTTCAAAAAACTCACCAAAAAAAGATAAAAAAACAAAACTTTTCAAAAAGACAACCAAGAACTACGTAGCTTTGAATTCTCCATCGCACCGGGAGATACGTAGGAGCGGGCCAGGTCCCGTCAAGCACTTTTTCTAAAAACCTTTTTTTCTTTTTCCCCCTTTCTCGCCAAAAATAAAATTTTCATTAAGCTTTCAAACAAGAAATAAATAGGCAAATCTAGGTATATTTTTCAAATCAAACATTAAAACCACACATTTAATTAGAGGTTCCCTTTCGGTAGAAAGGACGTGCGCGGTGCTAACACCTTCCTCGCGCGTAATCGACCCCCGAACCTATATCTCTAGTTTTCAAATACCATCCGCCTTGTCCAAAAGACCTTTTTTCAATGTTTTGGTCTTAAAATTAAAATATTGGTGGCGGCTCCAAAAATTTTCCACGTTGTACATTGAGAAACCCAAAAGGGGGATTTTTCGGGGTGCAACAGCTGGCGACTCCGCTGGGGACTTTTTAAGACGAGGGTCAAGCCTAACTAATTTAAATGTGTGGTTTAATGTATTGTTGATTTGATTAAAACCTTGTTTGCCTTTCTTTCTTATCATTAATTGTAGGCGTACGCATTTGTGTTCTTCTATGTTGTTCCCTGTCTCATCTTTTATTTCTTTCTTTTATCGCTTAGGCCCATGCATTTTTTTTCAATCCCCATGATCCCCTCTTCTTGGCTCCTCTTCCTAAGGTAAGCAATGTTCTTGATTATAGATATCCTAGGTATGAAACCTTAGGGTAGATAACTTGTTATTGCTTGCTTTTGTCTGGACTGCCCTGGTTTTCATTTCAGGTGGGGGTAGTACTAGGGAAAATGCCCTTAACACACACTACACTTATACCCTGTGACTATGTGTTTTGAGTGGGACCATAACCCATGTCTGCAAAAACTTAGGAGAGTGGATTCGAGTAGTGAGAGCCCATCAGGACCTTTGTCCGTTTGGCTACTTGCGAAAGTTTCAACCAGAGTTGTGCTCTTTCATGATGCCTCACACCTAGCAGTTTGCTGCATTTGTGGGGAATTTTGTGAAAGGGACTGTAGCTCTGGTGGCCTTGTGAGGGAGTGAATAGAGCTACATGGGAGGATTACCCTTTAAATTGCCCTAGATCATAGGTCTCACCTCTTTTTAGGTCACAAGGGCTTTTCCAAAATTGTGTGTTGCATTATTACATCTAGTTTACTTCATTTCCGCCAACATTTTTTGGAAAAAACAACAAAATCAAAAAAAAAGAAGAATATGTTTTTCCTTCTCTTTCATGAATACCTATATGAGGTGGCATATAGGGTATACTGCCCTAAAATTTCAAAACCCCCACCTGTAAATATCTGTCTTTATAACAAGCATCCTCATCACCCGCATTTTACATCATAACAGCATGCATTACATAAGCAAAATTTTGAAAAATTCATACAGCATTCCTCATGCATCTAAATACAAAAATAACATAAAACCATATGCATTGCATTCATTTACGCATTCATACTTGTACTCATAAAAAAATGTTCTATCATCAGAGAGAAAAACAAAAGGCAAGCTGGTTCGCCAACACCGATACTCCACCCGTCTACAAGCAAGATTGATGGCTAGCAATCAACATCTCGAGAATGAGGACCCCCTGGGTCAAGATGAGTCGGTTGTGGAGATTCTTAACCCCGAGCAGCTGGCTCAAGAGAATCAAGCTTTGAAGACTAAAGTGGAGGCTATGGAAGCACAGATGGCCGAAGTAATGAGTATGCTACAGAATTTGAGGGGTGGGGCCACTGCTGGGGCCGCTGCTGTTGTAAATCCCAAAGGGGTTGTTACCTTCGTTTCTCCTCCGGTGTCCGCTGAAGTTACAACTACTCACACCTCTTATGGACAGGGGGTCAGTCACTTTGCCCATCCTCCAGGAGCGAGCGGACAGAGTCATCTGAATGCACCGATACATCCTTGGGGGATGCCAATGAGTTATATGCCGCCTGTTGCTGAAGCTATTCCTGTGGGGTCAAGTCAACCTGTCACGACTATACCTGGTGGAGCTGCTATGGGACCACCAATTCATACTCCTAGTCCTGATACTGTGCTGCCAAGAGGTTCACCTAGTCCTACTCTGGGAGTTACTGTGAACCCTCAGAACGCTGCCCATCATATGGGAAACCCTGCTCAGTATGGGGGTTATTATCACGGTCCGGGGAACTATCCACAAGGTCATTTGTTTGGGAACACTCAGCATGGGGATCGGTATCACTCGCTTGAAGAGCGCTTAAGAGCTGTGGAAGGATCAGAAACTAGAGCCAGGGATGCCCGAGATTTGTGCCTTGTCCCAGATGTTGTTATACCCCCTAAATTCAAAGCACCTGATTTCGATAAATATCGCGGCACCGGGTGTCCATCTAGCCATTTGACGATGTATGTTAGAAAAATGGCCGCTTATGCTCATGATGACAAGGTGCTCATTCATTATTTCCAGGACAGTCTGACTGGGGCATCACTAGATTGGTAAATGCAGCTGCAATCCTCCGAAGTTCACAGTTGGAAGGATCTCTCTGAAGCCTTTCTAAAACAATACCAGTATAACATGGACCTTGCTCCAGACCGGTCTCAATTACAGCACATGAGCAAAGGAGATAGAGAGTCATTCAAAGAATACGCTCAAAAATGGAGGAGCATAGCTGCTCAGGTGAAGCCGCCATTGACTGAAAAAGAGATGGTGTACATGTTTATGGAGACCCTTCCAGGGCTGTATTATGATAGGTTGGTGGGGAGCGTTTCGTCCAATTTCTCAGATATGGTTGTCATTGGGGAACGATTAGAGCACGGATTGCGCAGCGGAAAGATTGCTGGAGGTTTTGGCGATTCTAGTGGACAAAAGAAACCCTTTCCCAACTTCCCCAAGAAGAAAGAAGGGGAAACCAATGTTATTTCCGCAGGGGGAGGCCCATCTTTCAGCTCTCCACAGCAGGCGGTGCCATTATCTTTCAACTCTCCGCAGCAAACTAATTCGGGCTACAGAGCCCAGAACTATCAAGAGAAGAGGCGTGCTAGTTTTGATCCGATCCCAATGACCTATACTGAATTGTTCAATCATCTTGTCTCAAAGAATTTGGTCAATACTCGCCCCATGAAGCCTATACAACCTCCCTTTCCTAGGGGGTACAATGCTGATGCTACTTGTAGTTTTCATAGTGGAGGAGTCGGCCACACGGTGGAGGACTGCAAGGCTTTCAAATATGTAGTCCAGGATTTGATTGACGCCAACTGGATCTCTTTCAAGCCGAACAGTCCCAGTACAACTACAAACCCCCTACCGGGACATGGGACACCATCCGCTAATGCAGTAGAGGATTCTGTGGGGGAGACAATGATAAAAGATGTTAAGTGTATCCAGACTCCTCTGGAAAATATACATGCTGAGTTGTGTCGTCGTGGTGTTATCAAGAAGGGCTGTGTATGCCCCGATCCTTTATGTGTGGGTGCCTGTGAAGTTTTCAAGTCAGTCCTGCAAGACCTGATAGATCGGTGCGTGGTTCAGATAGGGACCCATGATATTGAAGATGAAAAAGAAATCAATGAGGAAGTAATAGCGGTGCCTATGAAAGAGAGATGTTGGGATACCCTAGGGGAGCCCAGTGGAAAGTTTGACTACTTGGTCAGGTATGACGTTCCCAAGAGTGCTCAAATCCGAATGGAAGACATCCAACCCACAGGATGGGATGAGGAAGAGGAACAATACGACCAAATTGATGTCATCAATAATGGTCCTAAGTCAGAAGAGGGATGTTGGGATACCCTAGGGGAGCCCAGTGGAAAGTTTGATTACTTGGTCAGGTATGACCTTCCCGAGAGTGCTCAAATCCGAATGGAAGACATCCAGCCCACAGGATGGGATGAGGGAGAGGAACAATACGACCAAATTGCTGTCATCAATAACGGTCCTAAGTCAGAAGAGGGTGGTGCAAACCTGGTTTGTCGCTGCAGTGCTGGTGAAAGAATTAAAGAATTGAAAGACTGTTGATCCGCCTGGGACCTTTGATTTAAAGTAGTCATTTGTAATGCAACCCTGTGGCTCTGCCCAAGGCCACAGGACCAGTTGTTAGGGGCGCACATGTTTTTATTTTCTAAATCATCATCATCAATAAAAATGTTGTTTTTGAATCCCAATCAATAAAAAAATCGATTCCTTTTCACTTCATGTGTATTTTCTTTATTATTTTTTGCTTGCTTGTCTCACCGTCCATTCTGCTTTTTCGCCTCGGCAAAAAGCAAATCCACAGTAATTGTCTCTCAAAATAACAGTGCCAACGGTCCATATTTTGACTTTGATCACCTTATCAATCAAGCAGAGTGGGACGTTGAGAAAGACCGGGAAAATCCTCCAGAAGGTTAATGAAGCAAGGAAAAAGGGTTATTCAGCATCACGGGGAATCCACCGAAGTGATCAACTTGGGGACCGCTGAGAACAAGAAAGAGGTCAAGATGGGTACTTCAATAAAAGAAATTAGAGCGCAAAAAGGAAATAAAGAAGAAGGGCAAGTGCATGAAAATAAGTGAATTATTATCCCAGAGTTAATTTTTGAGGAAATAAGCAATCATGATTTGAAATGAAGTCGGACTACCATTCCATATCCAAAAACAAAATCCTCTCCTAACCACCTTAAGCCAAGAAAATCCCAAAGAGAAAAACAAAATCCCTCCTACCTACCGTAAGCCAAGAAAATCCCAAAGAGAAAAACATAATCCTTTCCGACCCATCTTAAGCCAAGAAAAAGCCAAAAATCCAAAAGTCACCTTAGACAAGGACCACCTCGAAAAAAAAAACGGTGCATCGTTCTTTATCAGTTCACCCAAGCTCAAGAAAAAGAAGAAGTCAAAGAAGGAAAAATCATTCAAAAGGAAAATCCCAAAACCAAAAGAAAAATACAAAAAAGATGTAAGTAGTGAGTTGATACATGTTACCACAAAACCCAAGAGATCCTCGTCTCAATAAACCTTCAAACACTTTCTCATTTCCATGCACCCCTCCTCTCATAAACCGCAAACACTCTCCTTTGACCTCGACAGCCCGCCCTCCATAGACCCTTAGCCAGGAATAAAACCTCCTAATACCTCATCAAGCCAGTTAACCATCATAAATCATCGATCAGCAGCCAACACCGAATAAAAACCACCCTGCCATTAGCCCCAAATACCTCATTAAGCCTACTCATCTCTCCTCCACAAAACACCACAATCCCGAAAGGTCCATTCCGATCAATGATTGATTGCTGTTGTTTTCTCAAAGTTTTAGCTCAAGGACAAGTAAATTCATTTGTTTACAATATGCCAAGTGGGGCAATCCTGTCGCTCTTCACCCCTCCTACAACTGGGGAAATTGACCCTACACCTATCTCATCCCTTGTCGCACTCACATTCATTGAAATCATACAGGGGCAACCCCCTTTCTTCTCTAGTGTATGGGTCAGAAGCAGTTCTTCTCATCAAGGTTGAAATACCCTCTCTACGAGTAGTCATGGAGGCCAGGTTAGAAGAAGCAAAATGGATCCAAGCTCGTCTAGATCAACTGAATCTCATTAAAGGGAAAAGAATTGCTGCCCTGCGCCATGGCCAGTTGTACCAACAAAAGATGAAGGCGGCTTTCGGCAGGAAAGTCCGTCTTCGAGAATTCGGCGAAGGAAACCTTGTACTCAAAAAGATCCTACCTATCCAGACTGACTCCGTGGGAAGTTGATACCCACTTATGACGGTCCATATGAAGTCAAGAAAACTCTTTCCAGAGGAACGCCGATACTCATAAATATAGACGGCGAAGATCTCGGGAATCCAGTCAATTCAGATTAAGTGAAGAAGTATTATGCCTGAAAGAAATATAAAAAAAAAAGAGAAAGACAAGCCAAGTAAGAATTAGCTCGCTAGGTTGAAAACCCGCAAAGGGCGACCTAGGCAAAATCAGAGCGACCCGGTGGATTGAAAACCCGCAAAGGGCGATCCAGGCAAAAATTAGGGTCTGAAAACTTAGGCATGAAAAGTAAAGAAAGGCATACAACTCTCCTACAAGCTTGGATGAGGGAGTGATCAAGGTCAAGGACATAGATGTTTGGCACTGTTCCACAGAGACGGACAGTCAGAATTCAACTTCTCTCCTTTTTCGTGTCTTTTAACAGTTTAAACTTTCAAGTGTAATAAATAATCGGCGTAACTTCTTGTGCGACCGGTTTCCACATTAATAAAGTTCAAATTTCTCGTATCTGTTCACTCTTTTATTTTCTGCTTTTTCTGCTCAAAATAAACGTTTTATGATGATGATGGTCCTGAACTGTAAAACATGTGCATATATCATAGAGCATTGCAAATCATTACGAGATCCTTAAGAGTCCTGAGAGAAAGCACATCCTCAAAATCAGTCAATCATGCAAGAGAGCAACTATATCCACGGTTGCTTCAAACCAGCAAAGTCAAGACCAACATGCACTCGGCCCATGAGCCCCGCAAGTCCAACAGGTTCCTCAGTCTCGTGTCATGAGTGTCGCGGGTTGGCTGAACCAGCAAAAATAAAAAAATAAGCAAAAAAAAAAGGGCAGTAAACAAACACAGTCATGCATTACATTCATCATGCATAAAATCATGCATTTATCAGACATAAAAATAATGATAATAAAGTAAAGAAAAAGAGAAATTCAGGCATTTGCATTCATCATAAGAGAAAGAAAAAGAAAATAGCAATCATGGCATTTGCATCATGCATCTCATAGAAAAACAAAACAAAACGAAGCCTTCCATTGCATACACTGGCATTCCATGCGGTCAAACCAGACCTTTGTTTCCTTAAACCAGATCATTGTGATCCATAAACCAGACCTTTGTGTCCTTAAACCAGATCATTGTGATCCATAAACCAGACCTTTGTGTCCTTAAACCAAACCTTTAGGGTCCATAAACCAGACCAGTATGCAGACACATATTGCTCCATAAATCAGACCAATATGCAGACACATATTGCTCCATAAACCAGGCTTGTCGGCCCATAAACCAGACTCGTTGTCAAGTCCATAATTTAGCATTCCATCAAATAAGCCAAAGCATTTTCGCAACTCTCAAGCATTGCATTTGCATACCCGCACTTCATAAATAATAAAAAATAAAAAAACAACCATCAAGGAAAGCCGAAAGAGAATATCAAAAGCGTCCAGCATTGCATGCATCAGCGTCACATGCATCCACGTAGCATACATCTGCATTACATCTGCATAACCGCATCTTGTGCATTCATCACATGACGAAAACCAAAGTAAAAGAATCGGGAATAGCATTTCATCACATTCATCATTACACCAAAATCATAGCATTGCATGCACATGCATAACATGCCCTTGCATAACATGCACTCATACTCCATGCACCATTCCTTGCATCAACCAACGTATGCAGGTACCTCAATCCAATACAGCAGCCTCGGTCATTTCAAATCAACCAATCAGCAGAATTTGTGAGCCCTCTGTGCCCCCCCTGATCCCTCTGTGCTCCCTCCTGAGCCTTCTGCGCTCATCCTGAGCCCTCCGCGCTCATCCTGAGCCCTCTGTGCTCATCCTGAGCCCTCTGTGCTCCCTCCTGAGCCCTCCGCGCTCATCCTGAGCCCTCAGTGCTCCTTCCTTACTGCTTTCTTTACCATTTACTTTCCTGCTTTTGCACGCCAAGTGCCCACTTTACTTTTCTGTTTGCACGCCAAGTGCCCATTTACTTTTCTGTCGGCACGCCAAGTGCCCACTTTACTCTCCTGTTTGCACGCCAAGTGCCCATTTACTTTTCTGTTTGCATGCCAAGTGCCCATTTACTTTTCTGTTTGCACGCCAAGTGCCCATTTACTTTTCTGTCGGCACGCCAAGTGCCCATTTTACCTTTCAGTCCGCACGTCAGTGTTCATTTACAGGATTCGTGAATCCCTTCAGGACCCAAGTGTCCCTTCAAAAATAGACTTCACCTCGTATTCGAGCTGCGGGTAAGTCCTTCAGACCCCAAGTGGTCCTTCAGACTAGTTGTGTCAGCCTAAGACACAACGGACGTCCTTCATGGTCAACATATCAGTTCCGGATCTGATCTTGACCCATCATGGCTGCTCGGAAAAGGCCACCCCTTCAGGCAGACCGTTTTACTAGTACCATTGCTAGTTTGCGCTCCATCAGACCCATTGGTCCATCAGGCTTAGGCATGCCCTTCAGACCTCGTCGGTCCTTCAGTTTAACTCTAATCAATGCGCCAAGCATCGACTGCGATTTAGACCTTCAGAGCCTTAGTGCTCCTTCAGATCCCGAGTGGTCCGTCATTTTCTCTCTCGGTTAATGCGCCAGGTGTTAACCATTCCCCGTTTGTTCTCAAGCCCATCTATTCAAAAAAAACATAGAAAAAGAAAAAGAGGAAAATTCGGGTTTCCCCAAATGGACAAAATCGGTATAATTTCTGAATTCTTTATCTTCATTTTGCCTTGGAATATGTTTCGGCCAATTCATATTCCTCGTTAAAATTCAGATAAAGAGGGGCAGCTGTCATACCCCAATTTTGTCCGGCTTAAGTCCAAACCCTAATTTTCCACACAAAAATAATAATAATAAAATGTATTGCATTTTGGACCCTAGCAACCATCCCAGAGTTTTGAAATCATTTTTAGGGTTAGAATGCACTTTTTGGGAACATGCCTGATAAACATGCCTTTGATTTCTTTGTTTGGTTTGCGGCATAAGGAACACATCCAGACCACAGTATTTTCATTTGGGAGTAGGACAACCAGTTGCCAATGATTGCTGTAACATTGATAAAATTAAAATTAAGCCACACACAAACAAAGGAAAATGAATTACGAATTCGTTGAAATATGCAATCACGTACCTATAGCAAAATGGAGCAATATATACGAACTTATTGGTGGTCAATTTCACTTGAATTGAAAAACGGTATCCATGGGTATATCCTTCAAGTTAAGCTTATGTGGGCACACAAATCCATATATTTCATCCGTACCTCTTTCAACACATTGACGATACAGATATCTAGTGGCACATAATAAAAACTATCAAGTTTATTAATATATGTAGAAATGCAAGAAATAGACATAATGAAATAAACTATACTACTTACGTGCACCATATGTTCAAATGGCTTAACTCAAGCCACTCTTCACCGGAAACCATGTCCATGATCTCTTTGAAGGAGACAAAGCTGACATGATCTTCATGCTCCAACCTTATCCTAGCATGTCTCTTATCAGCATACCCCGTCATAAGCATCTCTTTCAGCCAATCGATTTGGACCTCCGCCTCCTCCACATTAGATGGTGTGCAGCTAGCCTTTGATCCAACAGTGGTCATGGGAGAGGGAACCTGAACAGCCGCATTATGACCTCCACATGAAATGGTGTGCTGAATAATTAAAACATACATATAAATTAAACTAGAATTTATGAATTGATTCAAATAATACAACAGATCTAGTAATACAAACATATACCTCTGCCAACGCCTTGAGAACTCGGTCTTGCACCATGACTTCCACGCCCTCCATAATTTCTTTCATCAACCCCACTTTATCAACTTGTGAGCTGCTCGAGGAAGCACTAGTGCAAAAAAGGGATTTAAAGTCAGGCGAAAAGGGGATTTAAAGTCAGGCGGGCGCTTGACTTTTATTAAGTCGACTTTGTATGTCTGGAGTTTTAAAGTCAAGCGATAGCCTGACTTCGTAAGTCTGATTTAAAGGCAAGCATTTATTGCGCCTGACTTCGTAAGTATGTTTTAAAGTCAAACATTTATTCTTGCCTGACTTCGTAAGTATGATTTAAAGTCAAGCATTAATTATTGCCTGACTTCGTAAGTATGATTTAAGGTCAAGCTTTTATTATTGCTTGACTTCGTAAGTATGATTTAAGGTCAAGCTTTTATTATTGCTTGACTTCGTATGTATGATTTAAGGTCAAGCATTATTGCGCCTGACCTTAAAAGTTTTTTTTTTTTTTTTTTAAATTTTGCTTTAATCTATACACCCTGGTTATACAAATTTTTCGTTAAAAAGAAGCGACTCCACTGGGGATCGAACCCAGATCTCTGGTCCCGTAGACCAGCGCCTTATCCATTGGGCCATGGAGTCATATAGGTATTAATGAGAGAGCAAGAGCTGAGATTGTGGCAGAAGTTCAAAAAAGTGAAAAACTACTGCTTATACATTTACTTCTATCAAATTGAAAAATGTACATAAAAGAATAAAAGTCCTCATTTGTGAAATTTATCTATATTTTGATACATGAACGATAAATGCTATTAAAAAGCAGCTCTGTAACTTGGATTTTTTACTTCCTAAAGGTAAATTTCAAGATGTTCATTTCAAATCTATAAATAATACTTAAACACTAAAAAGTAAGCTTGCAATTTTCAATCTTTTTGGTCTTGCAAGCCGATTTCATGAAAGCCGATGAAGTCAATCGATAAATCACACATACCCACAAAGGCAAAGAGAACGCAATACACAGCTGCTATAATTGGAATTGGTATCGAAGCAAGAAAAGCACCAAATTTTCCTGACATAAGCACAAACCAAGATGTTGTAAGTAAAAAGCATTATGCACACATGTAAATAGAAGTTGGTTTAACTTTTAATCAGTTGGTGGAATTAATAGAATCTGATGGTAACAGGTATATTCTCCAAGGTCAGCCTCATTTAATGACATGTAAGAAGCCACATTATTCATATATGGTTATAAGCATAAGAATTATTTGACAAAAGCTAGTCAAATTATGTTTAAAGATTAGAAAGTGTACACTGATGCAGTGGATCCAGTTCCTGTGCCAAAAAAGCCAATCAGAAGGGTACCTACACCCTGAAATCATCAAACTCCAACACATAAGTCTTAGTTTAAGAAACAAATGCGCATATAGGTGTAATGTTAAATAATCACATAGTACCAGCCAAGTGGGGAAAATAAGGATTGAAATGACATGAAATCAGGATGCTTATAAACTTCATATGCTATAAAAAAACTAACCATTCTACAAACCAAAGTCTACATTTTTCAAGGCCTTCACACATGAGAAGCTCAAAACACAAACAAAGTTACATAGGCATAACCTACTGTCATACCCCAATTTTGTCCGGCTTAGGTCCAAACCCTAATTTTCCACACAAAAATAAATTATGCATTTTGGATCCTAGAAACCGCTCCAAAGTTTTTGAAATCATTCTTAGGGTTAGAATGCACTTTTTAAGAAATTAGGGTTTTGAAAAATATGTTATGCATGCATGGCAAGCTTTGAAAAATATTTTATGCATGCATGGCAAAGACCTAAAAGCATTTTTTTGGAAAGCAAGAATTGATTTCTATTTTGTTCCAAAGGCCAAGAATCGATTTATAGTATATTGCATAGGCCTTGAAGTCCTTTCCATAGGCCATGAATCGATTCCTAATTGTTTTAACTAAGTGAAGAATCGATTTTCACCTATTATAAATGTCCTGAAAATCGATTTCCCTCTCCTTTCATAGGCCTTGAAATCGATTTTCAGGCCACTTTAAAGAGCCAAGAATCGATTCCTCCCTTTTTCCATAGGCCATATAATCGATTCTTGTCATTTCCAAAAATAAAGAATCGATTCCTACATATTTCCAAAGGCCACATAATCGATTTTCAGGATCTCCAAATGTCCTGAAAATCGATTCCTACCTTTTTCCATAGGCCATATAATCGATTCTTATCATTTCCAAAAATAAAGAATCGATTCCTACATATTTCCAAAGGCTCAAACAATCGATTCACCCTTCCAATAAATGTTTTTTAAAAAAAATCCTACGCTTTCCTACGCCTATAAATAGGCAGCCTCAAATCACATTTGAGGGAGGAGACTTCACGAGGTCAGAGGAGAACACACACAGATCTTCACACACACATTTCACGAGATCTGAGAAGAATTGCTCCAGAGACATTTCACGAGATCTGGGAAGACAACTCTTGCAAATCTCATTTTCCAGTTCTACGCTTCATTTTTGCTCTATTCGCGCCGTTGGTCCGTCTGAGCTGATCTCCTGCAAGGGTTAGTCGGGATTTGCGTTCTTCAGAGTTGTAATATCTGCCTTCATCAGAGGTATTTCTGTTTTTATATTTGTTAAAATTCAATCATTCTGATCCATGCCAAAATTGCCCTATGTGATTTAATTTAGCTGTAGTGTCCTTGTCGATGATGAACCACATGATTCCCACTTATGCCTAGTGCATCATTTTCTAAGTGGTGAAGATGGTCTCAGATGATTCAACCTCCCCCCTTTTTTTAACTTCTTACTGAATAAAAGATAGTTAGGTTTGTGGTTTAAGGTCCATGGGGTATTGCAAAGGATGGGTTTCCCAAAACCTTGATGCTCCTTCCTCTTTGATTGTGTTACTAACCTTTGGGCACATATTCATGAATGCAAAGGATAGGCTTACCTTAGCCTTGATGCAATTTCCCCTTTTCTCATGTTATTGAGAAATCATTGTTCCTATGTTCCTTAGTTTAATTAAGATCATTCTATGCCTATGATCAATTGCTTGCTTGTTATTGGATGCATTTTAAAATGTCTTGATTCAATGTGCCATTCCATCCATGTGTATGACCTCCTAATGAAGACGTAAGTCTACATGCCTGTTGTAGCATAGAGTCATTAGGGTAAATACACTCCCTCCTACACGCACACTTGCTTTAAGAACTTTTACCTTGCATCCCTGATAGGTGGGTCTCTTGATCATGTTGGCATGTTTAGTCTTGATTAAATATTCAACATATGCATGATTTCGTGATTATTGAAGGTGCTCGAACTTTTGTAATCAATCATTGATAGTGCCTTCCCCCTTTTTCCAAAAGTCTTTCAAACACTTTCAAAAAACATTTTCATTAGAACTACGTCGCTTTGATTCCCGTTTGGGATACGTAGGAGCGAGTCACGTTCTCGTCAAGCGCAACAAATAAAAATTCTTTTCACCCCCCTAAACCAATCATGTTCATAAAACAAACAAAAATCATTTTCAAACCCATTGTTGCTAGTAGCTCATCAGAGCCTCTGTTCGTTTAGCTATTAGTGACAATGTCATTTTCTCCTAAAAATAATAAACGATGATCCATCATAACCTTTGTTAGTTTGATCATCGTACAAATCAATCTCTTTTGAAAATCACTTTCCAAAAGGATAATAAAAAACGAGTTGTTATCAATAGTCCATCAGAACCTTTGTTCGTTCAACTAGCGGTTCAACTCTCTTTCTTGAGTATTTAGTAGTGATTCATCATAGCCTCTGCTAGTTTAATCATTTGCTAATGCTCGTCCTATTTCAAAAAACTCACCAAAAAAAGATAAAAAAACAAAAACTTTTCAAAAAGACAACCAAGAACTACGTAGCTTTGAATTCTCCATCGCACCGGGAGATACGTAGGAGCGGGCCAGGTCCCGTCAAGCACTTTTTCTAAAAACCTTTTTTTCTTTTTCCCCCTTTCTCGCCAAAAATAAAATTTTCATTAAGCTTTCAAACAAGAAATAAATAGGCAAATCTAGGTATATTTTTCAAATCAAACATTAAAACCACACATTTAATTAGAGGTTCCCTTTCGGTAGAAAGGACGTGCGCGGTGCTAACACCTTCCTCGCGCGTAATCGACCCCCGAACCTATATCTCTAGTTTTCAAAGACCATCCGCCTTGTCCAAAAGACCTTTTTTCAATGTTTTGGTCTTAAAATTAAAATATTTGTGGCGGCTCCAAAAATTTTCCACGTTGTACATTGAGAAACCCAAAGCGGGGATTTTTCGGGGTGCAACACCTACAGAATAGCCACATCCAAGTAATCACCAATCTGCACATTCACAAACAAAGTCTGCAAAAGAATTTGTGAAATGCAAGTCTAAATGCATGCACTAAAAAGAGAACAAATATGACACATGATTTTACCAAAGTAATAATACTTTTTTTACCAGATAATGCAGCACTGTGAATGACGCATGCCACATGCTACCTTTGCAACAGGTTGATCAACAAAGTATGACACATTTACAGGGGAAGCGTGTGAGGCGTAATCCCCATGCCCAAGTTGACCGAAAGAGCCATCCCCACAAGTGAAAACACAACCAGAATCTGGAAACAACCAAAGCACACAGAAAAATCAACTTTCAAAAAATGGATTTTATTTATAATTCTGTGGACTAATATAGACAGGTGGTGATGTAATGGTTTGATAATCCTGTAAGAAAAAGATGACAAAAAATGAAGCTTAAAATGACAAGAAAAAGTTAACTCCCTATGCAACATGGTATTCACATTAGAAAAACATACTTGTATCCTAAAGAAGTATTTGGTATAAGCGTAAATATGGATTAAGTCAGCTGCAGCATCATGCCGACATTTATTTGTAAAAGAAAGATTTCGAATCTCATCCCTCAACCTATATAGAAAGGGGGTGAAAAACAAATTCAGCATTTGCAAATTCCACCAGGTTAAAATACCCACAGACCAACTAGAATCAAGAATAGATTACCATAATAGAGATTTCCGAACCTGTTTTTGAATATCTGACGAACTTGAAGGATCATGGGCATCAATTTTGGATTTGAGATCATTCAAGATGTTTTGTTCCACATACGGAGCTATGCACTGAAGAAGCTGCTCAACAAATGAGCCCTCTCCTTTCCAGAGGAAAGCAACAATCGCTTCAGGACTAAGCTTCTCAAGAGGAGGTGGAGCTTTCCATGGATCACCAAAAATACATCTCATTACATACCTTACCTATAATATCCCATCAAAGATTAAAATCCTCTCCAAACTACAAAATGAAATGGAAAAATACTGATGCAATGAGATAACATTGTACAGAATGAGTTCACTTTGTTGACTTCAAGATACACAGGAGCGAGTATTGGTGAAGTGTTTGACACACGGCATGAATGTAAATTTCTAGACCGTCTAGAAACTGATATACCAATACCAGTATTAGCCTGGTGGTCCTTGTTAACAACAAGTCCGTACCAGAAACATTATTCTTTAGCATTCTTATTTTATGAACTAGTGTTCAATGGCAGGCGTTTTATGTCCTCAACATAAGAAACAAGAATAATGAAGAAGCAATTAGACAACACGGGGGCACAATCACCTTATCTAGAGTGACAGCAAGATTCTGAAGCCTCTGGTTGTACACACCCACAGCCTGAGTCATACAAAGATATTTAAGGCAAATAACACTTGAATGGAATATGAAATAAAAATTACAAATGTCTATGATAATCAAGCACATGAAGAGAAATAGACGAACAGACAGAGAGCACACCTGAACCTCAGCATCACTCCTTTCAACCTCAAGACATACATCTGAAAAATATTTTCTTTTTTCTTCCAGATTATGCTTTAGAATTTCCTCAGGAAGTTTAACTCTTTCAAAATTGATGAACCTCACCTACACCGCAGGACAAATGTCAGGCAAATTTAACATAAAAAACAATGGCAAAAAAAATATTGATATAAACACAGAAGAAGCCACATACAAGGAGAGCGGCATAAGCAACAAGCCAATCTGGCAGGCCTCCAAGCAAACAACTGCCCAAACCAGCTCTTCCCAGGTCATTATAGTCCTCTTCAGACACGGAATTTAATTCACAAGCTTCTAGCATCAAATAATGGCGGTCAAGAATTCCATGTGAGTCCTTCAGAACCTACAAGGAGGACAACATATTTCAGTCAACAGATGATGTAGCCAAGCTATTTAAATGATGATAAAAAATGCATAGTTCCACTTTTTAAAGCCCCCCAGCCAGGGTTTTATGTGAAGCACACTGCAAGCATGTCCAGTTATTCCACTGAAGACTTTAGAATATCACATATTTCTCCCTTATATTTTCTAATAAGTTGAAAATTTCCATAAAGTCCAAACCTTTTCAAAAGCCCCTTCACCGGTAAGATTCAGATAGCTCCCCGAGCACACTAGGCTTCCACATAAACATACTGATGCTTCATACTCCTCCTTGCTCTACAGTGAAATGAACAAGTACTCATTAGACAAAGACATACAGCAGATAGCCAGATCCATTTATATCTAGGGGAAAGATAGAATAACTCGGCTACAGGACAAACCTCAGTAACAGAATTATAAATAAATCAACTTCTTCACCCATCTCTGTTTTAAAAAAATGCAATTATAAATAAAACAATGGAAAATTCATATGAAACAAATATTATAGGAGATACCCATCTCTGTTTTAAAAAAATGCAATTACTGAGGGATTTGAGCATGCTTTGAGGACAAAATCAATCTGCTTGAACAATCCAGGCTCAAATAGCTTGTCGGATTCATCGAGAACAAGATACTCAACTCTGCAGCAGCCAAAATAATTGAAAGAAACTGACAAATTATCACATAACTCTGCATCATCACAAAAGAAACTGATGAGAAGCAAAGTTTTACCTTCGTTGAAAGAAATAATTGAAAGAAACTGACAAATTCTACCTTCGTTGTGCAGATCCTTGTGCGTAGCATCAAGATCCAGCAAGATCTCGCCCAGAAACACAACCAAAAAGAAGCAAAGTCAGTGGTTGAAACTAGGGTTTCAAACCGTATGCAACTGAGAAGATTTTAGAGAAGGAGAAAGCTTTATATCTTAGCTTCGTTGTGAATCGTTGCATCTGAGTTTGAGATCGTGAAACCCTAGCAGAGCTAGGTGAAGAAGACAAAGAGAAGAACGACGTTGAGAGGAGAGGATCATCGGCCATAGAAGAGCAACTCAAATCTGAGAGCAGAAATCTGAAAACGAAGAGGGTGAGGAAACGGCGACGGCGAGGAAACGGCGACGGCGACGGAGAGGGTGAACGAACTGAGTGAAGAGAAGAACGAATGCCTGAGAGTGAAGGAGAACGAACGCCTGATAGTGAAGGAGAACGAACGCCTGAGAGTGAAGGAGAACGAACGCCTGCGTTGAGAGGAGAGGAGAAGAGGCGTGTGCGCGTTGAGAGAGTGTGAGGGAGCGAGCGTGTGACGGAGTGACCGGTGAGGGGTGAGGGGTGAGGGAGTGACGGTGAGGGGTGAGAGAGAAGAAGAAGGATTAGAGAGAAAGTGAGGGAGTGACGGTGAGGGGTGAGAGAGAAAGAAGGATTAGGGTTCGCGTGAGAGTGAGAATGGAGAGGAGAGGAGAGGAGAGGAGTGTTCTGAGAGTGATTTTTTTTTCTATTTTTGGACTTTAGAGGTCGCGCGCTAATAGAAGCATGACGTCTAAAGTATTAGAACAGAAGAAAAAAAATTCACCCCTAATTACAAGTTTGCCACCGTGTCACTTATGTAGTCAGGCGCTTACACGCCTGACTTCTAAAGTCTTATTTTTTTCCCTATTTCTTCACTTTAGACGTCAGGCGTGTATCTGCTTGACCTTAATACTCCTGAGTTTTGCCACTTATTTACAAGTTTGCCACCGTATCTACCTATGTAGTCAGGCATCTGGGCGCCTGACTTTAAATGTCTAATTCTAATGTCATTTTTGCACTAGTGAAGAACTTGCTACACTTCCAAAGTATCTCTTCAGCCCGACACCTTTTCCAGCTCCACGAACAAGCCCGTGATGCTCAGGTGCTCCAATGGCAGCAGTCAAAATATCATTCTTTCCTTGCGGAATGAAAGATCTTTGGCTACTCATAACTGTAAGTTCATCCTACAACAAAAACATGTTCACGTATTACAATTAAATTACTTAAACAAAGCATACTTTTATTCAACTTAGATCCACACAAAATTTTACTGACAATCTTAGATCCAACTAATGCTGACTCCTCCGATACATAAGATCCAGATTTGGTTTTGCGGCCAGCCTTCCACAGCTCATGACGCTCTGGAGATGTAGGCTCCACCTCCAAAGAAGGATCACCAGACTCCTCCTGAATTTTTTTCATTTGATCTTCTTTCAAACTCTTCTTCAACTTTTTATAACCGCCTGGCCCCATTGTGTGGTTGTATTTATTATTTTTTTGAATATTCTTGGCAGCTTCTCTCTTAATCTGTTACAAAGAACAAACAACACCACATATATAACAGATCATTAATGTTTAAGAAACTAAAATATTTGTAGTTAAAATAATACCACAAACTCCTCAGTAATGCGACTGTTATAAAATGCGGCCCATGTCTCGGTAGAGATGCTGCTATACTTGTAACATGGCGTTTTTTCACCATTTCTATCCCCATTACCAAATACATATGTTCTGGTGAAAGTTGTCTTGAACTGTCCACAACAAAAATTGATATGAGACATCCAAGTCTTCTCGAATTTCTTATCGTCGGGAACATCAAATGTTTGCTTTACATCATCCCAAGCAATCCTTTTTGTCTCGTCATCAACCTCACTCCAGCTCATGGGCAATATGCTTATTTTTGTTCGTGCAACCACCCCTAAATAGGTCTTGAATTTGTTAGCATAAGGACCAATAAGATCGCCTTTACTATCAATATCCACTCTATATTTTTGACCAGTTGGGCAACTAGAAGTGAACTTATGTAATGATGTCGGACGTCTAGTATTCTTTTTGGGAGGGTCGGCACTGGAATCATCCATGATATCTGTTTAAACAAAGGAAACAAATATATCAGTCATTCTATGCCATTTAAGTTCAACAATGAAACATACAAAAGAAACAAACAGTCATTGTCATTAAGTTCACTAGTACAATTTCATAAATCTGTCACATACAAAAGAAACAAACAGTCATTGTCATTAAGTTCACCAGTACAATTTCATAAATCTGTCACATACAAAAGAAACAAACAGTCATTGTCATTAAGTTCACCAGTACAATTTCATAAATCTGTCACATACAAAAGAAACAAACAGTCATTGTCATTAAGAACAAATCTAAACTCCTTCGTATAAAATTCCTTCATTATGATCATTGCGAGTGGCATGTTCATCGTCAACTTCATTGTCATTAACTGAAGTAGGCACTTGTGTTAACAAACAAGGTGTTTCGGAAATTGCAAGACTTGATCTTCATTTTCATCATTGTCTATTTTTCCTTGTAGGACCACTGACCACTTTTTGTTAGAAGGATCTTTCACATAGAATACTTGTTTTTCTTGGTCGGCCATGATGAAAGGTTCATCATTATAACTTGTCAAGGTCCACTAGTGTAAATCCCATTTCGTCGGTACGTACACCACTGTTGCTGTTAACCCACTTACATTTAAAGAGGGGCACTTTAAATTTACGGTAATCAAGCACCCAAATCTCTTCAATGACACCAAAGTAAGCAATGGATGCGTGTACGGGATTAGTATCCTTTGAACTAGAGAAGTGCATTGAGGAAGCCATGACCATAACTCCACTATTTTGCATGGTACTTTTGTCATCTTTCGATTTTGTGTAAAAGGAAAATTTATTTATGTCGTACCCGCTCCAACACACGACGTTAAATCTAAGGCCATGTGCTAACCATCTCAAAGTCTCAGAGGCACTCACATCTTTTTTAATCTCTAATTTAAACCAATCTATGAATGTGTTGTTATGCTCGTTCAATAACAATATTTCTTTCATTCGAGGATTTTTGGCCTTTACTAACTCTTTATGTAGAGACAAGTGTTAGACTATAGTATAACCTTAGAGGGGGGGGGGGGTGGTGAATAAGGTTATGTGTAATTCTTGGATTCTTTTCAAAATAAATGATAAGTTTGTTTAAATCAAATGCGGAAGAAGAGATTTGAACTTATCAGATATATGCAAGTAGGCAGATTAGGCACAATGAGATATTATTCTATATTCAATATTTACAATAAGGCTGTTTTATAAGTAATGCAATGATATTGAATATAGCAGATCTACAGTAGTGATAGAGAAGATGATAGATAAACAGATCTGTAGTACAGCGAGTATAACTATAACCAGATTAACAGATTCAGATCAGAGTAGGGATATAGTTATACAACCAGATTAACAGATTCAGATCAGAGTAGTGATATTATAAACAGATATAAACAGTAAATAAAGTAAAGAGAGAGGGATAGAGATACACCAGGAATTTTACGAGGTTCGGGATAAAAGCCCTACGTCCTCGGCCTCCGGCTTTGCAACCTTTGGACTTTGCTGATAACCACTATATGAAGAACCAATGTTTTACAAACAATCAACTTCAAATAGCAAATCTCAATTCCCCTGAATTGAGAACCCGAGCTCCCTACTAAGGATTTCAACCGCTTCAATCTCCTGATTGAACGACCCAAGAGCACCTCCCAGGATTTCAGTACCACTTCAATCTTCACCGATTGAACGACTCAAGATCACCTCCCAGGATTTCAAACCAACTCAATCTCCTGATTGAGAGACCCAAGAAAACTTCCCAGGATTTCAAACCAACTCAATCTCCTGATTGAGAGACCCAAGAACAATTCCCAGGATTTCAAAGTGACCCCCACAATAGTAGATTACAATATAGAAGCTATGATCTAATCACCTCAGATAATATGACAATATAACAGCTGAGAGAGATGAGTGACTAGATCTATAAAAAATGATATGAAAGTGATAGCTCTATTTTTCTCTTTCTCAGATCTAGAAAATGTATGTGAGAAGTAGAGAAGATGTTGTGATTTGTGATGTGGATTGGTGAGTTGAAAAGCGTGAAGCACCTCCCTATTTATAGGTTTAGGAAAACGTAGAAATGATTTATGATGCATAAGAATCGATTTATGTGAGAAGGCAAATCATAGTATAATCGATTCTTTGCTTTTAGAAAACATAGGAATCGATTCCTTGGGCTTTAGAAATTAGTGGGAATCGATTCTTGGACTTCCTGAAATGATAAGAATCGATTTCATGCTTGGTTAAAATAAGTGGGAATCGATTCTTGGCCTTTAGGAGAGCTTGAAAATCGATTTCAAGGCCTTTGCAAAATAGTAAGAATCGATTCATGGCTTTGGCTTATGTATAGGTGTGAATCGATTCTTTGTTTCAAACATAGGATAAGGAAATCGATTATTGGCCTATAGGTGAGCCTAAAATCGATTTCATAGCCTTTATAAATTAGTATAAATCGATTTTTGGTCATTTGGAACAAAATAGAAATTGTTTTTTGCTTTCCACAAAATCGTTTTTAGGTTTAGGGCTTTGCCATGCATGCAACAAATATTTTCCAAAGCTTGCCATGCATGCATAACATATTTTCCAAAGCTTGTTTTGATGCATGATGCATGTTTTCAAAAATCATCTCTCAGCTACTAAAAGTCATAGACCTTCAGTGATAGGACCTTACACAGTTTCCTAAAGAAAGCGGATAAACAAATAGGTCTTGAACTGCTGAGGTGGCTTCTTCTCCAAGATGCTCCATTTTAATCTTCCTGCTCTTTGCTTTATGTCCTGTACTTAATTCAACTTGAACCATTAGTAGATAAGGTGTAATTTGTTATCATACAAAACAAAGAGTGTTTGCCCTTGGTTCAACAAACTCCCCCTTTTTGATGATAACAAATTACATTATGCATAGGGGGTTTGATAGTAATGGAACTTTTTCAAAAAGCTCCCCCTAAGCATATGCATAATAAAATAAACAGTACATCAGCAGGATAGCAGCAATTATTTTCTCCCCTCACATATACCATGCATATATTCTCTCCCACATATAACATGCATAATATTCTCTCCCCCTTTGTTTTCATCAAAAAGGAGGGGGGGTGAATACATACAACATAAGCACTTTATAAACTTGCATAATAAATAAGCAGCATTGCATAGCATATGATATATCAAAAACAGTAGTTCATGCTATGCTCCCCCTTACTTGGTGATCCCCCTTAATAATTTTAGAATGCAAGGTTTTAGCAAAAAGAGGGTGGATCATCATGGTTTTAAAAATATGATACCCAATATAATCATCCTTGGTTCAACAATATAGGTATCATTTTTAACTTAAAAATATGTTGCATCAAAGATCCATCACAATAGAGAGAAAAAAAAATTTGATGCACAAAAAAATTTTATTTCACAAGTGATAAATTATTCTTAAGGTGAATAGAACTTTTCCAATCTAACCTTCACCGGTGATTCTTCCTCTATTGTTGATATTACTATTCACATGACTGCTGTTTCTGAGTATTAAGGATATTTTTGCGTCTCTAGTCATGAACTTTGAGTCTCTGCTATCAAGGTATCGATCTGACCCTCATACCTTGTAGCACACCTGCACTAAGATCAAGTAGAAAATTTTGGTACCCAATTCTTTTTGGGTCCTTTGGGGTTAGTCATCAAGGGGTTTGTTTTCACAATCCACCTTGGTTTCTCACAAGCAGGTATAAGGGTACCAAGCTCACATAATTTACGGATAGGACATCTAGGTGAGCTATGGTTTCTCTTTTAACAGTAGGTGCATGAGAAAACAATGGGTTTATAACTTGAAGTAGATGCAACAAAAGTTAATTTCTTGTTTAAAATGGAGGAGGTGGAATTACCTTTGTACCCAATTCCTCTCCTATCAACATATTGATGTTGAGAGTGAAGCAACTGAGTCAAGGTCTTTTCACCAACCTCAAACTTTTTCAATGTTTCTTTCAAAAGTTCATTTTCAACCTTGACTTTTTCAAAATTTTGTTTAAGCTCAAGAAATTCAAGGTTGAAAGGTTTTGTTTTATGTAGCTCATTCTTCAATTTAACTACCTCATTTTCAAGTGTCTCGATTTGAGTGAGCATGCTTTTGTTACTCTTTGCCAATTTCTTAGATTTTAACAAAAGAGTTTCATGTTCAAAATAAAGACCTTCAAAAGCCTCACTCAAATCTTGACTACTATACATATCATCAAGTAAATCATCATGCATAGAGGAATTAGAAAGACTAGAAGAGTTAAGGCTTACCTTAGATGAGTCGTTTGCCATATGACAAACACCATTTGCAATTTGCTCTTCTTCGTCTGTGTCACTATCAGAGCCAAGACAATCCCATATAGTAGCCTTAGATGTTTCACATGCCGTGAGACAAACGGCATTTGCAACCTCTTCTTCTTCACTGTCAGTATAGTTATTCCAAGTAGCCTTCTTAGCTTTCTTGGATTTTTTTGAGTTATTTTTCTTTTCAAGTTTGTTGAATCTCATGTATTCTTCAAATAATTCAGCCATGTCTTCATCATCAGATTCTTCATCAGACTCAACCTCTTTCCTTGCTACCTTAGGTGTTTTAGCAGCAAGAGCAAGAGATTATCTTTCTTTTACCATTTCTGCTTCTTGATCTTTGTTAGCAGCCAATACAACCTCAAAGGCTAGAAGTGACCCGATAAGATCTTCTTGAGGCAGAGTACCAATATCTTTGGCTTCAGTGATTGCACAAGTTTTTGGAAAGAACTCACTGGTTAGAGATGCAAGAATCTTCCCATTTATATATTTTGTAGAATACCTTTTTCCCAGAGCCCTCAGGTTGTTTATAATCAGATTCAGTCTCTGGTGCATAGCTGCAACAGATTCACCTTCCTTCATTTTGAATGATTCATACTCAGAAGTTAGGATTCTGATTTTTGTATCTTTTACTTGGCTTGTACCGACATGTGTAGCTTCCAGACAATCCCAGATTTCTTTTGCTGTTTGACACCCTTTTACTCTTCCATACTCTTCTTCACAAAGTGATAGGTGAAGAATATTCATAGCCTTGGCATTTTGAGATATCTTATCCAACTCTGACTTTCTCAGCTCTTTCAGGTCAATGGTGTAGATATCCTCAACTGGCACTTCTTCTTCTTTGCCGGTAGCTTTACTTTTGATTTTCATTGGGATCAGTGGTCCATCTGCAATGATCCTCCATAAGGTGAAATCTATAGCCTGCACATGACATTTCATTCGACTACTCCAGTAGTCATAGTTAGTCCCATCAAACAGGGGTGGCCTATTGAAGGACATCCCCTCTTTCATAAAAGAACCCATAATCACAGATAGATGAACAAAATTTATGTAAAGCTCTATATGCAATTTCTAGCTTTGATACCACTTGTTAGACTATAGTATAACCTTAGAGGGGGGGGGGGTGAATAAGGTTATGTGTAATTCTTGGATTCTTTTCAAAATAAATGATAAGTTTGTTTAAATCAAATGCGGAAGAAGAGATTTGAACTTATTAGATATATGCAAGTAGGCAGATTAGGCACAATGAGATATTATTCTATATTCAATATTTACAATAAGGCTGTTTTATAAGTAATGCAATGATATTGAATATAGCAGATCTACAGTAGTGATAGAGAAGATGATAGATAAACAGATCTGTAGTACAGCGAGTATAACTATAACCAGATTAACAGATTCAGATCAGAGTAGGGATATAGTTATACAACCAGATTAACAGATTCAGATCAGAGTAGTGATATTATAAACAGATATAAACAGTAAATAAAGTAAAGAGAGAGGGATAGAGATACACCAGGAATTTTACGAGGTTCGGGATAAAAGCCCTACGTCCTCGGCCTCCGGCTTTGCAACCTTTGGACTTTGCTGATAACCACTATATGAAGAACCAATGTTTTACAAACAATCAACTTCAAATAGCAAATCTCAATTCCCCTGAATTGAGAACCCGAGCTCCCCGCTAAGGATTTCAACCGCTTCAATCTCCTGATTGAACGACCCAAGAGCACCTCCCAGGATTTCAGTACCACTTCAATCTTCACCGATTGAACGACCCAAGATCACCTCCCAGGATTTCAAACCAACTCAATCTCCTGATTGAGAGACCCAAGAAAACTTCCTAGGATTTCAAACCAACTCAATCTCCTGATTGAGAGACCCAAGAACAATTCCCAGGATTTCAAAGTGACCCCCACAATAGTAGATTACAATATAGAAGCTATGATCTAATCACCTCAGATAATATGACAATATAACAGCTGAGAGAGATGAGTGACTAGATCTATAAAAAATGATATGAAAGTGATAGCTCTATTTTTCTCTTTCTCAGATCTAGAAAATGTATGTGAGAAGTAGAGAAGATGTTGTGATTTGTGATGTGGATTGGTGAGTTGAAAAGCGTGAAGCACCTCCCTATTTATAGGTTTAGGAAAACGTAGAAATGATTTATGATGCATAAGAATCGATTTATGTGAGAAGGCAAATCATAGTATAATCGATTCTTTGCTTTTAGAAAACATAGGAATCGATTCCTTGGGCTTTAGAAATTAGTGGGAATCGATTCTTGGACTTCCTGAAATGATAAGAATCGATTTCATGCTTGGTTAAAATAAGTGGGAATCGATTCTTGGCCTTTAGGAGAGCTTGAAAATCGATTTCAAGGCCTTTGCAAAATAGTAAGAATCGATTCATGGCTTTGGCTTATGTATAGGTGTGAATCGATTCTTTGTTTCAAACATAGGATAAGGAAATCGATTATTGGCCTATAGGTGAGCCTAAAATCGATTTCATAGCCTTTATAAATTAGTATAAATCGATTTTTGGTCATTTAGAACAAAAGAGAAATTGTTTTTTGCTTTCCACAAAATCGTTTTTAGGTTTAGGGCTTTGCCATGCATGCAACAAATATTTTCCAAAGCTTGCCATGCATGCATAACATATTTTCCAAAGCTTGTTTTGATGCATGATGCATGTTTTCAAAAATCATCTCTCAGCTACTAAAAGTCATAGACCTTCAGTGATAGGACCTTACACAGTGTCCTAAAGAAAGCGGATAAACAAATAGGTCTTGAACTGCTGAGGTGGCTTCTTCTCCAAGCTGCTCCATTTTAATCTTCCTGCTCTTTGCTTTATGTCCTGTACTTAATTCAACTTGAACCATTAGTAGATAAGGTGTAATTTGTTATCATACAAAACAAAGAGTGTTTGCCCTTGGTTCAACAAAAAGTAAGGTAATACCCCAGCTGTGTTATTCAAAACATACAAATGTGCTTGAAGCACTTCAGCTCAACCCATGCTCTTAGTGGTTATACCATGTGTACCTTTACCTTGACATCTCCCTACATAGTGAGACTTTGGTAGTCCCACAGATTTCGCTTCTGACAAGTAGTATGAACAAAACTCAATAGCTTCTTCTGTGACATACCTTTCGACAATGGATACTTCAGGACGATATTGGTTCTTCACATACCCTTTCAAGATCTTCATGTATCGCTCGACTGGGTACATCCACCTTAAATAAACAGGGCCGCATAATCTAATCTCCCTAACAAGATGAACAATTAAATGAACCATGATATCAAAGATCGAGGGAGGAAAAAACATCTCCAACTGACACAAGATAATAGCAGCTTCATTTTACAACTCGTCCAATTTTTGAGGGTCGATGATTTTAGCACATATACTATTGAAGAATAGGCATAATCTAGTTATGGTATGTCGAACATCTTTCGGCAAGATGCCACGAATCGCCACAGGTAGTAGTTGTTGCATCAAGACGTGGCAGTCATGCGACTTCAAGCCAACTAATTTGAGATCTTTCATTGAAACTAGTCACTTTACATTTGAAGAGTAACATGTGGCACTTTGATTCCCCCGTAGACACTTGCAAAAGCTTGTTTTCTCTTTTTTTTGACAAGGTATAACATGCTGGAGGCAAATATGTCCCTTTACCCGTTTCCACTGGATGTATGTTCTCTTATACCCATCTCACACAAATCTAGACGAGAATTTATACCATCCTTTGTCCCTTGAATGTTGAGAAGCGTCCCGATGACACTATCACAAACATTTTTCTCGACGTGCATGACATCAATACAATGTCTTACATCAAGATTGGACCAATATGGAAGATCAAAGAACACCGACCTCTTCTTCCACTTGCTTTTCTCCTTGGACTGCTTCTGCTTTTTGCCGAATACAACTTTGATGTCCTTAACCACTTGATAGACTTCTTCTCCAGTCAAGGCATTTGGAGCAATGTCATTTTCCTGGCACCCATTAAAAGCTTTTTTCAACTTACGATATCTGTGACTAGGTTTGAGAAATTTCTGATGCCCAAGGTAGACTGTCTTCCTTCCATGTTTGAGTTGATGGTGGCACGTGTCTTCTGCACAAATAGGACAACCTTTATGCCCCTTGACACTATACCCTGACAAGTTTCCGTATGCTGGAAAGTCATTGATTGTGCAAAATAACATGGCTCGCAGCTTGAAAGTTTCACTACAATACCCGTCAAACACATCCACGCCTTCATCCCACATTTTTCTCAAGTCTTCAATCAATGGACTAAGGTAAACATCTATGTCATTACCTGGTTGTCTCGGACCATAAATCATGATGGATAACATCACATATTTGCGCTTCATGCACAACCATGGAGATAGGTTGTAAATTACAAGGAGAACAGGCCACGAGCTATGATTCGTACTTAAGTTACCATATGGATTCATCCCATCTGAAGCAAGTGCGAGCCTAATATTTCTTAACTCAACGCCAAAATCCAGATACAAATTATCAACTTTCTTCCATTGCAAAGAATTGTCATACCCCAATTTTGTCCGGCTTAGGTCCAAACCCTAATTTTCCACACAAAAATAAATTATGCATTTTGGACCCTAGAAACCATCCCAGAGTTTTTGAAATCATTTTTAGGGTTAGAATGCACGTTTTGGGAAGTTAGGGTCAAAAAGGGCATTTTGGTCATTTCTCACAAAAGGGTCTATAAAAATAATTTTTGCAATAAGCCTCATGCATCAAATTAGGGTTTTTGAAAATGTGTTATGTATGCATGGCAAGTTTTGAAAAAAATATGTTATGCATGGCAAGCTTTGGAAAATATTTTATGGCAAAGACCTAAAAGCATTTTTGTGGAAAGCAAGAATTGATTTCTATTTTGTTCCAAAGGCCAAGAATCGATTTATAGTATATTGCATAGGCCTTGAAATCGATTTTCAGGCTCTTCCATAGGCCATGAATCGATTCCTAATTGTTTTAACTAAGTGAAGAATCGATTCCTACCTTTTAGGATGTCCTGAAAATCGATTTCCCTTGCCTATGTTTAAAGCATGAAATCGATTTCTACACATACTCATGCAAAAGCTAAGAATCGATTTCCTTAAATTTTAAAAGGCTATGAAATCGATTTTCAGGATCTCCAAATGTCCTGAAAATCGATTCCTACCTTTTTCCATAGGCCATATAATCGATTCTTATCATTTCCAAAAATAAAGAATCGATTCCTACACATTTCCAAAGGCCACATAATCGATTTTCAGGATCTCCAAATGTCCTGAAAATCGATTCCTACCTTTTTCCATAGGCCATATAATCGATTCTTATCATTTCCAAAAATAAAGAATCGATTCCTACACATTTCCAAAGGCCACATAATCGATTTTCAGGATCTCCAAATGTCCTGAAAATCGATTCCTACCTTTTTCCATAGGCCATATAATCGATTCTTATCATTTCCAAAAATAAAGAATCGATTCCTACATATTTCCAAAGGCCACATAATCGATTTCCAGGATCACCTAAAGGCCATGAATCGATTCCTCCCTATTTCAACTAAGCAAACAATCGATTCATCCTTGCAATAAATGTTTTTTAAAAATTCTACGCTTTCCTAAGCCTATAAATAGGCAGCCTCAAATCACATTTTCACGGACACACATCTCAGGGAAGAGGATTTCACGAAATCAGAGAACACACACATTTTTCACAGATTTTTCACACACAGAGATCTCACAAGATCAGAGAAGAATTGCTCCAGAGACATTCTTTCACGAGATCAGAGGCAGTTTTCCGCAAATCTCATCTTTTCAGAAAAACTCTCCTATTTTTTTATTGGTGCTCTCTTCGTTCCGTTGGTCCGTCAGAGCTGATCTACTGCAAGAGTTAGTTGGAGTTGCGTTCTTCAAAGTTGTAGTATCTGCCTTCATCAGAGGTATTTCTGTCTTTATATTTATTAATCATTGTGGTCCATGCCGAAATTGCCCTATGTGATTTGACTTAGCTATAGTTCCATTGTTGATGATGAACCACGTGATTCCCACTTATGCCTAGTGCATCATGTTCTAAGTGGTGAAGATGGTCTCAGATGATTCAATCTCCCCCTTTTTAACTTCTTAATGAATAAAAGATAGTTAGGTTTATGGTTTAAGGTCCATGGGGTATTGCAAAGGATAGGTTATTCAGAACCTTGATGCTCCCTCATCTTTGATTGTGTTATTAGCCTTTGGGCACTTATTCATAAATGCAAAGGATAGGCTTACCTTAGCCTTGATGCAATTTCCCCTTTTTGTTCATATTATTGAGAAATCGTGCTCATATGTTCCTCAGTTTAATTAAGACTATTCTATGCCTATGATCAATTGCTTGCTTGTTTTTGATGCATTTTAAATGTCTCGATTCAATATGCCATTCCATCCATGTGTATGACCTCCTAATGAAGACGTAAGTCTACATGCCTGTTGTAGCATAGAGTCATTAGGGTAAATACACTCCTTCCTACACACACACACTTGCTTTGTATGACCTCCTAATGAAGACGTAAGTCTACATGCCTGTTGTAGCATAGAGTCATTAGGGTAAATACACTCCTTCCTACACACACACACTTGCTTTGAGAACTTTACCTTGCATCCCTGATAAGTGGGTCTTTTGATCATATTGGCATGTTTAGTCTTGATTAAATGTTCAACATATGCATGATTTCGTGATTAGTGAATGTGCTTGAACTTTTGTAATCAATCATTGATAGTGCCTTCACCCTTTTTCCAAAAATCTTTCAAACCCTTTTAAAAACAATTTCATTAGAACTACGTCACTTTGATTCCCGTTTGGGATACGTAGGAGCGAGCCACGTTCTCGTCAAGCGCAACAAATAAAAATTCTTTTCATCCCCCTAAACCAATCATTTTCATAAAACAAACAAAATCATTTTCAAACCCATTGTTGCTAGTAGCTCATCAGAGCCTCTGTTCGTTTAGCTATTAGTGGCAATGTCCTTTTCTCCTAAAAATAATAAACGATGATCCATCATAACCTTTGTTAGTTTGATCATCGTACAAATCAATCTCTTTCGAAGATCACTTTCCAAAAGGATAATAAAAAACGAGTTGTTATCAATAGTCCATCAGAACCTTTGTTCGTTTGACTAACGGTGCAACTCTCTTTTTGGGTATTTAGTAGTGATTCATCATAGCCTCTGCTAGTTCAATCATTTGCTAATGCTCGTCCTATTTCAAAAACTCACTAAAAAAAGATAAAAAAACAAAACTTTTCAAAAAGACAACCTAGAACTACGTCGCCTTTGATTCTCCACCCGGAGATACGTAGGAGCAGGGCCACGCCCCTGTCAAGCGCAAAAATAAACAATTTCTAAATTAAAAAATACAAACACATCTCTTTCATAAAAAAAAAAATCAAAAATCTTATTCAAAGTAGGGGATTAAGTCGGTCGTACGGCCGGGTTAATTATCGTTTTAGGATAAGTGAACTGTGGTCCTTCAGAGCCCCAGCGCTCCTTCAGCCCCCAGCGGCCCTCCAGACCCCCAGTGGTCCTTCAACACAGATCACACAATCCTAAGACCCCTATATTAAAAAACACCAACACACAAACATTTTCTATCCAAGAACTACATAGCTTTGAATTCTCCATCGCACCGGGAGATACGTAGGAGCGGGCCATATCCCGTCAAGCACTTTTTCTAAAAACCCTTTTTCCCCCTTTCTCACCAAAAATAAATGTTATTAAGTTTTCCCATTCGAACGAGAAATAAATAGGCAAATCCAGGTATTTTTCAAATCAAACGTTAAAACCACACATTTAATTAGAGGTTCCCTTTCGGTAGAAAGGGCGTGCGCGGTGCTAACACCTTCCTCGCACGTAATCGACCCCCGAACCCATATCTCTAGTTTTCAAAGACCACCTGCTTTGTCCAAAAGACCTTTTTTCAATGTTTTGGTCTTAAAATTAAAATATTGGTGGCGGCTCCAAAATTTTTTCCACGTTGTACATTGAGAAACCCAAGCCGGGATTTTTCGGGGTGCGACAGCTGGCGACTCCACTGGGAACCTTTTTTTTAAAGACGAGGGTCAAGCCTAACTAATTAAAATGTGTGGTTTAATGTATTGTTGATTTGATTGAAACCTTGTTTGTCTTTCCTTCTTATCATTGATTGTAGGCGTATGCATTTGTGTTCTTCTATGTTCCTTATCTCGTCTTATTCCCTTTCTTTTATCGTTTATGCCCATGCATTCTTCCAATCCCCATGTTCCCTTCTTTCTTTGCTCCTTTTCTTCAAGGTAAGCTCATGCATCTCTCCCCAATTCTATCATGTCCCTTCTTCTCAGCTCCCTTTCTGAAGTAAGTAATGTGTTTGTTGTTGGTACCCTAGGTTAGTTGTATTTGAATGATATTAAACCCTAGGGTAGACGACATGCTATTTTCTGGATTGTCTGGATTTTCATTTGCAGGTGGGGTAGTTTTGAGGAAATGCCCTTCACACACACTACACTTATACCCTGTGACTATGTGTTTTGAGTGGGACCATAACCCAGGTCTGCAAAAACTTAGGAGAGTGGATTCGAGTAGTGAGAGCCCATCAGGACCTTTGTCCGTTTGGCTACTTGCGAAAGTTTCAACCAGAGTTGTGCTCTTTCATGATGCCTCACACCTAGCAGTTTGCTGCATTTGTGGGGAATTTTGTGAAAGGGACTGTAGCTCTGGTGGCCTTGTGAGGAAGTGAATAGAGCTACATGGAAGGGACTGTAGCTCTGGTGCCTCACACCTCTTTTTAGGTCACAAGGGCTTTTTCCAAAATTGTGTGTTGCATTGTTACATCTAGTTTAGTTCATTTCCGCCAACGTTTTGGAAAAAACAACGAAATTAAAAAGAATATGTTTTTCCTTCTCTTTCACAAATGGGGTGGCATAATAGGGTATACTGCCCTAAATTCTCAAAACCCCACCTGTAAATATCTGTCTTTATAACAAGCATCCTCATCATCCGCATTTTACATCATAACAGCATGCATTACATAAGCAAAATTCTGAAAAAAATTCATACAGCATTCCTCATGCATCTAAATACAAAAATAACATAAAGCCATATGCATTGCATTCATTTACGCGTTCATACTTGTACTCATAAAAAAATGTTCTATCATCAGAGAAAAACAAAAGGCAAGCTGGTTCGCCAACACCGATACTCCACCCGTCTACAAGCAAGATTGATGGCTAGCAATCAACATCTCGAGAATGAGGACCCCCTGGGTCAAGATGAGTTGGTTGTGGAGATTCTTAACCCCGAGCAGCTGGCTCAAGAGAATCAAGCTTTGAAGACTAAAGTGGAGGCTATGGAAGCACAGATGGTCGAAGTAATGAGTATGCTACAGAATTTGAGGGGTGGGGCCGCTGCTGGGGCCGCCGCTGTTGTAAATTCCGAAGGGGTTGTTACTTTCGTTTCTCCTCCGGTGTCCGCTGAAGTTACAACTACTCACACCTCTTATGGAAAGGGGGTCAGTCACTTTGCCCATCCCCCAGGGGCGAGCGGACAGAGTCATCTGAATGCACCGATATATCCTTGGGGGATGCCCATGGGTTATATGCCGCCTGCTGCTGAAGCTATTCCTGTGGGGCCGAGTCAACCTGTCACGACTATGCCTGGTGGAGCTGCTATGGGACCACAAATTCATACTCCTAGTCCTGATACTGTACTGCCAAGAGGTTCACCTAGTCCTACTCTGGGAGTTACTGTGAACCCTCAGAACGCTACCCATCATATGGGAAACCCTGCTCAGTATGGGGGTTATTATCACGGTCTGGGGAACTATCCACAAGGTCATTTGTTTGGGAACACTCAGCATGGGGATCGGTATCACTCGCTTGAAGAGCGCTTAAGAGCTGTGGAAGGATCAGGAACTAGAGCCAGGGATGCCCGAGATTTGTGCCTTGTCCCAGATGTTGTTATACCCCCTAAATTCAAAGCACCTGACTTCGATAAATATCGCGGCACCGGGTGTCCATCTAGCCATTTGACGATGTATGTTAGAAAAATGGCCGCTTACGCTCATGATGACAAGGTGCTCATTCATTATTTCCAGGACAGTCTGACTGGGGCATCACTAGATTGGTACATGCAGCTGCAATCCTCCGAAGTTCACAGTTGGAAGGATCTCTCTGAAGCCTTTCTAAAACAATACCAGTATAACATGGACCTTGCTCCAGACCGGTCTCAATTGCAGCACATGAGCAAAGGAGATAGAGAATCATTCAAAGAATACGCTCAAAAATGGAGGAGCATAGCTGCTCAGGTGAAGCCGCCATTGACTGAAAAAGAGATGGTGTACATGTTTATGGAGACCCTTCCAGGGCTGTATTATGATAGGTTGGTGGGGAGCGTTTCGTCCAATTTCTCAAATATGGTTGTCATTGGGGAACGATTAGAGCACAGATTGCGTAGCGGAAAGATTGTTGGAGGTTTTGGCAATTCTAGTGGACAAAAGAAACCCTTTCCCAACTTCCCCAAGAAGAAAGAAGGGGAAACCAATGTTATTTCCGCAGGGGGAGGCCCATCTTTCAGCTCTCCACAGCAGGCGGTGCCATTATCTTTCAACTCTCCGCAGCAAACTAATTCGGGCTACAGAGCCCAGAACTATCAAGAGAAGAGGCGTGCTAATTTTGATCCGATCCCAATGACCTATACTGAATTGTTCAATCATCTTGTCTCAAAGAATTTGGTCAATACTCGCCCCATGAAGCCTATACAACCTCCCTTTCCTAGGGGGTACAATGCTGATGCTACTTGTAGCTTTCATAGTGGAGGAGTCGGCCACACGGTGGAGGACTGCAAGGCTTTCAAATATGTAGTCCAGGATTTGATTGACGCCAACTGGATCTCTTTCAAGCCGAACAGTCCCAGTACAACTACAAACCCCCTACCGGGACATGGGACACCATCCGCTAATGCAGTAGAGGATTCTGTGGGGCAGACAATGATAAAAGATGTTAAGTGTATCCAGACTCCTCTGGAAAATATACATGCTGAGTTGTGTCGTCGTGGTGTTATCAAGAAGGGCTGTGTATGCGCCGATCCTTTATGTGTGGGTGCCTGTGAAGTTTTCAAGTCAGTCCTGCAAGACCTGATAGATCGGTGCGTGGTTCAGATAGGGACCCATGATATTGAAGATGAAAAAGAAATCAATGAGGAAGTAATAGCGGTGCCTATGAAAGAGAGATGTTGGGATACCCTAGGGGAGTCCAGTGGAAAGTTTGACTACTTGGTCAGATATGACACTCCCGAGAGTGCTCAAATCCGAATGGAAGACATCCAGCCCACAGGATGGGATGAGGAAGAGGAACAACACGATCAAATTGCTGTCATCAATGATGGTACTAAGTCAGAAGAGGTTGGTGCAAACCTGGTTTGTCGCTGCAATGCTGGTGAAAGAATTAAAGAACTGAAAGACTGTTGACCCTCCTGGGACCTTTGATTTAAAGTAGTCATTTGTAATGCAACCCTGTGGCTCTGCCCAAGGCCACATGACCAGTTGTTAGGGGCGCACATGTTTTTATTTTCTAAATCATCATCATCAATAAAAACGTTCTTTTTGAATTCCAATCAATAAAAATCAATTCCTTTTCATTTCATGTGTCTCTTCTTTTCTTTATTATTTTTGCTTGCATATGTCTCACCTTCCATTCTGCTTTTTCGCCTCGGCAAAAAGCAAATCCACAGTAATTGTCTCTCAAAATAACGGTGCCAACGGTCCATATTTTGACTTTGATCACCTTATCAGTCAAGCAGAGTGGGACGTTGAGAAAGACCAGGAAAATCCTCCAGAAGGTTAATGAAGCAAGGAAAAAGGGTTATTCAACATCACGGGGTATCCACTGAAGTGATCAACTTGGGGACCGCTGTGAACAAGAAAGAGGTCAAGATGGGTACTTCAATAAAGGAAAATTAGAGCGCAAAAAGGAAATAAAGAAGAAGGGCAAGTGCATGAAAATAAGTGAATTATTGTCCCAGAGCTAATTTTTGAGGAAATAAGCAATCATGATTTGAAATGAAGTCGGACTACCATTCTATATCCAAAAACAAAATCCTCTCCTAACCACCTTAAGCTAAGAAAATCCCAAAGAGAAAAACAAAATCCTTTCCGACCCATCTTAAGCCAAGAAAAAGCCAAAAATCCAAAAGTCACCTTAGACAAGGATCACCTCGAATAAAAAACAGTGCATCGTTCTTTATCAGCTCACCCAAGCTCAAGAAAAAGAAGAAGTCAAAGAAGGAAAAATCATTCAAAAAGGAAAATCCCAAAACCAAAAGAAAAATACAAAATAAATGTAAGTAGTGAGTTGATACACGTTACCACAAAACTCAAGAGATCCTCGTCTCAATAAACCTTCAAACACTTTCTCATTTCCATGCACCCCTCCTCTCATAAACCGCAAACACTCTCACCCTTAGCCAGGAATAAAACCTCCTAATACCTCATCAAGCCAGTTAACCATCATAAATCATCGATCAACAGCCAACACCGAATAAAAACCATCCTGCCATTAGCCCCAAATGCTTCATTAAGCTTACTCATCTCTCCTCCACAAAACACCACAATCCCGAAAGGTCCATCCCGATCAATGATTGATTGCTGTTGTTTTCTCAAAGTTTTAGCTCAAGGACAAGTAAATTCATTTGTTTACAATATGCCAAGTGGGGCAATTCTGTCGCTCTTCACCCCTCCTACAACTGGGGAAATTAACCCTACACCTATCTCATCCCTTGTCGCACTCACATTCATTGAAATCATACAGGGGCAACCCCCTTTCTTCTCTAGTGTATGGGTCAGAAGCAGTTCTTCTCATCAAGGTTGAAATACCCTCTCTACGAGTAGTCATGGAGGCCAGGTTAGAAGAAGCAAAATGGGTCCAAGCTCGTCTAGATCAACTGAATCTCATTAAAGAGAAAAGAATTGTTGCCCTGCGCCATGGCCAGTTGTACCAACAAAAGATGAAGGCAGCTTTCGGCAGGAAAGTCCGTCTTCGAGAATTCGGCGAAGGAGACCTTGTACTCAAAAAGATCCTACCTATCCGGACTGACTCCGTGGGAAGTTGAGGCCCACTTATGACGGTCCATGTGAAGTCAAGAAAGCTTTTTCCAGAGGAGCGCCGATGCTCATAAACATAGACGGCGAAGATCTCAGGAATCCAGTCAATTCAGATCAAGTGAAGAAGTATTAGGCCTAAAAGAAATAGATGAAAAAAGAGAAAGACAAGCCAAGTAAGAATTAGCTCGCTAGGTTGAAAACCCGCAAAGGGCGACCTAGGCAAAATCAGAGCGACCCGGTGGATTGAAAACCCGCAAAGGGCGATCCAGGCAAAAATTAGGGTCTGAAAACTTAGGCATGAAAAGTAAAGAAAGGCATACAACTCTCCTACAAGCTTGGATGAGGGAGTGATCAAGGTCAAGGACATAGATGTTTGGCACTGTTCCACAGAGACGGACAGTCAGAATTCAGCTTCTCTCCTTTTTCGTGTCTTTTTACAGTTTAAACTTTCAAGTGTAATAAATAATCGGCGTAACTTCTTGTGCGACCGGTTTCCACATTAATAAAGTTCAAATTTCTCGTATCTGTTCACTCTTTTATTTTCTGCTTTTTCTGCTCAAAATAAATGTTTTATGATGATGATGGTCCTGAACTGTAAAACATGTGCATACATCATAGAGCATTGCAAATCATTACGAGATTCTTAAGAGTCCCGGGAGAAGGCAATTCCCCAAAATCAGTCAATTATGCAAGAGAGAGCAACTACATCCACGATTGCTTCAAACCAGCAAAGTCAAGACCAACATGCACTCGGCCCATGAGCCCCGCAAGTCCAACAGGTTCCTCAGTCTCGTGTGATGAGCGTCGCGGGTTGGCTGAACCAGCAAAAATAAAAAAATAAAAAAAAAAGGCAATAAACAAACACCGTCATGCATTACATTCATCATGCATAAAATCATGCATTTATCAGGCATAAAAATAATGATAATAAAGTAAAGAAAAAGAGAAATTCAGGCATTTGCATTCATCATAAGAGAAAGAAAAAGAAAATAGCAATCATGGCATTTGCATCATGCATCTCATAGAAAAAAAAAACAAAACAAAACGAAGCCTTCCATTGCATACACTGGCATTCCATGCGGTCAAACCAGACCTTTGTGATCCTTAAACCAGACCTTTGTGTCCTTAAACCAGACCTTTAAGGTCCATAAATCAGACCAATATGCAGACACGTATTGCTCCATAATTTAGCATTCCATCAAATAAACCAAGGCATTTCACAACTCTCAAGCATTGCATTTGCATACCCGCACTCCATAAAAAAAAAAAGCAACCATCAAGGAAAGCCAAAAGAGAATATCAAAAGCGTCCAGCATTGCATGCATCAGCGTCACATGCATCCACGTAGCATACATCTGCATTACATTTGCATAACCGCATCTTGCACATTCATCATTACACCAAAATCATAGCATTGCATGCACATGCATAACATGCCCTTGCATAACATGCACCCATACTCCATGCACTATTCCTTGCATCAACTGACGTATGCAGGTACCTCAATCCAGTGCAGCAGCATCGGTCATTTCAAATCAACCAATCAACAGAACTCCTGAGCCCTCTGTGCTCCCCCTGAGCCCTCTGTGCTCATCCTGAGCCCCCTGTGAAGGGCTGTGTATGCGCCGATCCTTTATGTGTGGGTGCCTGTGAAGTTTTCAAGTCAGTCCTGCAAGACCTGATAGATTGGTGCGTGGTTCAGATAGGGACCCATGATATTGAAGATGAAAAAGAAATCAATGAGGAAGTAATAGCGGTGCCTATGAAAGAGAGATGTTGGGATACCCTAGGGGAGTCCAGTGGAAAGTTTGACTACTTGGTCAGATATGACACTCCCGAGAGTGCTCAAATCCGAATGGAAGACATCCAGCCCACAGGATGGGATGAGGAAGAGGAACAACACGATCAAATTGCTGTCATCAATGATGGTACTAAGTCAGAAGAGGTTGGTGCAAACCTGGTTTGTCGCTGCAATGCTGGTGAAAGAATTAAAGAATTGAAAGACTGTTGACCCTCCTGGGACCTTTGATTTAAAGTAGTCATTTGTAATGCAACCCTGTGGCTCTGCCCAAGGCCACATGACCAGTTGTTAGGGGCGCACATGTTTTTATTTTCTAAATCATCATCATCAATAAAAACGTTCTTTTTGAATTCCAATCAATAAAAATCAATTCCTTTTCATTTCATGTGTCTCTTCTTTTCTTTATTATTTTTGCTTGCATATGTCTCACCTTCCATTCTGCTTTTTCGCCTCGGCAAAAAGCAAATCCACAGTAATTGTCTCTCAAAATAACGGTGCCAACGGTCCATATTTTGACTTTGATCACCTTATCAGTCAAGCAGAGTGGGACGTTGAGAAAGACCAGGAAAATCCTCCAGAAGGTTAATGAAGCAAGGAAAAAGGGTTATTCAACATCACGGGGTATCCACTGAAGTGATCAACTTGGGGACCGCTGTGAACAAGAAAGAGGTCAAGATGGGTACTTCAATAAAGGAAAATTAGAGCGCAAAAAGGAAATAAAGAAGAAGGGCAAGTGCATGAAAATAAGTGAATTATTGTCCCAGAGTTAATTTTTGAGGAAATAAGCAATCATGATTTGAAATGAAGTCGGACTACCATTCTATATCCAAAAACAAAATCCTCTCCTAACCACCTTAAGCTAAGAAAATCCCAAAGAGAAAAACAAAATCCTTTCCGACCCATCTTAAGCCAAGAAAAAGCCAAAAATCCAAAAGTCACCTTAGACAAGGATCACCTCGAATAAAAAACAGTGCATCGTTCTTTATCAGCTCACCCAAGCTCAAGAAAAAGAAGAAGTCAAAGAAGGAAAAATCATTCAAAAAGGAAAATCCCAAAACCAAAAGAAAAATACAAAATAAATGTAAGTAGTGAGTTGATACACGTTACCACAAAACTCAAGAGATCCTCGTCTCAATAAACCTTCAAACACTTTCTCATTTCCATGCACCCCTCCTCTCATAAACCGCAAACACTCTCACCCTTAGCCAGGAATAAAACCTCCTAATACCTCATCAAGCCAGTTAACCATCATAAATCATCGATCAACAGCCAACACCGAATAAAAACCATCCTGCCATTAGCCCCAAATGCTTCATTAAGCTTACTCATCTCTCCTCCACAAAACACCACAATCCCGAAAGGTCCATCCCGATCAATGATTGATTGCTGTTGTTTTCTCAAAGTTTTAGCTCAAGGACAAGTAAATTCATTTGTTTACAATATGCCAAGTGGGGCAATTCTGTCGCTCTTCACCCCTCCTACAACTGGGGAAATTAACCCTACACCTATCTCATCCCTTGTCGCACTCACATTCATTGAAATCATACAGGGGCAACCCCCTTTCTTCTCTAGTGTATGGGTCAGAAGCAGTTCTTCTCATCAAGGTTGAAATACCCTCTCTACGAGTAGTCATGGAGGCCAGGTTAGAAGAAGCAAAATGGGTCCAAGCTCGTCTAGATCAACTGAATCTCATTAAAGAGAAAAGAATTGCTGCCCTGCGCCATGGCCAGTTGTACCAACAAAAGATGAAGGCAGCTTTCGGCAGGAAAGTCCGTCTTCGAGAATTCGGCGAAGGAGACCTTGTACTCAAAAAGATCCTACCTATCCGGACTGACTCCGTGGGAAGTTGAGGCCCACTTATGACGGTCCATGTGAAGTCAAGAAAGCTTTTTCCAGAGGAGCGCCGATGCTCATAAACATAGACGGCGAAGATCTCAGGAATCCAGTCAATTCAGATCAAGTGAAGAAGTATTAGGCCTAAAAGAAATAGATGAAAAAAGAGAAAGACAAGCCAAGTAAGAATTAGCTCGCTAGGTTGAAAACCCGCAAAGGGCGACCTAGGCAAAATCAGAGCGACCCGGTGGATTGAAAACCCGCAAAGGGCGATCCAGGCAAAAATTAGGGTCTGAAAACTTAGGCATGAAAAGTAAAGAAAGGCATACAACTCTCCTACAAGCTTGGATGAGGGAGTGATCAAGGTCAAGGACATAGATGTTTGGCACTGTTCCACAGAGACGGACAGTCAGAATTCAGCTTCTCTCCTTTTTCGTGTCTTTTTACAGTTTAAACTTTCAAGTGTAATAAATAATCGGCGTAACTTCTTGTGCGACCGGTTTCCACATTAATAAAGTTCAAATTTCTCGTATCTGTTCACTCTTTTATTTTCTGCTTTTTCTGCTCAAAATAAATGTTTTATGATGATGATGGTCCTGAACTGTAAAACATGTGCATACATCATAGAGCATTGCAAATCATTACGAGATTCTTAAGAGTCCCGGGAGAAGGCAATTCCCCAAAATCAGTCAATCATGCAAGAGAGAGCAACTACATCCACGATTGCTTCAAACCAGCAAAGTCAAGACCAACATGCACTCGGCCCATGAGCCCCGCAAGTCCAACAGGTTCCTCAGTCTCGTGTGATGAGCGTCGCGGGTTGGCTGAACCAGCAAAAATAAAAAAATAAAAAAAAAGGCAATAAACAAACACCGTCATGCATTACATTCATCATGCATAAAATCATGCATTTATCAGGCATAAAAATAATGATAATAAAGTAAAGAAAAAGAGAAATTCAGGCATTTGCATTCATCATAAGAGAAAGAAAAAGAAAATAGCAATCATGGCATTTGCATCATGCATCTCATAGAAAAAAAAAACAAAACAAAACGAAGCCTTCCATTGCATACACTGGCATTCCATGCGGTCAAACCAGACCTTTGTGATCCATAAACCAGACCTTTGTGTCCTTAAACCAGACCTTTAAGGTCCATAAATCAGACCAATATGCAGACACGTATTGCTCCATAATTTAGCATTCCATCAAATAAACCAAGGCATTTCACAACTCTCAAGCATTGCATTTGCATACCCGCACTCCATAAAAAAAAAAAGCAACCATCAAGGAAAGCCAAAAGAGAATATCAAAAGCGTCCAGCATTGCATGCATCAGCGTCACATGCATCCACGTAGCATACATCTGCATTACATTTGCATAACCGCATCTTGCACATTCATCATTACACCAAAATCATAGCATTGCATGCACATGCATAACATGCCCTTGCATAACATGCACCCATACTCCATGCACTATTCCTTGCATCAACTGACGTATGCAGGTACCTCAATCCAGTGCAGCAGCATCGGTCATTTCAAATCAACCAATCAACAGAACTCCTGAGCCCTCTGTGCTCCCCCTGAGCCCTCTGTGCTCATCCTGAGCCCCCTGTGAAGGGCTGTGTATGCGCCGATCCTTTATGTGTGGGTGCCTGTGAAGTTTTCAAGTCAGTCCTGCAAGACCTGATAGATTGGTGCGTGGTTCAGATAGGGACCCATGATATTGAAGATGAAAAAGAAATCAATGAGGAAGTAATAGCGGTGCCTATGAAAGAGAGATGTTGGGATACCCTAGGGGAGTCCAGTGGAAAGTTTGACTACTTGGTCAGATATGACACTCCCGAGAGTGCTCAAATCCGAATGGAAGACATCCAGCCCACAGGATGGGATGAGGAAGAGGAACAACACGATCAAATTGCTGTCATCAATGATGGTACTAAGTCAGAAGAGGTTGGTGCAAACCTGGTTTGTCGCTGCAATGCTGGTGAAAGAATTAAAGAATTGAAAGACTGTTGACCCTCCTGGGACCTTTGATTTAAAGTAGTCATTTGTAATGCAACCCTGTGGCTCTGCCCAAGGCCACATGACCAGTTGTTAGGGGCGCACATGTTTTTATTTTCTAAATCATCATCATCAATAAAAACGTTCTTTTTGAATTCCAATCAATAAAAATCAATTCCTTTTCATTTCATGTGTCTCTTCTTTTCTTTATTATTTTTGCTTGCATATGTCTCACCTTCCATTCTGCTTTTTCGCCTCGGCAAAAAGCAAATCCACAGTAATTGTCTCTCAAAATAACGGTGCCAACGGTCCATATTTTGACTTTGATCACCTTATCAGTCAAGCAGAGTGGGACGTTGAGAAAGACCAGGAAAATCCTCCAGAAGGTTAATGAAGCAAGGAAAAAGGGTTATTCAACATCACGGGGTATCCACTGAAGTGATCAACTTGGGGACCGCTGTGAACAAGAAAGAGGTCAAGATGGGTACTTCAATAAAGGAAAATTAGAGCGCAAAAAGGAAATAAAGAAGAAGGGCAAGTGCATGAAAATAAGTGAATTATTGTCCCAGAGTTAATTTTTGAGGAAATAAGCAATCATGATTTGAAATGAAGTCGGACTACCATTCTATATCCAAAAACAAAATCCTCTCCTAACCACCTTAAGCTAAGAAAATCCCAAAGAGAAAAACAAAATCCTTTCCGACCCATCTTAAGCCAAGAAAAAGCCAAAAATCCAAAAGTCACCTTAGACAAGGATCACCTCGAATAAAAAACAGTGCATCGTTCTTTATCAGCTCACCCAAGCTCAAGAAAAAGAAGAAGTCAAAGAAGGAAAAATCATTCAAAAAGGAAAATCCCAAAACCAAAAGAAAAATACAAAATAAATGTAAGTAGTGAGTTGATACACGTTACCACAAAACTCAAGAGATCCTCGTTTCAATAAACCTTCAAACACTTTCTCATTTCCATGCACCCCTCCTCTCATAAACCGCAAACACTCTCACCCTTAGCCAGGAATAAAACCTCCTAATACCTCATCAAGCCAGTTAACCATCATAAATCATCGATCAACAGCCAACACCGAATAAAAACCATCCTGCCATTAGCCCCAAATGCTTCATTAAGCTTACTCATCTCTCCTCCACAAAACACCACAATCCCGAAAGGTCCATCCCGATCAATGATTGATTGCTGTTGTTTTCTCAAAGTTTTAGCTCAAGGACAAGTAAATTCATTTGTTTACAATATGCCAAGTGGGGCAATTCTGTCGCTCTTCACCCCTCCTACAACTGGGGAAATTAACCCTACACCTATCTCATCCCTTGTCGCACTCACATTCATTGAAATCATACAGGGGCAACCCCCTTTCTTCTCTAGTGTATGGGTCAGAAGCAGTTCTTCTCATCAAGGTTGAAATACCCTCTCTACGAGTAGTCATGGAGGCCAGGTTAGAAGAAGCAAAATGGGTCCAAGCTCGTCTAGATCAACTGAATCTCATTAAAGAGAAAAGAATTGCTGCCCTGCGCCATGGCCAGTTGTACCAACAAAAGATGAAGGCAGCTTTCGGCAGGAAAGTCCGTCTTCGAGAATTCGGCGAAGGAGACCTTGTACTCAAAAAGATCCTACCTATCCGGACTGACTCCGTGGGAAGTTGAGGCCCACTTATGACGGTCCATGTGAAGTCAAGAAAGCTTTTTCCAGAGGAGCGCCGATGCTCATAAACATAGACGGCGAAGATCTCAGGAATCCAGTCAATTCAGATCAAGTGAAGAAGTATTAGGCCTAAAAGAAATAGATGAAAAAAGAGAAAGACAAGCCAAGTAAGAATTAGCTCGCTAGGTTGAAAACCCGCAAAGGGCGACCTAGGCAAAATCAGAGCGACCCGGTGGATTGAAAACCCGCAAAGGGCGATCCAGGCAAAAATTAGGGTCTGAAAACTTAGGCATGAAAAGTAAAGAAAGGCATACAACTCTCCTACAAGCTTGGATGAGGGAGTGATCAAGGTCAAGGACATAGATGTTTGGCACTGTTCCACAGAGACGGACAGTCAGAATTCAGCTTCTCTCCTTTTTCGTGTCTTTTTACAGTTTAAACTTTCAAGTGTAATAAATAATCGGCGTAACTTCTTGTGCGACCGGTTTCCACATTAATAAAGTTCAAATTTCTCGTATCTGTTCACTCTTTTATTTTCTGCTTTTTCTGCTCAAAATAAATGTTTTATGATGATGATGGTCCTGAACTGTAAAACATGTGCATACATCATAGAGCATTGCAAATCATTACGAGATTCTTAAGAGTCCCGGGAGAAGGCAATTCCCCAAAATCAGTCAATCATGCAAGAGAGAGCAACTACATCCACGATTGCTTCAAACCAGCAAAGTCAAGACCAACATGCACTCGGCCCATGAGCCCCGCAAGTCCAACAGGTTCCTCAGTCTCGTGTGATGAGCGTCGCGGGTTGGCTGAACCAGCAAAAATAAAAAAATAAAAAAAAAAGGCAATAAACAAACACCGTCATGCATTACATTCATCATGCATAAAATCATGCATTTATCAGGCATAAAAATAATGATAATAAAGTAAAGAAAAAGAGAAATTCAGGCATTTGCATTCATCATAAGAGAAAGAAAAAGAAAATAGCAATCATGGCATTTGCATCATGCATCTCATAGAAAAAAAAAAAACAAAACAAAACGAAGCCTTCCATTGCATACACTGGCATTCCATGCGGTCAAACCAGACCTTTGTGATCCATAAACCAGACCTTTGTGTCCTTAAACCAGACCTTTAAGGTCCATAAATCAGACCAATATGCAGACACGTATTGCTCCATAATTTAGCATTCCATCAAATAAACCAAGGCATTTCACAACTCTCAAGCATTGCATTTGCATACCCGCACTCCATAAAAAAAAAAGCAACCATCAAGGAAAGCCAAAAGAGAATATCAAAAGCGTCCAGCATTGCATGCATCAGCGTCACATGCATCCACGTAGCATACATCTGCATTACATTTGCATAACCGCATCTTGCACATTCATCATTACACCAAAATCATAGCATTGCATGCACATGCATAACATGCCCTTGCATAACATGCACCCATACTCCATGCACTATTCCTTGCATCAACTGACGTATGCAGGTACCTCAATCCAGTGCAGCAGCATCGGTCATTTCAAATCAACCAATCAACAGAACTCCTGAGCCCTCTGTGCTCCCCCTGAGCCCTCTGTGCTCATCCTGAGCCCCCTGTGAAGGGCTGTGTATGCGCCGATCCTTTATGTGTGGGTGCCTGTGAAGTTTTCAAGTCAGTCCTGCAAGACCTGATAGATTGGTGCGTGGTTCAGATAGGGACCCATGATATTGAAGATGAAAAAGAAATCAATGAGGAAGTAATAGCGGTGCCTATGAAAGAGAGATGTTGGGATACCCTAGGGGAGTCCAGTGGAAAGTTTGACTACTTGGTCAGATATGACACTCCCGAGAGTGCTCAAATCCGAATGGAAGACATCCAGCCCACAGGATGGGATGAGGAAGAGGAACAACACGATCAAATTGCTGTCATCAATGATGGTACTAAGTCAGAAGAGGTTGGTGCAAACCTGGTTTGTCGCTGCAATGCTGGTGAAAGAATTAAAGAATTGAAAGACTGTTGACCCTCCTGGGACCTTTGATTTAAAGTAGTCATTTGTAATGCAACCCTGTGGCTCTGCCCAAGGCCACATGACCAGTTGTTAGGGGCGCACATGTTTTTATTTTCTAAATCATCATCATCAATAAAAACGTTCTTTTTGAATTCCAATCAATAAAAATCAATTCCTTTTCATTTCATGTGTCTCTTCTTTTCTTTATTATTTTTGCTTGCATATGTCTCACCTTCCATTCTGCTTTTTCGCCTCGGCAAAAAGCAAATCCACAGTAATTGTCTCTCAAAATAACGGTGCCAACGGTCCATATTTTGACTTTGATCACCTTATCAGTCAAGCAGAGTGGGACGTTGAGAAAGACCAGGAAAATCCTCCAGAAGGTTAATGAAGCAAGGAAAAAGGGTTATTCAACATCACGGGGTATCCACTGAAGTGATCAACTTGGGGACCGCTGTGAACAAGAAAGAGGTCAAGATGGGTACTTCAATAAAGGAAAATTAGAGCGCAAAAAGGAAATAAAGAAGAAGGGCAAGTGCATGAAAATAAGTGAATTATTGTCCCAGAGTTAATTTTTGAGGAAATAAGCAATCATGATTTGAAATGAAGTCGGACTACCATTCTATATCCAAAAACAAAATCCTCTCCTAACCACCTTAAGCTAAGAAAATCCCAAAGAGAAAAACAAAATCCTTTCCGACCCATCTTAAGCCAAGAAAAAGCCAAAAATCCAAAAGTCACCTTAGACAAGGATCACCTCGAATAAAAAACAGTGCATCGTTCTTTATCAGCTCACCCAAGCTCAAGAAAAAGAAGAAGTCAAAGAAGGAAAAATCATTCAAAAAGGAAAATCCCAAAACCAAAAGAAAAATACAAAATAAATGTAAGTAGTGAGTTGATACACGTTACCACAAAACTCAAGAGATCCTCGTTTCAATAAACCTTCAAACACTTTCTCATTTCCATGCACCCCTCCTCTCATAAACCGCAAACACTCTCACCCTTAGCCAGGAATAAAACCTCCTAATACCTCATCAAGCCAGTTAACCATCATAAATCATCGATCAACAGCCAACACCGAATAAAAACCATCCTGCCATTAGCCCCAAATGCTTCATTAAGCTTACTCATCTCTCCTCCACAAAACACCACAATCCCGAAAGGTCCATCCCGATCAATGATTGATTGCTGTTGTTTTCTCAAAGTTTTAGCTCAAGGACAAGTAAATTCATTTGTTTACAATATGCCAAGTGGGGCAATTCTGTCGCTCTTCACCCCTCCTACAACTGGGGAAATTAACCCTACACCTATCTCATCCCTTGTCGCACTCACATTCATTGAAATCATACAGGGGCAACCCCCTTTCTTCTCTAGTGTATGGGTCAGAAGCAGTTCTTCTCATCAAGGTTGAAATACCCTCTCTACGAGTAGTCATGGAGGCCAGGTTAGAAGAAGCAAAATGGGTCCAAGCTCGTCTAGATCAACTGAATCTCATTAAAGAGAAAAGAATTGCTGCCCTGCGCCATGGCCAGTTGTACCAACAAAAGATGAAGGCAGCTTTCGGCAGGAAAGTCCGTCTTCGAGAATTCGGCGAAGGAGACCTTGTACTCAAAAAGATCCTACCTATCCGGACTGACTCCGTGGGAAGTTGAGGCCCACTTATGACGGTCCATGTGAAGTCAAGAAAGCTTTTTCCAGAGGAGCGCCGATGCTCATAAACATAGACGGCGAAGATCTCAGGAATCCAGTCAATTCAGATCAAGTGAAGAAGTATTAGGCCTAAAAGAAATAGATGAAAAAAGAGAAAGACAAGCCAAGTAAGAATTAGCTCGCTAGGTTGAAAACCCGCAAAGGGCGACCTAGGCAAAATCAGAGCGACCCGGTGGATTGAAAACCCGCAAAGGGCGATCCAGGCAAAAATTAGGGTCTGAAAACTTAGGCATGAAAAGTAAAGAAAGGCATACAACTCTCCTACAAGCTTGGATGAGGGAGTGATCAAGGTCAAGGACATAGATGTTTGGCACTGTTCCACAGAGACGGACAGTCAGAATTCAGCTTCTCTCCTTTTTCGTGTCTTTTTACAGTTTAAACTTTCAAGTGTAATAAATAATCGGCGTAACTTCTTGTGCGACCGGTTTCCACATTAATAAAGTTCAAATTTCTCGTATCTGTTCACTCTTTTATTTTCTGCTTTTTCTGCTCAAAATAAATGTTTTATGATGATGATGGTCCTGAACTGTAAAACATGTGCATACATCATAGAGCATTGCAAATCATTACGAGATTCTTAAGAGTCCCGGGAGAAGGCAATTCCCCAAAATCAGTCAATCATGCAAGAGAGAGCAACTACATCCACGATTGCTTCAAACCAGCAAAGTCAAGACCAACATGCACTCGGCCCATGAGCCCCGCAAGTCCAACAGGTTCCTCAGTCTCGTGTGATGAGCGTCGCGGGTTGGCTGAACCAGCAAAAATAAAAAAATAAAAAAAAAAGGCAATAAACAAACACCGTCATGCATTACATTCATCATGCATAAAATCATGCATTTATCAGGCATAAAAATAATGATAATAAAGTAAAGAAAAAGAGAAATTCAGGCATTTGCATTCATCATAAGAGAAAGAAAAAGAAAATAGCAATCATGGCATTTGCATCATGCATCTCATAGAAAAAAAAAACAAAACAAAACGAAGCCTTCCATTGCATACACTGGCATTCCATGCGGTCAAACCAGACCTTTGTGATCCATAAACCAGACCTTTGTGTCCTTAAACCAGACCTTTAAGGTCCATAAATCAGACCAATATGCAGACACGTATTGCTCCATAATTTAGCATTCCATCAAATAAACCAAGGCATTTCACAACTCTCAAGCATTGCATTTGCATACCCGCACTCCATAAAAAAAAAAGCAACCATCAAGGAAAGCCAAAAGAGAATATCAAAAGCGTCCAGCATTGCATGCATCAGCGTCACATGCATCCACGTAGCATACATCTGCATTACATTTGCATAACCGCATCTTGCACATTCATCATTACACCAAAATCATAGCATTGCATGCACATGCATAACATGCCCTTGCATAACATGCACCCATACTCCATGCACTATTCCTTGCATCAACTGACGTATGCAGGTACCTCAATCCAGTGCAGCAGCATCGGTCATTTCAAATCAACCAATCAACAGAACTCCTGAGCCCTCTGTGCTCCCCCTGAGCCCTCTGTGCTCATCCTGAGCCCCCTGTGAAGGGCTGTGTATGCGCCGATCCTTTATGTGTGGGTGCCTGTGAAGTTTTCAAGTCAGTCCTGCAAGACCTGATAGATTGGTGCGTGGTTCAGATAGGGACCCATGATATTGAAGATGAAAAAGAAATCAATGAGGAAGTAATAGCGGTGCCTATGAAAGAGAGATGTTGGGATACCCTAGGGGAGTCCAGTGGAAAGTTTGACTACTTGGTCAGATATGACACTCCCGAGAGTGCTCAAATCCGAATGGAAGACATCCAGCCCACAGGATGGGATGAGGAAGAGGAACAACACGATCAAATTGCTGTCATCAATGATGGTACTAAGTCAGAAGAGGTTGGTGCAAACCTGGTTTGTCGCTGCAATGCTGGTGAAAGAATTAAAGAATTGAAAGACTGTTGACCCTCCTGGGACCTTTGATTTAAAGTAGTCATTTGTAATGCAACCCTGTGGCTCTGCCCAAGGCCACATGACCAGTTGTTAGGGGCGCACATGTTTTTATTTTCTAAATCATCATCATCAATAAAAACGTTCTTTTTGAATTCCAATCAATAAAAATCAATTCCTTTTCATTTCATGTGTCTCTTCTTTTCTTTATTATTTTTGCTTGCATATGTCTCACCTTCCATTCTGCTTTTTCGCCTCGGCAAAAAGCAAATCCACAGTAATTGTCTCTCAAAATAACGGTGCCAACGGTCCATATTTTGACTTTGATCACCTTATCAGTCAAGCAGAGTGGGACGTTGAGAAAGACCAGGAAAATCCTCCAGAAGGTTAATGAAGCAAGGAAAAAGGGTTATTCAACATCACGGGGTATCCACTGAAGTGATCAACTTGGGGACCGCTGTGAACAAGAAAGAGGTCAAGATGGGTACTTCAATAAAGGAAAATTAGAGCGCAAAAAGGAAATAAAGAAGAAGGGCAAGTGCATGAAAATAAGTGAATTATTGTCCCAGAGTTAATTTTTGAGGAAATAAGCAATCATGATTTGAAATGAAGTCGGACTACCATTCTATATCCAAAAACAAAATCCTCTCCTAACCACCTTAAGCTAAGAAAATCCCAAAGAGAAAAACAAAATCCTTTCCGACCCATCTTAAGCCAAGAAAAAGCCAAAAATCCAAAAGTCACCTTAGACAAGGATCACCTCGAATAAAAAACAGTGCATCGTTCTTTATCAGCTCACCCAAGCTCAAGAAAAAGAAGAAGTCAAAGAAGGAAAAATCATTCAAAAAGGAAAATCCCAAAACCAAAAGAAAAATACAAAATAAATGTAAGTAGTGAGTTGATACACGTTACCACAAAACTCAAGAGATCCTCGTCTCAATAAACCTTCAAACACTTTCTCATTTCCATGCACCCCTCCTCTCATAAACCGCAAACACTCTCACCCTTAGCCAGGAATAAAACCTCCTAATACCTCATCAAGCCAGTTAACCATCATAAATCATCGATCAACAGCCAACACCGAATAAAAACCATCCTGCCATTAGCCCCAAATGCTTCATTAAGCTTACTCATCTCTCCTCCACAAAACACCACAATCCCGAAAGGTCCATCCCGATCAATGATTGATTGCTGTTGTTTTCTCAAAGTTTTAGCTCAAGGACAAGTAAATTCATTTGTTTACAATATGCCAAGTGGGGCAATTCTGTCGCTCTTCACCCCTCCTACAACTGGGGAAATTAACCCTACACCTATCTCATCCCTTGTCGCACTCACATTCATTGAAATCATACAGGGGAAACCCCCTTTCTTCTCTAGTGTATGGGTCAGAAGCAGTTCTTCTCATCAAGGTTGAAATACCCTCTCTACGAGTAGTCATGGAGGCCAGGTTAGAAGAAGCAAAATGGGTCCAAGCTCGTCTAGATCAACTGAATCTCATTAAAGAGAAAAGAATTGCTGCCCTGCGCCATGGCCAGTTGTACCAACAAAAGATGAAGGCAGCTTTCGGCAGGAAAGTCCGTCTTCGAGAATTCGGCGAAGGAGACCTTGTACTCAAAAAGATCCTACCTATCCGGACTGACTCCGTGGGAAGTTGAGGCCCACTTATGACGGTCCATGTGAAGTCAAGAAAGCTTTTTCCAGAGGAGCGCCGATGCTCATAAACATAGACGGCGAAGATCTCAGGAATCCAGTCAATTCAGATCAAGTGAAGAAGTATTAGGCCTAAAAGAAATAGATGAAAAAAGAGAAAGACAAGCCAAGTAAGAATTAGCTCGCTAGGTTGAAAACCCGCAAAGGGCGACCTAGGCAAAATCAGAGCGACCCGGTGGATTGAAAACCCGCAAAGGGCGATCCAGGCAAAAATTAGGGTCTGACAACTTAGGCATGAAAAGTAAAGAAAGGCATACAACTCTCCTACAAGCTTGGATGAGGGAGTGATCAAGGTCAAGGACATAGATGTTTGGCACTGTTCCACAGAGACGGACAGTCAGAATTCAGCTTCTCTCCTTTTTCGTGTCTTTTTACAGTTTAAACTTTCAAGTGTAATAAATAATCGGCGTAACTTCTTGTGCGACCGGTTTCCACATTAATAAAGTTCAAATTTCTCGTATCTGTTCACTCTTTTATTTTCTGCTTTTTCTGCTCAAAATAAATGTTTTATGATGATGATGGTCCTGAACTGTAAAACATGTGCATACATCATAGAGCATTGCAAATCATTACGAGATTCTTAAGAGTCCCGGGAGAAGGCAATTCCCCAAAATCAGTCAATCATGCAAGAGAGAGCAACTACATCCACGATTGCTTCAAACCAGCAAAGTCAAGACCAACATGCACTCGGCCCATGAGCCCCGCAAGTCCAACAGGTTCCTCAGTCTCGTGTCATGAGCGTCGCGGGTTGGCTGAACCAGCAAAAATAAAAAAATAAAAAAAAAGGCAATAAACAAACACCGTCATGCATTACATTCATCATGCATAAAATCATGCATTTATCAGGCATAAAAATAATGATAATAAAGTAAAGAAAAAGAGAAATTCAGGCATTTGCATTCATCATAAGAGAAAGAAAAAGAAAATAGCAATCATGGCATTTTCATCATGCATCTCATAGAAAAAAAAACAAAACAAAACGAAGCCTTCCATTGCATACACTGGCATTCCATGCGGTCAAACCAGACCTTTGTGATCCATAAACCAGACCTTTGTGTCCTTAAACCAAACCTTTAAGGTCCATAAATCAGACCAATATGCAGACACGTATTGCTCCATAATTTAGCATTCCATCAAATAAACCAAGGCATTTCACAACTCTCAAGCATTGCATTTGCATACCCGCACTCCATAAAAAAAAAAGCAACCATCAAGGAAAGCCAAAAGAGAATATCAAAAGCGTCCAGCATTGCATGCATCAGCGTCACATGCATCCACGTAGCATACATCTGCATTACATTTGCATAACCGCATCTTGCACATTCATCATTACACCAAAATCATAGCATTGCATGCACATGCATAACATGCCCTTGCATAACATGCACCCATACTCCATGCACTATTCCTTGCATCAACTGACGTATGCAGGTACCTCAATCCAGTGCAGCAGCATCGGTCATTTCAAATCAACCAATCAACAGAACTCCTGAGCCCTCTGTGCTCCCCCTGAGCCCTCTGTGCTCATCCTGAGCCCCCTGTGAAGGGCTGTGTATGCGCCGATCCTTTATGTGTGGGTGCCTGTGAAGTTTTCAAGTCAGTCCTGCAAGACCTGATAGATTGGTGCGTGGTTCAGATAGGGACCCATGATATTGAAGATGAAAAAGAAATCAATGAGGAAGTAATAGCGGTGCCTATGAAAGAGAGATGTTGGGATACCCTAGGGGAGTCCAGTGGAAAGTTTGACTACTTGGTCAGATATGACACTCCCGAGAGTGCTCAAATCCGAATGGAAGACATCCAGCCCACATGATGGGATGAGGAAGAGGAACAACACGATCAAATTGCTGTCATCAATGATGGTACTAAGTCAGAAGAGGTTGGTGCAAACCTGGTTTGTCGCTGCAATGCTGGTGAAAGAATTAAAGAATTGAAAGACTGTTGACCCTCCTGGGACCTTTGATTTAAAGTAGTCATTTGTAATGCAACCCTGTGGCTCTGCCCAAGGCCACATGACCAGTTGTTAGGGGCGCACATGTTTTTATTTTCTAAATCATCATCATCAATAAAAACGTTCTTTTTGAATTCCAATCAATAAAAATCAATTCCTTTTCATTTCATGTGTCTCTTCTTTTCTTTATTATTTTTGCTTGCATATGTCTCACCTTCCATTCTGCTTTTTCGCCTCGGCAAAAAGCAAATCCACAGTAATTGTCTCTCAAAATAACGGTGCCAACGGTCCATATTTTGACTTTGATCACCTTATCAGTCAAGCAGAGTGGGACGTTGAGAAAGACCAGGAAAATCCTCCAGAAGGTTAATGAAGCAAGGAAAAAGGGTTATTCAACATCACGGGGTATCCACTGAAGTGATCAACTTGGGGACCGCTGTGAACAAGAAAGAGGTCAAGATGGGTACTTCAATAAAGGAAAATTAGAGCGCAAAAAGGAAATAAAGAAGAAGGGCAAGTGCATGAAAATAAGTGAATTATTGTCCCAGAGTTAATTTTTGAGGAAATAAGCAATCATGATTTGAAATGAAGTCGGACTACCATTCTATATCCAAAAACAAAATCCTCTCCTAACCACCTTAAGCTAAGAAAATCCCAAAGAGAAAAACAAAATCCTTTCCGACCCATCTTAAGCCAAGAAAAAGCCAAAAATCCAAAAGTCACCTTAGACAAGGATCACCTCGAATAAAAAACAGTGCATCGTTCTTTATCAGCTCACCCAAGCTCAAGAAAAAGAAGAAGTCAAAGAAGGAAAAATCATTCAAAAAGGAAAATCCCAAAACCAAAAGAAAAATACAAAATAAATGTAAGTAGTGAGTTGATACACGTTACCACAAAACTCAAGAGATCCTCGTCTCAATAAACCTTCAAACACTTTCTCATTTCCATGCACCCCTCCTCTCATAAACCGCAAACACTCTCACCCTTAGCCAGGAATAAAACCTCCTAATACCTCATCAAGCCAGTTAACCATCATAAATCATCGATCAACAGCCAACACCGAATAAAAACCATCCTGCCATTAGCCCCAAATGCTTCATTAAGCTTACTCATCTCTCCTCCACAAAACACCACAATCCCGAAAGGTCCATCCCGATCAATGATTGATTGCTGTTGTTTTCTCAAAGTTTTAGCTCAAGGACAAGTAAATTCATTTGTTTACAATATGCCAAGTGGGGCAATTCTGTCGCTCTTCACCCCTCCTACAACTGGGGAAATTAACCCTACACCTATCTCATCCCTTGTCGCACTCACATTCATTGAAATCATACAGGGGCAACCCCCTTTCTTCTCTAGTGTATGGGTCAGAAGCAGTTCTTCTCATCAAGGTTGAAATACCCTCTCTACGAGTAGTCATGGAGGCCAAGTTAGAAGAAGCAAAATGGGTCCAAGCTCGTCTAGATCAACTGAATCTCATTAAAGAGAAAAGAATTGCTGCCCTGCGCCATGGCTAGTTGTACCAACAAAAGATGAAGGCAGCTTTCGGCAGGAAAGTCCGTCTTCGAGAATTCGGCGAAGGAGACCTTGTACTCAAAAAGATCCTACCTATCCGGACTGACTCCGTGGGAAGTTGAGGCCCACTTATGACGGTCCATGTGAAGTCAAGAAAGCTTTTTCCAGAGGAGCGCCGATGCTCATAAACATAGACGGCGAAGATCTCAGAAATCCAGTCAATTCAGATCAAGTGAAGAAGTATTAGGCCTAAAAGAAATAGATGAAAAAAGAGAAAGACAAGCCAAGTAAGAATTAGCTCGCTAGGTTGAAAACCCGCAAAGGGCAACCTAGGCAAAATCAGAGCGACCCGGTGGATTGAAAACCCGCAAAGGGCGATCCAGGCAAAAATTAGGGTCTGAAAACTTAGGCATGAAAAGTAAAGAAAGGCATACAACTCTCCTACAAGCTTGGATGAGGGAGTGATCAAGGTCAAGGACATAGATGTTTGGCACTGTTCCACAGAGACGGACAGTCAGAATTCAGCTTCTCTCCTTTTTCGTGTCTTTTTACAGTTTAAACTTTCAAGTGTAATAAATAATCGGCGTAACTTCTTGTGCGACCGGTTTCCACATTAATAAAGTTCAAATTTCTCGTATCTGTTCACTCTTTTATTTTCTGCTTTTTCTGCTCAAAATAAATGTTTTATGATGATGATGGTCCTGAACTGTAAAACATGTGCATACATCATAGAGCATTGCAAATCATTACGAGATTCTTAAGAGTCCCGGGAGAAGGCAATTCCCCAAAATCAGTCAATCATGCAAGAGAGAGCAACTACATCCACGATTGCTTCAAACCAGCAAAGTCAAGACCAACATGCACTCGGCCCATGAGCCCCGCAAGTCCAACAGGTTCCTCAGTCTCGTGTCATGAGCGTCGCGGGTTGGCTGAACCAGCAAAAATAAAAAAATAAAAAAAAAGGCAATAAACAAACACCGTCATGCATTACATTCATCATGCATAAAATCATGCATTTATCAGGCATAAAAATAATGATAATAAAGTAAAGAAAAAGAGAAATTCAGGCATTTGCATTCATCATAAGAGAAAGAAAAAGAAAATAGCAATCATGGCATTTGCATCATGCATCTCATAGAAAAAAAAACAAAACAAAACGAAGCCTTCCATTGCATACACTGGCATTCCATGCGGTCAAACCAGACCTTTGTGATCCATAAACCAGACCTTTGTGTCCTTAAACCAGACCTTTAAGGTCCATAAATCAGACCAATATGCAGACACGTATTGCTCCATAATTTAGCATTCCATCAAATAAACCAAGGCATTTCACAACTCTCAAGCATTGCATTTGCATACCCGCACTCCATAAAAAAAAAGCAACCATCAAGGAAAGCCAAAAGAGAATATCAAAAGCGTCCAGCATTGCATGCATCAGCGTCACATGCATCCACGTAGCATACATCTGCATTACATTTGCATAACCGCATCTTGCACATTCATCATTACACCAAAATCATAGCATTGCATGCACATGCATAACATGCCCTTGCATAACATGCACCCATACTCCATGCACTATTCCTTGCATCAACTGACGTATGCAGGTACCTCAATCCAGTGCAGCAGCATCGGTCATTTCAAATCAACCAATCAACAGAACTCCTGAGCCCTCTGTGCTCCCCCTGAGCCCTCTGTGCTCATCCTGAGCCCCCTGTGCTCCTCCTGAGCCCTCTGTGCTCATCCTAAGCCCTCTGTGCTCCTCCTGAGCCCTCCATGCTCATCCTGAGCCCTCCGCGCTCATCCTAAGCCCTATGTGCTCCCCCTGAGCCCTCTGCGCTCCCCCCTGAGCCCTCTGCGCTCATCCTGAGCCCTCTGTGCTCCTCCTGAGCCCTCTGCGCTCCCCATCCTGAGCCCTCTGCGCTCCTCCTGAACCCTCAGTGCATCATCCTGAGCCCTCAGTGCTCCTCCTGAGCCCTCTGTGCTCATCCTCCTGAGCCCTCTGCGCTCGTCGTGAACCCTCTGTGCTCATCCCAAGCCCTCTGTGCTCCTCCTGAGCCCTCCGCGCTCATCCTGAGCCCTCCGCGCTCATCCTGAGCCCTCAGTGCTCCTTCCTTACTGCTTTCTTTACCGCGTTCTTTACCATTTACTTTCCTGCTTTTGCACGCCAAGTGCCCATTTACTTTTCTGTTTGCACGCCAAGTGCCCATTTTACTTTTCTGTCTGCTTTAGTTGAACATTTCAATCAATCAACCAACAGGATTCGTGAATCCCTTCAGGACCCGAGTGTCCTTTAAAAAACAGACTTCACCTCGTATTCGAGCTGCGGGTAAGTCCTTCAGACCCCGAGTGGTCCTTCAGACTAGTTGTGTCAGCCTAAGACACAGCGGACGTCCTTCATGGTCAACTTATCAGTTCCGGATCTGATCTTGACCCATCCTGGCCGCTCGGAAAAGGCCACCCTCCCCAAGCAGACCGTTTTACTAGTACCGTTGCTAGTTTGCGCTCCATCAGACCCATTGGTTCATCAGGCTTAGGCATGCCCTTCAGACCTCGTCGGTTCTTCAGTTTAACTCTAATCAATGCGCCAAGCATCGACTGCAAATTAGACCTTCAGAGCCTTAGTGCTCCTTCAGACCCTGAGCGGTCCTTCAGAGCCTTAGTGCTCCTTCAGACCCTGAGTGGTCCTTCAGAGCCTTAGTGCTCCTTCAGCTCCCGAATGGTTCGTCATTTTCTCTCTCGGTTAATGCGTCAAGTGTTAACCGTTCCCCGTTTGTTCTCAAGCCCATCTATTCAAAAAATATAGAAAAAGAAAAAGAGGAAAATTCGGGTTTACCCAAGTGGACAAAATCGGTATAATTTCTGAATTCTTTATCTTCATTTTGCCTTGGAATATGTTTCGGCCAATTCATATTCCTCGTTAAAATTCAGATAAAGAGGGGCAGCTGTCATACCCTAATTTTGTCCGGCTTAGGTCCAAACCCTAATTTTCCACACAAAAATAAATTATGCATTTTGGACCCTAGAAACCATCCCAGAGTTTTTGAAATCATTTTTAGGGTTAGAATGCACGTTTTGGGAAGTTAGGGTCAAAAAGGGCATTTTGGTCATTTCTCACAAAAGGGTCTATAAAAATAATTTTTGCAATAAGCCTCATGCATCAAATTAGGGTTTTTGAAAATGTGTTATGTATGCATGGCAAGTTTTGAAAAAAATATGTTATGCATGGCAAGCTTTGGAAAATATTTTATGGCAAAGACCTAAAAGCATTTTTGTGGAAAGCAAGAATTGATTTCTATTTTGTTCCAAAGGCCAAGAATCGATTTATAGTATATTGCATAGGCCTTGAAATCGATTTTCAGGCTCTTCCATAGGCCATGAATCGATTCCTAATTGTTTTAACTAAGTGAAGAATCGATTCCTACCTTTTAGGATGTCCTGAAAATCGATTTCCCTTGCCTATGTTTAAAGCATGAAATCGATTTCTACACATACTCATGCAAAAGCTAAGAATCGATTTCCTTAAATTTTAAAAGGCTATGAAATCGATTTTCAGGATCTCCAAATGTCCTGAAAATCGATTCCTACCTTTTTCCATAGGCCATATAATCGATTCTTATCATTTCCAAAAATAAAGAATCGATTCCTACACATTTCCAAAGGCCACATAATCGATTTTCAGGATCTCCAAATGTCCTGAAAATCGATTCCTACCTTTTTCCATAGGCCATATAATCGATTCTTATCATTTCCAAAAATAAAGAATCGATTCCTACATATTTCCAAATGCCACATAATCGATTTCCAGGATCACCTAAAGGCCATGAATCGATTCCTCCCTATTTCAACTAAGCAAACAATCGATTCATCCTTGCAATAAATGTTTTTTAAAAATCCTACGCTTTCCTAAGCCTATAAATAGGCAGCCTCAAATCACATTTTCACAGACACACATCTCAGGGAAGAGGATTTCACGAAATCAGAGAACACACACATTTTTCACAGATTTTTCACACACAGAGATCTCACAAGATCAGAGAAGAATTGCTCCAGAGACATTCTTTCACGAGATTAGAGGCAGTTTTCCGCAAATCTCATCTTTTCAGAAAAACTCTCCTATTTTTTTATTGGTGCTCTCTTCGTTCCGTTGGTCCGTCAGAGCTGATCTACTGCAAGAGTTAGTTGGAGTTGCGTTCTTCAAAGTTGTAGTATCTGCCTTCATCAGAGGTATTTCTGTCTTTATATTTATTAATCATTGTGGTCCATGCCGAAATTGCCCTATGTGATTTGACTTAGCTATAGTGCCATTGTTGATGATGAACCACGTGATTCCCACTTATGCCTAGTGCATCATGTTCTAAGTGGTGAAGATGGTCTCAGATGATTCAATCTCCCCCTTTTTAACTTCTTAATGAATAAAAGATAGTTAGGTTTATGGTTTAAGGTCCATGGGGTATTGCAAAGGATAGGTTATTCAGAACCTTGATGCTCCCTCATCTTTGATTGTGTTATTAGCCTTTGGGCACTTATTCATAAATGCAAAGGATAGGCTTACCTTAGCCTTGATGCAATTTCCCCTTTTTGTTCATATTATTGAGAAATCGTGCTCATATGTTCCTCAGTTTAATTAAGACTATTCTATGCCTATGATCAATTGCTTGCTTGTTTTTGATGCATTTTAAATGTCTCGATTCAATATGCCATTCCATCCATGTGTATGACCTCCTAATGAAGACGTAAGTCTACATGCCTGTTGTAGCATAGAGTCATTAGGGTAAATACACTCCTTCCTACACACACACTTGCTTTGTATGACCTCCTAATGAAGACGTAAGTCTACATGCCTGTTGTAGCATAGAGTCATTAGGGTAAATACACTCCTTCCTACACACACACACACTTGCTTTGAGAACTTTACCTTGCATCCCTGATAAGTGGGTCTTTTGATCATATTGGCATGTTTAGTCTTGATTAAATGTTCAACATATGCATGATTTCGTGATTAGTGAATGTGCTTGAACTTTTGTAATCAATCATTGATAGTGCCTTCACCCTTTTTCCAAAAATCTTTCAAACCCTTTTAAAAACAATTTCATTAGAACTACGTCGCTTTGATTCCCGTTTGGGATACGTAGGAGCGAGCCACGTTCTCGTCAAGCGCAACAAATAAAAATTCTTTTCATCCCCCTAAACCAATCATTTTCATAAAACAAACAAAATCATTTTCAAACCCATTGTTGCTAGTAGCTCATCAGAGCCTCTGTTCGTTTAGCTATTAGTGGCAATGTCCTTTTCTCCTAAAAATAATAAACGATGATCCATCATAACCTTTGTTAGTTTGATCATCGTACAAATCAATCTCTTTCGAAGATCACTTTCCAAAAGGATAATAAAAAACGAGTTGTTATCAATAGTCCATCAGAACCTTTGTTCGTTTGACTAACGGTGCAACTCTCTTTTTGAGTATTTAGTAGTGATTCATCATAGCCTCTGCTAGTTCAATCATTTGCTAATGCTCGTCCTATTTCAAAAACTCACTAAAAAAAGATAAAAAAACAAAACTTTTCAAAAAGACAACCTAGAACTACGTCGCCTTTGATTCTCCACCCGGAGATACGTAGGAGCAGGGCCACGGCCCTGTCAAGCGCAAAACTAAACAATTTCTAAATTAAAAAATACAAACACATCTCTTTCATAAAAAAAAAATCAAAAATCTTATTCAAAGTAGGGGATTAAGTCGGTCGTACGGCCGGGTTAATCATCGTTTTAGGATAAGTGAACTGTGGTCCTTCAGAGCCCCAGCGCTCCTTCAGCCCCCAGCGGCCCTCCAGACCCCCAGTGGTCCTTCAACACAGATCACACAATCCTAAGACCCCTATATTAAAAAACACCAACACACAAACATTTTCTATCCAAGAACTACGTAGCTTTGAATTCTCCATCGCACCGGGAGATACGTAGGAGCGGGCCATATCCCGTCAAGCACTTTTTCTAAAAACCCTTTTTCCCCCTTTCTCACCAAAAATAAATGTTATTAAGTTTTCCCATTCGAACGAGAAATAAATAGGCAAATCCAGGTATTTTTCAAATCAAACGTTAAAACCACACATTTAATTAGAGGTTCCCTTTCGGTAGAAAGGACGTGTGCGGTGCTAACACCTTCCTCGCACGTAATCGACCCCCGAACCCATATCTCTAGTTTTCAAAGACCATCTGCTTTGTCCAAAAGACCTTTTTTCAATGTTTTGGTCTTAAAATTAAAATATTGGTGGCGGCTCCAAAATTTTTTCCACGTTGTACATTGAGAAACCCAAGCCGGGATTTTTCGGGGTGCGACAAGAATCGGCCGGATGGCGAAGCTGTCCGTCACATTTCCTCTCATCTGCATGCCACCTAATGCTCTTCGCATTATTTGCATTAGCAAACAAGCGTATGAACCTGGGTATTATTGGAAGATACCATAAAACCTTGGCAGGGGAACCCTTTGTGCTGTTGTCGTCACAACTAGATTCACACGACTTCACTTTGTAGCGCGACCAATTACACGTAGAGCACTTGTGCAACTTCTCAAAGTCTTTCCAATACAATACGCAATCATTTGGACATGCGTGTATTTTCTGATACTCCACACCCATCGGACACAATATCTTCTTCGCATCATATGTACGTTTTGGCAATGTGTTACCTATGGGAAGCATGTCTACCAACAGCTCAAGCAATTCAGTGAATCCCTTATCAGTCCACCCATTTATCGCCTTCAGATTGATCAATTTTAACGCCGCAGACAGCCGTGTGTATTTTGTGCAACCCATATACAAAGGTTCTTCTTTGTCTTTGCACAAAGTATCATATTCATGCACTCGCTTAAAAGATTCAGGACCAATGTCACGTATCATATCCTCCATTCGATCATCCATATCTTCATCGACTTTCTCTCCTTTGGACACACTTGGGTTGTCAGTTGATTCACCATGCCATATCCATGTGGTATAATTGGGACAGATCCCATAAACAAAGAGATGGTCTCGTATTACATTTGGTGGTTGTGGGGCTCGATTCACACAAAAACAACAAGGGCAGGAAAAAGTTTTGGGAACATCAGTTTTGGGAACACCAATTTTGGGAACATCAGTTTTGGCAAAATGTGCTTGAGCAAAATTTATAAACTCTTCGACTCCGTTCGCATACTCATCACTCAAACGATTACTTTGCATCCAACTACGATCCATGACTACACTCCAAAATAATAGACCAAGTATTGTCAAAACAAAATCAAACTATCACATCAAACCAACGGCAACAATTAACAGTTAGTTATACAAGCATATCCTAACTAAGTTGAACACAACAGAACTGGAAAAATGCTCCCTCTCAACACTAGATTCCAGAGAACAACGACCAACAATTTGGCCAATGTTTTTACACCCCAAGTCAAGAAAACAATCATTTTCCTCCAAAAGTCATATACTATTGCTATTGCTAACACACTTCCATCACACAGTAAGTTGCAAATAATGAATCAGGAAACTTGCAAATAATGAGTAAACAATGAATCAATGAACATAAAGATAGAACACACAGCAACCAAGAGGGAGACTCACAAGTTCAGTAGGTGAATAGGTGATGAGGGTGAACTTTTTATCACTGTGATAGAATCTGTTCAACACAAAAATGACAAATCAGAAAAATTAAAATTAGGGTTTCAGAACAAAATAGAAGCAATTAATCAAACCAGAGAAGAATACGAACCAGGTGCGACGACGGAGAGGCTGTCCTTAAGAGGAGGCCGTTTTGAAAACTTAGGGTTTTGAATATCCTTGCACTGAAACGAGGGCGAGGAAGGCGATAGTGAGCAAGGCGACGGTGAGAGTTGAGAACAGTGAGAGCGTCGTGTTCGTCGAGTTCAGAGAGTGAGAGTGTCGTATTGTTGACGGCGAAGAAGAGTGAGAGCACCGTCTTCGATTTCAAGCCCCAAAATAGGAGTGATGGCGAAGAAGGCGACGACGAGAGCAACAGCGACAACGAGGAAGATGGAGGTTCAGAGAGAGAGAGAGAGAGCCATGAGAGAGTGAGACAGTTCAGAAAGTGAGAGTGAGAATGCGAAGACTAGTGTGTATGTGATGGAAGAAGTGAAAAAAAATAAAACATGACCTGTAGCGTCGGGTGTTTAAACACCCGATGCTAAATGTATTTGCTTTAGACATATAGCATCGGGTGTTTAAACCACCGATGCTAAATGTCTAAAGGCAAATACATTTAGCTTCGGGTGTTTAAACACCCGATGCTAAATATATTTGCTTTAGACATTTAGCATCGGGTGTTTAAACACCCGACGCTAAAAGTAGGCGCGAAATATGAAATCTTCCATTTAATTGCAAAAATGCCACCAGTTCAACATTTAGCATCGACTGTTCAAACAATCGATGCTAAATGATGCTTAATAATGTCTTTTTTCCACTAGTGCATCTTACTGCTTCTGGCCAAAAGGACTTATGCATCTTAGCTTCACATAACAAGCTTCTCACCATATTCATAATGGTTCTATTCATTCTCTCAGCAACACCGTTTTGTTGAGGTGTATAGGCAGTAGTTAGTTTTCTCCTTATACCATTCTTACTACAATACTCAACAAATTCATTTGAATTAAACTCACCTCCCCTGTCTGTCCTAAGGGAGATAATCACACATTGACTTTCTTTTTCAACCATTAATCTAAACTTCTTAAAGATCTCTGATAAGTGCCAAAGATACCTACTTTTTGATCTAAAATATTGGCACTTATTGAATTATTTGGTATAAATTTAAATATGTTTTACCCCAAAAAGAGTCTGACTTCACCAAATTTGAATTTAGTAATTATAGGTTTAGATTTGAGAGTTTTGTTGTTTTAAATAGAGTGAAATTGAAGTGGAAGAATTGTGAAAAGAATCCAAATAAAGTTGAGATAAGAAGGAAGAGTAAAGTTCATCAAGGAAGAGAAGAAAGCACTTATTGTCCAGCCAGAGTAGGTCTTGTCCAGCAAGAAGACCAACTTTCTTCAAGTGCAGGAAATCATCCCTTGTTCAGCAAGCATATTGTGTCCAGCAAGATGACGGACAGAAACTCATCAAGTGCAGGAAATCCTCCCTCGTCCAACAAGAAAATGTGTCGAGCAAGACTAGCTTTTTCTTCATGAGCAGGAAAGCTAAAACACAAAGGGCTCGTCCGGCAACAAAATGGTGTCCAGCATGCCGCCTTAAATGAGGTTACGGATTTTTTCACTTTTCAGCTGCTATAAAAGGGTTCTTTCACTTCTTTTTCACAGATTCGGAGATCTTAAGAAGAGGAGAGCATAGGGCACGAACCAAAGGAACAAAGAAGTGGATTTTAATCATAGTGAAGCTTGGAAAAGTGGTAACTATTGATTGTTCCTCATCTCTTTCTCTTGTATCTATGTAAAGCTTCCATGGAAATGAAAATCTAACTCTTTTCTTATTGGGATTGGATGTAGTTGATTTCCTTTTCATGTATATCTAAGGTTTTTATATGAATCTGTGATCAATATCTCATTTGGTTTAATGATTGTATCTTGTATTTCATGTTCTTGATAAATTGATCACTTATTGAATGATTATGGATGATGTAAATGGTTGGGAAACTAGTTATAAAATCTGAACTAGATAGAATCATCTACAACAACAAACATCTAGGAATAGATTAAGTGTTGTAGTCTTGTTTTACCTAAGCTTAATGCTATTGATATATTAAATGGTAGAGGAATCTTCATTTGTATCAATCAATTGATGTTTTAACTTTGATTAAGGAATTAACTTAGTTGGATGATTGGTAAGATAGACCAAAATTAGAATTGAGATAGATTCAATTTAGAAATCATGTTATGTCACGGAATGAAGTTGATGAAATCCAATTCCAATACCCTTAAGTAATTTGAATCACTATCCTTGAATTTGTGTTTATGTTACAAGTATAAAAGTCAATCAAAATTCTCTTTACACTTCACTTTTGGCATAAGATTAGTTTAATGGTTTATTAATATTCTCAAACCCCTGTGGATACGATACCTGATACGTTGTATTAGGACGATTATAAGACAAATTCACGAAAAAGTCTTATCAAAATTTGGCGCCATTGTCGGGGATTTGAGTTAATATTAAGAGCATTGCAACATATCTTATGTTTTTAGTGAGTTTGTATATATACTTTCATGTACATAACCCCTCTTGCTAGTCAAAGATATTCCTCTTGGTAGCTAGTTCTTTTTCAGATTCTCCAAAAGTAGGAAGAAACCATGATTGATTATGGTTACAACAACTATCACTATGCCCAAGAATGGAAACAAGATCAATGGCAAAATTTTGGGGAACCTCCTTATCAACAATACAACCAATATCCTCTTGAAGTGGATAGAAGTTCAACAATGGAGGACACTCTGATCCAATACATGTAGTATTCTAATGCAGAGCCAATGCATACAGAGGCTTCCTCAATCACAAGATTGGAAGATACTCTGACTCATTTTATGCAGGTATCCATTTCTACCCGGGACAAAACTAATGCTTCAATTCAAAACATTACTTTTCATGTTGGAGAAATAGCTAAGAAATTGGCTGATCAACAAAGCGGCATAAACACTCAAACCAATCCCAAGGAACAGGAGGATTCTATGAGCATCATATGTGAAGAAGTGATTGGGAAGAGCACGGATGGAGAAACCAGTGAGGTGGAAACTGAATGCAATGAAATGTTTCACCAAACACCGCCTCTAAAAACCAATAATGTTGAGGAAGATAAGAAAGAAAAAGAAGAATTAGTGGAAAAAGAAGACGAAAACAAACAAAAGAGGGAGAAGGAGAACAAGGACGAGATTGATAGAGTTGTAGATTTCATTTGTGCCTTGTTCACCAAAGTTCAACTAGAGGAAACATGGAAGCCACATCATCTATATCTCAAATTCATGGAGTTCCTCCCTAACAAATTGAAGAAGTTGGATGATGTGTTATCTGTGTCATTTTGGCCACCTTGACAATTGGTACAGGCGTCAAGCTACTGACGTGAAAGAATCGCTTAGCGGGATGCAACCCAATTTTCTAAGCTTTTATCTTGCAATTTAAGTTTTGTGTTTTTAAGTTTTTCTAGTAGGAGTGTGTTTTGATTCATGTTAGAATAGAAATTGAAAACTGCATATCATTGTTGATTCTGATGTGTGTTGTGAAAAACTGAATGTGTGCCTAAATTGAAGTGTGTTTTGGTACCTAAGGATGCTGCCAAATTTGCATAAATGACTTTGTGTATGCAATAAGCAAAATGCAAAACAACAAGTGCATACCAAATGCATTTATGCAATTGTGCTTGATTGAAAGAATTCTTAGGTATAAAAACATGTTTCAATCAATTTTGAGGTATGATTTAATTACTAATTATTGTCTTGAGCTCAAACAATTTTTAGAATAAAAAGTTACAAGTTCTGCTGAGACAATTTGGTTATAAACTGAAAATCTGCAATAAGTTTGTCCAGCAACGAAAAAGCTTGTCCAGCAAATACCAGTAAAATATCAGATCAGAAACTGCATCTGATATGGGTCCAGCAACAAAAATCCTGGTCCAGCGAGACCTGATGCATAACATGTATTTTGCAATTTCTCTGTATGTTGCTATCCTATGCTTCTTATAATGAGTGAAATGTATAGAATGGATGTGGAAACAAATAAATACATGTCAAATGTGTACATTGAATGAACATGAATTTGTTTGAAAGGCTTACAATCAATGTTTTAAAACTCGGACCGGTGGCCGACTCGGTGAAGGTACCGGGTCACTGGGTCAAGGGTCGGACCGAAGGGTCGGCAGTTGAACCGCATGACCAAAACCCGGACCGCATGACCCGGACTTGGTCTCTATTCCTCGAATTTTCAAGACCCATATAACTTTCGTACCTGTAAAACTTAATTTCCTAAAATGACACATCCTTCCTAGAAAAGTCAAACAAAAAATCACATCCTCCATAAAATCATCCTATACTCATAACTGATAAATATAATGCAAAAAACAAACTAACTCTAATAAACTTGATTACGGTTTCCCTTATTTAGAAGTGCTACATCCGAAAATCAAAAAATCACTCATAACAATTACTCAAATGGAGCCAATAATGCAATAATGGAAAAGAAAAAGATGAAAAAGAGCAAAGAAACAGATTAAATGATGTCATTTTGATAAAAAAAATTAAAATGCACAACCCGGTTCGGGTCATGCCGGGTCACCTGTTTTCGCAAAACCCAGCCGAGTCACGCCGGTTTTCACTGGGTGGCTAATTTCCGATCCATAAGGCTGACCGGCTCGGTTACCCCCCGGTTCCCGGTTCGCCCGGTCCGACCGGCCGGGCCGAGCCGGTTTTTAAAACTATGCTTACAATGCTTAAGAATTTCAGCAATAGTTGCATGGCTCGGGGACAAGCCTATTTTCCAAGGAGGGAAGGCCGATGCTTGCATCAGCATCACCCAGAACAAGGTGAAGAGCAAGCTAGCGATGATTTTGGGGAGCAGTTTCTTAACATGGATCAAGAACCTCCAGCTTGAGTTTGCTTTACATGCTTTCATAGTTATTTTAGTTTATGTAATTTCATTCCAGTGCATGTTTATTTTGGTGTTTATGGTCATGTTTGAACATCACATGCTTAGTATGTCTTGAACTGACTTTGTTTTGGTATGTTTGTAAAATAGTTGTTGGATTTTAATTTGGTGTTTTATTCTATGTGTGATATCTTGAAATTCTTCCAACAACTTTTGTGGAAAACCATGTGAGTTCAAAAGAAATTATAAAAATGTTTTGGTTTTGAGAAGTCAAGTTCATTTGGAAAATCAAAAGAAAAATGCTTGTGAAAACCTTAAATTCATAGTAAGATCTTGTGATTGCACTCGGTGAAAATGAAATCTGATACTTTGAATTATCAAAAGTGCATGTTAACCAGGAATGACATGAATTTGTTTGAAATTAGGACATACACATTTTGTGTGAATGAGTGAAACACAAACACAGATTATAAATCTTCATTGTTTCATAGAAATTGATTTTGTTTGAGTCTCATGTTATTGTAGAGGTCAAGGATACATGGAAAGGATCAGGGCAGTTTGTTTCTATAAACCCACTAACATGCTTGTCAAACTCGAGAGTCTACATAGACTCGTGAGGGGACCGTAGACTCGACTCGTAGACTCGTAAGAGTTATGAACAAAAAAAATTACACTAAAAAATCGGTAAAATAATTACTGTAATGTCAAACAGTATCAAACTATCAATAACAATGAAGACATTTCATCAATACATAAATATGGACTTACTATGTCATTATATGCCACAAGATGATTTCAAATACTTAAGCATGTACAAAGATAATGATAATAATTAATAATACACTTGATTCAGTAGCTTTAGAACATTAATACTAATTCAAAGAGCAATAACACAGTAGCTTTAGAGCAATAACAATAATCCAGCAATAATAGTACTTGATTCAAAGAGCAATAAGACTATCCTTTTACTAATTCTAATTCAGCAATAATACAATAATAAGTGAAAACACATTTAAATGATTTTAATTTATTGTGTGTTTTTGTTATTAAAACTTGTTGAAAACACATTTAAATGTATTTTTTATATGCTACTGACAATATATGATTGTGTTATATATTTATTTTATTTTTATAAATATTAATATTTTAGATGTTATTAATTTACAAATTATTTTGGGTTATGGAGGTGTTAAAATGATATCTATATTTAAAATGAGCTTTAAAAATGAAAAAAAAACTGATTTTGGGCTTGTTTACTCGCATACACCCCCTGCTTTGCTGATTACACCCCTGATTGTGGTAGATTCGATAGAATCACTTCAGACTCGCGAGTCTATCCGAGTCTACCCGAGTCTATCCGAGTTTACCAAAATTTCGATTCTGCATGAAATTTGACTCGTTTTGGGGGAGTAAACTCGTAAACTCGTAGACTCGTACGTGTTGACTCACGAGTTTGACAACCATGCCCACTAAGCCAAAAAGCCAACCAAGTGATGATAATATCCTTTGCTTACCCAACTTTGAGCCTTAAAAGAAAAATTTTCTTTCTTGAAACAGAACCATCAAACCTGTGAATTGAAAAAGAAATTTCCTTACCTTATGTTTTGGGATAGGAGAGCAACCTTTTAAGTAATGGTTTATGCTAAGTTGGGGAGAAAGTTTAGTGTGAACTCAAAGGGTTTTTAGGGCATTATTTGTGTATATATAAAAAAACAATCTTTTTGATCAAAAGAAGTTTGATCTTTTATATTCTCAAAAAAAAGAGAAGAGAAATGAAAAAAAAAATACAAAAAGAGTTATGTGTTATTTATAGTACAGTTGTATAATATTTAAGTTATTGCAATTAGTATGTAAATAGTATATAGTAAGTAGAATTCTTGGTTGCTCTTCTAATCCTAAATCATACTTTGTTATCCAGAAAAACCAAGTTTGTTTGTAGCCCAGCCTCATTACAACCCTGAAAAGACCCTAGTGATCCATGATTGAATTGATCCATGCATTGACTTGTGAGACAAGCAACAAAATTGATTGAAATGATTCAGTGAATGATGTGAGAGAATCCCTACCTGGTGAGTTGAGAGAACCATCCACTATCTGGTGAGAAATGTGTTGTTCCTAATTGAAAAACAATGGATTGTAAAACAGGTCAACTTACATGATGATGCATCAATTGTATTTTGATTGATACTGTTAGTTGTGGGGCAGCATAAATCTTTATTGAATTGATTGTTTTCACTTGAAAAGGATGTGGATGAGATTTTCATTTGAAATGAGCTTGATTGATTGAAAATCATCATCATTGTTGAATTTTCTTTTGGTTCCAATTATGCAAGCGTTGGAAATACTTTTTGAATAGGACTTTTGTTTGAGGACAAACCAAGTTCTAAGTTGGGGAGAATTTGATAAGTGCCAAAGATACCTACTTTTTGATCTAAAATATTGGCACTTATTGAATTATTTGGTATAAATTTAAATATGTTTTACCCCAAAAAGAGTTTGACTTCACCAAATTTGAATTTAGCAATTATAGGTTTAGATTTAAGAGTTTTGTTGCATTTGAATTCCTTTTTGTTGCATTTGTATGGCCTATTCCACACGTGAACAAATGCATGCAAATGCCACTAATCTAATAATCAATCTTCCAACACATCCTTAAAAGAAGCATGAGGTGTCAAAGCTCGGCAAAGTTACTTATCATAAAGGAATGAAATGAATGATAGGAAAAATTAATGCATCGATGCTTCCTTATTTTATTTTTACAAACATATATACATATATAGATCTCTCTGAGCACTAAAAACACACAACTAAAATAAAACAAATTCTAAAAATTTCATAATAATTATTTAGTAAAAGTAGGGTGTTATAGTAATCACACATGTGACACAATTATTATCCGGCTTTTTTTTACCCACCCTCATAGACCTTGTACCCCCACCCACCCAAAATTGACCAAACTGGCCATTTTACCCCTGATTTCTCAAAAAAAAATTCAGAATTACGTGTTTATAGATAAATCCGGAACGCGTTTTCTTGATTTTTTTGGAATTACGTCTAAACACATAATTCTGGAACACATTTTCTTTTCCGGGATTATGTCGTTTGAGGTACGGAAAAATCAATAAAAATACGTTCCGGAATTATCCCGTAGTACATAATTCCGGAACACAAAAAATGCTTCCGGAATTATGTATCATAGGTATTTCAAGAACGCATTTTCTTGGTTTTTCCGGAATTACGTCTAAACACATAATTCCGGAACACATTTTCTATTCCGGAATTATGTCGTTTGAGGTAATTCCGGAAATTTTGAAGAAAATCAGTTTCAATGTAAATTTTGGTAAAATATTTAGGGGTATTTTGGGGATAAAACGAGTTATGGGTAGGTCTATGAGGGGAAAAAAAGCCTTATTATCCCCATGAACACATTTTCCCTAGCTTTAATCTTATCTATAAAGCAAGTGCAGTCTTTGGGCCAAACTCGCGGGAAAACTTAAGTTTTCCTTTTTTTTTTACTTTTATATTTTAATTAATTTTGTTTTTTTAATCTTTAAGCAGTATATTTTGTGTACTTTACGCTGCTAAGTAATGTGTTTTGAGATACTTTAGAGTCCGGACAAAATTTTAGACATTCAAATACGTCAAGTTCGTTCCTCAATAATTGATTTGCTAGAAAAAATTTAATTTCGTGACAAAATAAGTAAAGTGCGATGCTAAGTAGTGTGTTTTGAGGTACTTTAGAGTCGAGAAAAAATTTTAGATGTTCAAATATGCAAACGTCATTCCTCAATAACCGGTTTGGTGGAAATTAATTTTGTGCCAAAATACGTAAACGCGATGCTAAGCAGTGTGTTTTGAAATACTTTAGACTCCAGAAAAAATTTTAGATGTTCCAATACGTGAAGTTCATTCCTCAATAACACGGTTTGGTGGAAAAAAAATTAATTTCATGACAAAATACGTAAAATGCGATGCTAAACAATGTGTTTTGAATTATTATAATGTTGAGAAAAATTTTAACGGTTCAAAAATTAATTTATGTAAAGTGCAACTCACCACTTTAAAAAAAAATTTATAGTTCTTTTCCTTATATTTCTTCTTATATTTATTTTTTGTGAGTACTCTCATCGATCCCTTTCTTTTATGATCTTTATTTTGGTTATTTCGCATCATGTATTAAAATCAAACTTAAATTGGGATTTATATTTTTATTTTAGTCTCACTTTTAGTATTTGATTGTAAATACTATTTAATGAATATAAGAAGATGACAAACATTATTAAATTTAGACTTACGAGCACATATGAACAATAGAAATTTTGTGGTTTCTCTTTCATAATTTGTTTAAAAATCTAATTGACAACCACTTTAAAAAATCAATTTATTTTTAAACTTTTTCATTTTTACGGGATATACTTCTACTCTTTATATTTTTTAGAACCATACTTTCTATAATCTTTAAAAAGTTAATTTTGGTCATTTGACATCAACGGGTATTAAAAACATATTTAAATCGGTGTTTGTATTTTTACTTTAGTCCAAATTTTTAGTAAATAGTATTTAATTAATGAATATATAGAAGATGACAAACATTTGTTTCTTTTGTTCTGTTTATTGAAGTTCAATGGTTCAACCTAAATTCAGTCTTACCGGCACATATGAACAATAAAAATTTTGTATTTTCTCTTTCAATATTTGTTTAAAAATCTAATTAACATTAACAAGTACAAACACACATTTACTAATTTCACCCATTGTTGTTAACTTCAAGGATCAAGCGGAAGTTCCCAAAGATGAAGAGTCGAGAGTGATATATGTTGCAGGGGTATGATTTTGATCAGACCATGTGTTAAGTTTGTATATTTACATTTGATGAATATAGATTATGTTATTAAAATTCTTTAAGATTTTTTTTCATATTATATATCTATGGATATTGAGTTTCAATTTTTTTTTGTTAATTTTCCTTTTTAATTTCCTAATATTCTTATTTAATTTATAGTTATAACTAATTATTATTCAATGTTATTAGACTATATATTTTACACAAATCAGATTTAGCTAACCCCGTGCATCCCGAAAATGACCTTTTTGGAGCAATCCCTAATATCCCAATTGTAATTAACTTGAATGATTGAATTATGCCTCATTATAATTATGTATTTAGTTACTATGGTTATCATGTCCGTGACTTTTTAATGTGCTTTCTTTTTTTTAGACCAATTTTATAATGTGCTTTCTCAATATGTAAAATTCCTAACCTTGTAATGTATTTTTTTAATGTTTTGTTTGATTCCTAATTATACTTTACTTATAATTAACAAATATTAATTTAGTGTAATTACATCTATCAACACTAGCTCACCCCGTGCATCGCACGGGTAATGAGGCTAGTTTTATTGTCTTTTCGCTCAGTGAAAGTGAAGTTACCGCGCACATGTTTGGCCATGCAAGGAGTATAATATATTCTTTAGCTTGTCTGTAAATATATTCTAAAAATAGCTTGTCTGTAAATATATTTTAATTATATACATTTCAGAATGGCTTAGATTCAAATATATTTTTCAAATATTTTTTAGAGTATATATTTCAAATCCCTTTGAGTCATTTTCTCTATCAATGGGTCGTTTTGGTTTGTGGTTTAATTTTCTACAGCCAAACTAAACTGTATATATTATTAAATAAGAAAAATTCTAGTGAGCAGTCACACATGTGACACAATTATTATCCCCAACAACTTAAACACGTTTTTTCCAACCTAATTTTAATGTTATTGATCAGATTAATGATCTGGGGTGACAAAATGGTGATCGGCGGTGGTCAAAGTGTCGTCGAAGTGGTGGTTGGCGGCAGTCTGAGTGGTGACTGGTAGTGATCAAAATGGTGGTTGGAGTAGTGGTCGGTGACTAGTGGTGGTGACGTGTTAACATTAAAACAGAAACAGAAAATTATAAAACTTATTTTTTTGATTTTGTATTTTAATTAACCGTTTTGAAATTAAGAAAAAAATCAACTCAACTCTATTTTACACGAACATGTTTTGGTTTTAAAATTGATTTTCAAAACCAAAAACTCACAATCACCCCAAACAAGCTCTAAATTTATCAACCATCTATTGGTTCCTTATGAAACAAACACTTCCAAAAACTCACAACCACCCCAAACAAGCTCTAAACCGATGTTAAATGACATTTCTGCAGTAGTGGCAATGTTAGTTGTTAATTGTTAGAGAGGTGGGAAAAATGTTAGTCTCAGGGTTTGAACACTATAGCTCACTCTTATACTCTTTCGGTATTCCTTAGCTCACCAACTGAGCTACTTACTTGAAATTATGTGTTAAGATTGATCACTCATTGCATAGTAGTAATCAACTTTGACTATATCATGTTAGTTTTAGTCTTTCAATCACTTCAACATATTGGCTTGTCGTGCTTTTCCTGTGAATCTCTATATAAAGCCAGTAGTGGCTATTTTTTTTGTAAAATAATATTAATCTCGTATGACCGAGTTATTACAATTAGTAAAGGGGATCATTAATAAGCAGTAATAATAAAGGAATTAAATATGATGAAGTTTAGGGTAAATTGAAGTTACAAGTGAAACTAAGACTTTCGGTCTCACTCTATTGGTTTCAACTTTCAACAATTGTAATTACCTTGCTCTTTTTATATTGCGTTCACAATCACTCAATTCACTTATGGGTGGGAAGAAATTCTTGTTGTATTCCATCACTATGGTGGAATAATGTACTTTCATGTATAAACAACTTGTGATTTCATCATTGTATTTGTGATTTTGAGCACCCCTAGTGCTCCTATTAATGCAACATTACTTATCGGAAAAAAAAAATCACTCAATTCACTTGTCTAAATAACAAATTAATTCATTTTATTTAGTAAATAATTTATTTCACTTGGGTTTGACATCCCGGACTCTAATCCATTTTATTAGGAGAATTATATGATACATTTGAGTTTTGTTGGGTATTGATACCCCTATAGGCAAAAATAATTTATAATTTTAATTTATTTTTAAAATAATTAAATATAAAAAATGATATATTATTATGTTATTGGACGTCGGATATCATACCAATATGCAATTCAGTGAGTTAATAGTTATATGTTTTAAAAAAATAATTTTTTTTCTTTAGAAATAACAAATAAACACCACGCGTACATACTATTGCTGCTCACACTCAGTGGCAGAGCTTGGGAGAATTCTTTAGGGGTACCAACAAACACACACACACACACACACACACACATATATATATTTATTTTCAATTCATATGACAAGGATTTATAATTTGTTTGGCGGCATACCGTTTGAAGAAGCTTTAGGGTTCAAGTTCGAGTCCTTGTTAGCTTATTCTAGCTTTTTTTTCACTGTTTTTAATTTAAGATATGAAATGCTAAAAAAAAGAACTATGGGGATCAAACCTGTGACCTCTTGGTTGCATAGTGCGGGCATTTACCGGTGCACTCAGCTTTATGTTAATGCACATTTGGGCGGAACGTTTATATATAGATGCATTATTGCTATATTATATTATGTATTTTTAAAATTTAAAATAATTTGGGGGGTAGCGTAGCATCCTTCGGCTCCAAAGAAGCTCCGCCCCTGCTCACACTTAAGTTTTGTTGTGTATCTTGTCTCGGGATCTGAGATCGGCGGTCGGTAGAGAGCTCTGGGAGCCGGAATCTTCTGAGATGGTTGTCTCAACGTCGTCTCCTTCCGAGTATGAACTCGGGGGGTCGGGTACTTGCAGACACTCTGATGCCAAAGTCAGCAACCAGAAGTCAATGAGAGGTACAAGTGAGCAAAAAACATACCTGGATATGGTGGGTAGACCCGTATTTATAGACGCAGAGCAGGGAGCAAGGCCGGTTTCGGTGGTTCGGAGCCGTTGGATCAGAACAACCAGATCCGGACCGTTGGTCCTTATTCTGGAGCGGATCTGCCTTGTTGGGCCGGATCCAGTGTCGGTTTTTGGGTCGTTCCTCATGCGGATTGGGCCTCTTGGCCCAGTTCGGAACAGTTGCCCCCCAAGTCGAGGTCGTTCACGGAAGTGCTACCTCAACTTGAATTGAGGTCAGGCATCGGATGGAAGTCATCTTCCCCTAAGCGGTCTGGCTCAGACCCATGTGACGCGTGCTGATTTGTCAAAGTGACACGGTGTTTGACTGAAACGATGCATTGCGTCATTATGGCTGCATATATTTTCGCGCCCAATCATCATTATTTATCGCCTTTTGGTGGGAGATGCGTCGTTTCGCTCACTATGCCTATAAATAGGTTTGAGTGGTTAACCGCTTTCGCGTTTTAACTTTTAAGATCTGATTCTCCCGACACTCCAAACAATTCTTTCGAGTTTTGGGAATTTCTTGCGAATTGTGGTTCGGTTCGACCGATGTTGAAGTTCCGGTGGGCATTCTTCAGACCATTCTTCCAAGGCTCGTGCTTGAACAACCTGATCCACCGAGGTTAGTTTTTTCGTTCTTTGTCTCGCCTTATTCCTCGAGTATTCGTTGAACGGGTTATCGAACTTGTTCTCCTTGTGGCTCACTTTGGGGAGGAAGATGGTCAATAACCAGCCCTAACCCCCTTGGGGCCGAACCCGATGCTTGATTATTACTTCCGACCTTGGCTTCCTCCCCTGCAGGTAAGAATGGTGAGAACCAGGGATTCTGAGAGGTCGCGCATCGTTCCTTCAGGGAAACCGCTTTTGAAAAAGTCAGCAGAGCGGCTCCCGATCCTGGCGGGCTCGATCGATGATCAGATGTCGTCTTCGATGAAGCTGGACATGGTTGAAGCGGTTGGCTCCGTGTACTCCTCCCTTTTTGAAAAGATGAAGATGAAGATCCCGTTCTCGGCGTTTCAAAAATGGATCCTCCGATATCTGAAGGTCGCGTGTAACACCCCTTTTCTACCCGGTAAATCAGAGTTTTCAAAAACATTTCTCACTACACCCACAATGGATGCCACATTTACACCGTTAAAACACCACACGCCAATAATAAAGTTCACCATTAAAATAGTGTGATACATAGCACGTCATAAATAACTCCATCACCACGCAGCGGAATAAAATAAAGGTTCAACAAATAATCATAACATCATCACAAACTTCAGAAATTAAATAATAAAGACAACTAATAAAAACTAGCGTTCATCCCCACGAGTGCTACGTATCAGAGCGACGACACCGACTCAACTAGCGAAGGTAGACATGCCTTCACTCGCAATCACCTGCACGTTACCAACATAGGGGTAACATTCAAACAAAAGGGGTGAGATATCTAACATTATAATAGCATATATGATAGGCAATATGCTAGAGTTACGACAACTATATCTACCGCTTCACAACAACATCAAATTACAAATCACCAAGAATCATCACCAATATCATGAGTAAATCAATGAGATGCAACCCACACCAACGGGTATATGCATGTGGTACCAATCATCACCAATAAAATAGCCAATAAGGGCATCATCACCTGTATGAGCATCACCATCATCACCTATAGCTCCAAGGCCGAAGCCTCCATCACCAAAATAATGCATATGAAATGTATGTGACACCATGGACAATGCACCAGAGACAATCAACAACAATAGTCATCTATGTGACACAATCAACACCAATATCAACAAATGGTCATAGACCCATCACCTATCACCTTAGCCAATAAAATAGGCACACACCTGTTATATCATCACCAAGAACACCAATCATCACCAATAACACCAACACCTATAGGACAGTCCAACAACTTGACCGACAACCACCGACACCAAAGACACCAATAGATTTACAACGTTAATGGCAACAACAATTTTACGACACCAATGACAACACCAATTTACAACACCAATGACAACGACAATCTTACAACACCGAGGATAACGACAATTTACATCACCTGGAACAACAACGACTTTGCAACACCAATGCCAACAACAATTATACGACACGAATGACAATACCAATTTACCACACCATTGACAACGACCACCGGGGCAGCCACCCAGGCGCCCAGTCACCAACAACCACAGACAGGCAGCCAATCATGGCACCTACGGCACCCACTGCGCCAAACACCACGGGCAGCCACATGAGGCACCCACTGCAGCAGTCTCAGTAAATTCGACTGCAGTTGTCTCAGCAACTTCGATAGCTTCTGTCTCAGCAACTTCGACAGCTTCTGTCTCAGCAACTTCGACAGCTTCTGTCTCAGCAACTTCGACAGCTTCTGTCTCAGCAACAACAGACATGGCGCCCAGGAGCAGGGCGCCTATTCCAACAACCAAGACAGCAACAACACAACACCAGCACAGGACCAAGGCGCCCAGGGGACAGAACACGCGCAACAACAACAAACCCCATACGCCCTTGGCACCCAATACCAAGACAACAACGACGCAACAACCATCAAACACCACATATGCAAACACAACATCACCAATGGCGCCCATGGCGCCTAAGAACATTTTTTTTTTTCCAGATTTTCACCATGATCAATCACCAACACCAAATTGCAATAAATCACTAATACATACAAAATCACCAAACAATTATCTATCAATCATCATACAACATCAAAAGGGCAACATAGAGCCTATCTCCCACATAACCCCCATCATACACCCTATTATAAAAGTAGAACCCACCCTTACCTTAGATTTGCCGAATACGAGATTCCCTTGCACAAAAACTCCAAAGAACCACAGCAACAGAGCTCCTCCCTTCTTTCTCCTTGGTGCGCCGTCCCCCCTTCTCTTCTCTCTTCGCAACTTTCTTTCTTTTCTCAAAAAATACGCTAATGCTCCAAAACCCTAGCTAATGTCTTCCTTCATGCGCCTAGGCCCTTGGGCTCTTGGATCACGGGCCCCCTTCTACTATTCAACTTAATCACTAGACACCACTCCCTGATTTAAGTAAAACACCATATAATTATTTTAATATGACTATACTAATAAAATACCTAAATAATTTAATTAAAGAAATAATTAAATTATTTGGGCGTTACAACTCTCCCCCACTTAGAATATTTCGTCCTCGAAATTTACCTGATTCAAACAGCTCGGGATAGGACTCCCGCATCTTGCTCTTCAGCTCCCCCGTCATGCTCTCCCCGGCAGCTCCTAGCCAGACTACCTTCACCAACGCAATCTCCTTGCCTCTTAAAACTTTCACCTCATGACCTTCGATCCGTACAGGCATCGTCTCCGCCGTGAGATTATCCCGTACCTCCACATCATCCATGCGGATTACATGAGATGGATCTGAAATGTACTTCCGAAGTTGCGAGACATGAAACACGTCGTGCAAATTCGAAAGGTTAGGCGGTAAAGCCACTCTATATGCAACATTCCCGACTCTCTGAAATCTGATAAGGACCAATAAAACGAGGAGTGAGCTTCTTCGACTTCAAAGCACGTCCAACCTGGTCACTAGAGTGACTCTCAAAATTACATGCTCACCCGCTTGAAACTATAAATCTTTCCTCCGCTTGTCGTGATAACTCTTCTGTCGACTCTGTGAAGCCTTCATCTTCTCACGAATCAACTTCACTTTTTCAGTTGTCTCTCGAACAATCTCCGGTCCAAGCACCACACTCTCTCCAGACTCATACCAACACAGCGGGGTTCTACACTTCCGACCATATAATGCTTCAAAAGGTGTCATCCCAATACTAGAATGGTAAGTGTTGTTATACGTGAACTCTATCAGTGAAAGGTAGGAATCCCAGGAACCTCATTGTTCCAAAACACAAGCCCTCAACAAATCTTCTAATGGCTGAATTGTCCTCTCTGACTGACCATCTGTCTGAGGATGATATGCCGAACTCAACCTCAACTTAGACCCCAACTTCTCTTGCAAACTCTTCCAGAAATCTGAAGTGAACCTCGGATCTCTATCGGAAACAATACTCATAGGAACTCCATGAAGCTTCACAGTCTCCCGGATATAAATCTCCGCCAACTTCGACACCGGATACGTGATGTTGATAGGAACAAAATGAGACGATTTCGTTAACCTGTCAACAATCACCCAAATTGCATCATACCCTTTCGCAGTATTAGGCAATCCCGTCACGAAGTCCATCGAAATGCTACCCCTTTTCCACTCTGGAATTTCTAACGGTTGCATCAACCCAGCAGGCTTCTGATGCTCAACCTTTGACTTCTGGCAAGTCAAACATGCATAAACGAACTGCGCCACATCTCGCTTCATACCAGGCCACCAAAACAACTTCTTCAGGTCTTGATACATCTTTGTAGCTCCCGGATGAATACTTAACTTACTTCTATGACTCTCTTCAAGAATGGCTCTCTTCATGTCTGCATCATCAGGAATGCAAATTCTACCACGGAACCTCAACACACCTTGGGAATCCAACCTAAAATCCTCATTCTTAGATTGATCACTCTCAACCATCAAGTCTACCAGCTTAACATCTGATTTCTGGGCCTCTCTGATGCTGTTCAGAAAATCATTACCAATCTTCAACATTCCTAACTTAACACTCTGGGGCGTCACCTCACAAACCAGACTCATATCTCTGAACTCCTCAATCAGTTCTAACTCCTTAACCATCATTGCCGACATATGCAAAGTCTTCCGGCTCAAAGCATCAGCCACGACATTAGCTTTGCTTGGGTGATAGTTTAAACCGAAATCATAGTCCTTCAACAACTCCAACCACCGTCGGTGCCTCATATTCAACTCCTTCTGGTCAAACAAATATTTCAAGCTCTTATGGTCACTAAACACCTCAAATCTAGAACCATAGAGATAGTGCCTCCAAACCTTCAGCACAAAGACCACTGCAGCTAGTTCTAAGTCATGCGTAGGATAATTCTTCTCATGAACTCTTAACTGCCTCGACACATACGCAATAACCTTCCCATCTTGCATAAGCACACCACCTAAACCCAAGCATCACAATACACCACAAACGACCCTTCCGGATTGGGCAACGTCAAGACAGGAGACGTTGTCAATCTCTTCTTCAATTCCACGAAACTTTCTTCGCAACGGGTATCCCAAACAAAAGCCTTTCCTTTGCAGGTTAACTGAGTTAACGGAAGTGCTAACTTAGAAAAACCTTCAATGAATCTTCTATAATCGGCGGCCAATCCCAAAAAGCTTCTAATTTCAGTAACCGACTTCGGAGCCTCCCAATTCAACACTGCTTCTACTTTCGACGGATCCACCGCAATACCACTACCAGAAATGACATGACCGAGAAAACTCACTTCCTTCAACCAGAACTCACACTTCGACAACTTCGCACTACAGTTTCTTTTCCTTCAATACCTCCAATACTAATCTCAGATGCTCTGCATGCTCTTCTTCCGATTTAGAGTAGATCAGAATGTCGTCAATGAACACCACTACAAACCGATCTAAGTAAGTATGAAATATACGATTCATATATTCCATAAATACTCCAGATGCGTTGGTAACACCGAACGGCATCACCGAATACTCATAATGACCATAACGGGTCCTGAAAGCCGTCTTCTGAATATCTTCGTCCTTCACCTTGATCTGATGATAACCCGACCTCAAATCAATCTTACTGAATACTTGAGCACCCACCAACTGATCCATCAAATCGTCTATCCTCGGAAGCGGATACTTGTTCTTAATTGTCACCTTATTCAACTGCCGATAATCCACACAGAGTCTCATACTACCATCCTTCTTCTTAACTAACAACACAGGAGCTCCCCACGGCGATACACTCGGCCTCACAAACTTCTTCTCGAGCAGATCCTCAAGTTGCTTCTTCAACTCAGACAATTCGGATGCGGACATCCTGTACGGTGCCATAGAAACGGGTTTGGTACCAGGTACAAGATCAATAGAGAATTCAATTTCCCTCTCTGGCGGTACACTTGGAATCTCATCAGGGAAAACATCAGGAAACTCGCGCACCACCTGCAACTCTTCAATGATAGCTTGATTCTCAACAGACAACGATGCCATCAGCGAGAATAACTGAACTCCTTCCTTCATCAACTTCCGCAACTGACTAGCGGATAACAGACCAGACTCCTCTCCTCCAAAACTCACCGACCTGCTACGACAATTAATATGGACATGGTTATGCTCTAACCAGTTCATACCCAAGATTACATCCTCCGGATAATATTTTCTCATAAACTCCCTGCGGAACACAGCCCAAGTGATCTCTTCGATTGCAGTCTCCAACCTCTGCCTAACCTCTAACCACCAGTCATCGGCCTCCTCTGCCAGCATATGCGTACCATAACAGACCTTCTGTGCTGGAGCGCAGTTCATCACACGAAAGATCCTCTCCATCTCTTTCAACCAAGCTAAAGCCCCATCGGGATCATACCTGCCCTTGAAGGTAGGCGGATTCTCTCTCTGAAAGGTAGCCAAACTAAGAGACCCAGCATTCTCACCAGCATTCTGCTGACCCTCCACAGCCTGAGCCATAGCAGCCAACGCAGCAGCAATAACAGCATCGTTCCTTCCAGCCATCTCAACTAATCACTACAATCATAAGCAACAGCTAGAACTAATTGACAATACTTGATCGTCAATGACACAATAACTTGACAACTTGGCCGGACAGACCGAAACTGCTCTGATACCACTAATGTAACACCCCTTTTCTACCCGGTAAATTTTTGACAAAAATCAGAGTTTTCAAAAACATTTCTCACTACACCCACAAGGGATGCCACATTTACACCGTTAAAACACCACACACCAATAATAAAGTTCACCATTAAAATAGTGCGATACATAGCACGTCATAAATAACTCCATCACCACGCAGCGGAATAAAATAAAGGTTCAACAAATAATCATAACATCATCACAAACTTCAGAAATTAAATAATAAAGACAACTAATAAAAACTAGCGTTCACCCCCCGAGTGCTACGTATCAGAGCGACGACACCGACTCAACTAGCGAAGGTAGACATGCCTTCACTCGCAATCACCTGCACGTTACCAACATAGGGGTAACATTCAAACAGAAGAGGTGAGATATCTAACATTATAATAGCATATATGATAGGCAATATGCTAGAGTTACGACAACTATATCTACCGCTTCACAACAACATCAAATTACAAATCACCAAGAATCATCACTAATATCATGAGTAAATCAATGAGATGCAACCCACACCTGTATGAGCATCACCAACATCACCTATAGCTCCAAGGCCGAAGCCATCACCAAAATAATGCATATGAAATGTATGCGACACCATGGACAATGCACCAGAGACAATCAACAACAATAGTCATCTATGTGACACAATCAACACCAATATCAACAAATGGTCATAGACCCATCACCTATCACCTTAGCCAATAAAATAGGCACATCACCTGTTATATCATCACCAAGAACACCAATCATCACCAATAACACCAACACCTATAGGACAGTCCAACAACTTGACCGACAACCACCGACACCAAAGACACCAATAGATTTACAACGTTAATGGCAACAACAATTTTACGACACCAATGACAACACCAATTTACAACACCAATGACAACGACAATCTTACAACACCGAGGATAACGACAATTTACATCACCTGGAACAACGACTTTGCAACACCAATGCCAACAACAATTATACGACACGAATGACAATACCAATTTACCACACCATTGACAACGATTACCGGGGCAGCCACCCAGGCACCCAGTCACCAACAACCACAGACAGGCAGCCAATCATGGCACCTACGGCGCCCACTGCGCCAAACACCACGGGCAGCCACATGAGGCGCCCACTACAGCAGTCTCAGTAAATTCGACTGCAGTTGTCTCAGTAAATTCGACAGCTTCTGTCTCAGCAACTTCGACAGCTTCTGTTTAGCAACTTCGACAGCTTCTGTCTCAGCAACAACAGACATGGCGCCCAGGAGCAGGGCGCCCAGCACAACAGCAACAAAACAGACATGGCGCCCAGGAGCAGGGCGCCTATTCCAACAACCAAGACAGCAACAACACAACACCAGCACAGCACCAAGGCGCCCATGGCGCCCAGGGGACAGAACACGCGCAACAACAACAAACCCCACACGCCCTTGGCGCCCAATACCAAGACAACAACGACGCAACAACCATCAAACACCACATATGCAAACACAACATCACCAATGGCGCCCATGGCGCCTAAGAACATTTTATGTTCTTTTCAGATTTTCACCATGATCAATCACCAACACCAAATTGCAATAAATCACTAATACATACAAAATCACCAAACAATTATCTATCAATCATCAAACAACATCAAAAGGGCAACATAGAGCCTATCTCCCATATAACCCCCATCATACACCCTATTATAAAGGTAGAACCCACCCTTACCTTAGATTTGCCGAATACGAGATTCCCTTGCACGAAAACTCCAAAGAACCACAGCAACAGAGCTCCTCCCTTCTTTCTCCTTGGTGCGGCGTCCCCCCTTCTCTTCTCTCTTCGCAACTTTCTTTCTTTCTTTTCTCAAAAAATACGCTAATGCTCCAAAAAATACGCCGTCCCCCCTATCTTTGAGTCAGAAGCATTTTGAATGCAAGGCTGTTGATTACGCTTACCCGACCTCTGCTCTGTCAGGGGAAGAGGCCCGGACCTTCAATTTGTTACTCCGCTGGGTGGACAAGTTTCCCCAGAAGAGTAAGAAAATTGACTGTAGGAAGATCTTGAATGCCGAGGCCGAGTCACCCAAGGCACTCAGGGCCGCCCTTGGTAGACCTATTAATAATATTCCTTTATTTTCAATTCGTCCTCCAATTTCTGAATTTTATTCTCGGTATTGTTTTACAGATAAGATGGCAGACGACTTCAGCCTGGATGACTACCTGGATGCCGCCGGGGTTGAGGGAGAGGGCGACCTTGTTTGCCTCAGAAGTTCTGATGCTGCTGGTAATCCGTCTTCGGATCTGGCTCTAGTTTCTTCTGCCGTGGTTGTCGTGACTAATCAAGCCAACCCGTTGGTGGTTTTGAAGGTCTCTGACCCTAAGCAGAAAGGTCCTGTGAAGATGCCGCAGAAGTTCCCTCCCGCCATCTCGAGCTCCGGAAGCAAGAGACTGCGAGCCACCCAGTCCCATACCACCGACCTGTCCCTGGCAGACTTCGTTGCCTGCGCCAAGGTTGGGAAGCTCGGACAGGAGCTGTTCATCAAGTGGAATGCTGACGCGTCCAAGAGGGAACAAGGTACTAATATTGAGGCCGAGAATTTAGGGCTAGCTCGTGAACCGATTTAGCACCCAGATGTTGTCCACAATTTCCCTCAACATCGTGGGCTAGTAGTAACCCTCTCTGAGTGTTTTTTTGGCGAGAGCTCTAGCACCCAGATGTTGTCCACAAATTCCCTCATGTATTTCAGTCAAGATGTAGTCGGCCTCGTTTCTTTCCACACATTTGAGAAAAGGAGTGGAAAATCCCCGACGGAAGAGTATACCATTAATGAGGGAATAGGACGCTGCGCGTCTTCTGACGAGGGAGGCTTCCTTAAGATCAGCTGGTTCGTGACCGATTTCAATGTATTTCTTTAATGGAGTGATCCAACTTTCACCGGGGGCGATGACATTGACCATCGATGCCGAGTCGTTTGTCAGGGGCTGACGCTGGGACGAGTTAGAGTCTCCTGTATTAGGCTCCGATGATTACCAGTTGGTTTGGTGCTTGCGAGTTTGGCCAGCACATCGGCTCGGGCGTTTTTGGGCCGGGGTATGCCTGACCCCTGCCTCGGTGAAAAGCTGCAAGAGTTCCCTCACCCGAGCCAGGTATTTTTGCAGAGTCGCATCCTTGGTGGTAAAGTTCTCCTTGATTTGGGAGATGACTAGCAAGGAATCGGTATTGAGCTCGATCTTCTTTGCGTTGAAATCCCGGGCCAGCAAGAGTCCAGCCACACATGCTTCATACTCGACTTGGTTGATGGATGTCTGGAACGAGAAACTGAGAGATACTTCTATCACCAGACCCTCGCTATTCTCGAGGATGAGCCCAGCGCCACTCCCTTTGCTGTCAGAGGAACCATCGACATGGAGCTTCCATGTCAAAGCATCATCGTCTGGGAGAGGTGGAGTCATCTCGACGACGAAGTCGTCTAACACTTGAGCTTTAAGGGCAGTCCTTGCTTTGTATTTGTTGCCGAACTCGGAGAGTTCCACTGCCCATTTGATTATCCGTCCTGCGAGGTTGGGCCTGTGTAGTATCTGCCTGATGGGTTGGTCGGTCTTGACGACAACTTGGTGTGCAACAAAGTAAGGTCTCAACCTTCTTGCTGCCATGACCAGTGCGAGGGCCACTTTCTCGATTTTCTGATATCTCGCCTCGGGCCCCTGCAGGACTTTGCTGACGAAGTATATCGGTCTCTACCCTAGTTCGGTCTCTTTGATCAATACAACACTGAGCGTTTCTTCGGCTACACCCAGATATAGGTAGAGTGTTTCGCCTTCTGTCGGTCTAGTTAGTATGGGTGGTACCATAAGTATTCGCTTGAGATCGGTCAGGGCTTGTTCGCACTCGAGGGTTCATTTAAATTCGACGCCTTTCTTGAGGATTCTGAAGAAAGGTAATGATCTGTTGGCGACTTTGGAGCCAAATCTTGACAAGGCAGCGATCATCTCGGTCAGTTTTTGGACTTCTTTTGTGGAAGTCGGAGGTCGCATGTCGGTCACGACCTTGCATTTGTCCGGGTTGGCCTCGAAGCCCCGTTCCGTGAGGCAAAATCCCAGGAATTTCCCATCCCGGTCCCCGAAGGTGCACTTCTCGGGGTTGAACCTGAGGTTAGTTTTTCTTGCTTCGGCGAAGATCTCTGTCAGGTTGGCGAGGTGATCCTCAGCGGACTTGCTTTTCACAATCATGTCGTCTAGATAGACCTCCATAATCCGTCCTATCTGGTCCTGGAATCCCGTGTTCATCATGCGCTGGTAGGTTGCACCGGCATTCTTCAATCCGAACGGCATGACTCGTCAACAATAATTGCCTATATCTGTCATGAAAGCCGACTTCTCCTGGTCGGGGTGGATACATTGCTATCTAGTTGTACCCGGAATAGGCGTCAAGGAATGAGAGGAGGCAAAACCCCGACGCGCTGTCTACGAGCTTATCTACGCTCGGGCCCGGGAAAGCAACCACGCACATGCGCCACTTTCCGTTGTTCTTTTTGACCAGTACGGCATTTGAGAGCCAAATAGTGTATTTGACTTCCCTTATGAATCGTGCTGAGATGAGGTCGGAGACGGCCTTGGCGGCGGCCTCGGCTTTTTCTTCACTCTGGATACGCCTTTTCTGCGCTACCCATTTCGCCTTGGGGTTGACCGCAAGGTGGTGGCACGCGACCTCGGGGGCATACCTGGGATGTCCGCTGCTGACCAGGCGAACAGATCTGCATGCTGCTTGAGGCAGGCCACGAGTCCCATTTGCACGTGATCTGGGAGCCCGACTCCGAGCTTGACTGTTTTGGTAGGATCGTCTCCCAGGGGTACTTCTACGAACTACCCATCGGGCTATGGGCGTTTAATCCTATTCTTCAATTCCTTTGCGATTTGGTTGTCTTGTTCATCCTCGGAGCTATTCGGGTCGTATCGAGCATCCAGGTCGGGTGTACTGACTTCCTGGAGGGCTCGTTCAACTTCGACTTCTTTTCCTTCACTCTTCTCATCGGAACCTCTGTTTGACCTATCGCGGTGAAGTATTGATTTTGCAGAGAGGTAGTGACACTTCCGCACAGCCTCCAGGTCGGCAGTTATTGTAATGATTTCGCCTCCTAGTGAGTAGAATTTCACTTTCAGATGGACTGTTGAGGCTACAGCCCCTAATGCCCCAGGGTCGGTCTCCCGATGATACAGTTGTAGGGGGATTTGCAGGGTAGAACAATGAATCTTCACCGTTCGTGAGAGTTTGTCGGTTCCATAGATGACCTCGAGTTCCACGTATCCGAGTGGCCGAGTCTCCACTCCATTGAATCCTGATAAATCCGAGCCTTTGTAAGGGAGTAGCTCGGCCACGGGAATCCTCAGCCTCGGTGCCAAAGTCAGCAACCAGAAGTCAATGAGAGGTACAAGTGAGCCAAAAACATACCTGGATATGGTGGGTAGACCCGTATTTATAGACGCGGAGCAGGGAGCGAGGCAGGTTCCGGTGGTTCGGAGCCATTAGATAAGAACGGTGAGATCCGGACCGTTGGTCCTTATTCTGGAGTGGATCCGCCTTGTTGGGGCGGATCCAGTGTCGGTTTTTGGGCCGTTCCTCATGCGGATTGAGCCTCTTGCCCCAATCCGAAACAAGTTCGAACCCGAGAGCTGATGTTCTCATATCGCTAAAATTATCGATGCAACTAACTATGGGGACCTCGTCTAGCATATGTTGCAACACACATACAGACTCAGCGACTCTGTTTTTCTGTGCAAATAAGGGTTGAAGAGTCAACAACAAATGAAATCAAATCCATCCACAAGATGATAACAAGACCTAACCACAAACAAGAATATTTTACAATACAAGACCCCCTAGCTACTTGTTGATTACAAAACTTGAAGTTGACTGCCACTAAAGTTGCAATCATTTATAATGCAAGGCATCTTTGAATTTTATTGCATGTTTACATCCCCGTAAACTACACGATCAACCTATCACTTGTTTGAAAACTGGCAGAATTTTTTGGCCTTTTGCTACATGAAGTTGATTTATATCCATGTTGAAAATGGAAGAATAACTTTAAACAATGGTGAAATGACAAGGAAGAAATAAGTAGCGACAAAACAATCTATCGATTTCAACTTCATTCCAAACAATAAACGAGGGTTCTTTCATTTCACAAAAATGAAAATGAAGGAGGAGAGCTATAAAGAGAATGCATATAGAGAAATGTTTTTTTACGAGTAAATCTTACATCTATACTGTATTTATATATCATTTGTATACAATTTGTTTTTTATTAATTTTTTTTCTTTCCTCCAAATTCCAAACACACTAGAGTTGGATATATCTTTAATTTTATACGATATAGATGTAAGGTGTAAGATGAAGTCGTCAAACACAACTCATGTATATGTGGAGTGTGTCAAAGACTTGCTGATATGCTAAGAATAATAGTTAGTGGGCCGGTTTAAAAAGTCGGTTTATATAGGGCTGTGGCAATTGCACTCACATGTGTCTTTTCAACTAGAAGAACCAAGGACCAGGGGTATAGGTAGGAGGGGACCATGGCATGGCATATGCTACGCTAGCTGCATTATCACCTTGAAACTTCTCTTTCATCAAATCATTCTGGCCACTTTTTTGGGTAAATTTGGGTATCCACAGTAGTGACTAATCCCTCGCTCATTGTAGGTGCCTCGAGGGGCAGGACAGCTGGCCCAGAGTTTTAACGTTGCTCCGTACCCAAGGCGGGGATTGAACCCCCGACCCTTGGTTAAGTGAGGTTCAGCCCCGATCGCTGAAACGCATGCGGAGGACATTGAGATTTTTCTTCTTTTTTACAAATTTGATACCAACGTTTACTTTACATCCACTCATTCTTTGACAAAGTTCAGACACTATTTGTTTGATTACAATTCACCATTAGAACCGAACAAAATTCACCATTAGTGAAGAGGTTGAAGGATGTTGGTGTTACCGAAAAAAGAGTTTAAAATGTGTTACGGTAATAAGTAAAATGTCTTAATGATATTTACACCCCATTGCAAGAGCCAATAATCAACCAGCCCGTATCCAGAAAATCTGGCCCAATCAATCAACGGTTTAGATACCTCCGCAAGATCTAACGACTCAGGATCGTCAGAACAAACATCACACAAACTCTATAAATACCACATTCAATGCTCATAAATGTAAGCAATTTCTAAAGCTAAACATTGACTCACTCGGATACTGACTTGAGCATCGGAGTATTCTTGCAGGTACAACACCGACATCTGAAGATCGAACAACGCCATCTCAAGATCGAACACCACTGTTTAAGGACGACATCTACCAACTACTTCGGACAACTCATTAAGGTCGGAAGTACGGTACCGAATATTGGCGACCATAGTGGGAGGATCTGTACTCAAGTTCCTCTCCCATTACCTTGATCCACAAATGGCGCCCAAACTCCATTCAAGACCGGCCAGTCTTGTGGTCGGGCCCGGGGTAGGACTGGTTATACCCGAGCTCGAACCTCAACAAACCCCCGAGGGCCATGTTCAAGACCTTACAAATTCTACCCAAGCTCGAGCACAATTCCCCAATCCGAACCTCGCCCGTTCCCATACGAGCTCATATAGGAATAGTTTACCACCTCCCCCTCCGTTGCTTCCAGCCCTGACCGATGTTGTTCAACAGCTCGTCCAGCTGCTGGCTCGACAGGAGGTCGTAAACCAAGAAAGAAGCTGCCGCTTCACTGACCTTGAGGCCGAGGTAGCAAATCTTCGGGCACGGGACGTTCCGGACCAGGAATCACCCGGACCGGGATCCCCTGAAAAGAGAACCCCAGTTCGAAGGAGACATCGATCTCCACCCAGGAGAAGACACTATCATCGTTCTCCTCCTCGCCGACAACGAGGAAATGGTTCCCGTTCTCCTCCGGCTCGACAATATGACGATCTTGATGAATATTGTAGCGACCGAAAAATCCGAGTGAGAATTCCTCGAAGGTTCAAAAAATGAAGCCGCAACCAAAGTTTAATTATAAGGGCAAACATTGGAAAATCCCTTTTGAAATGGATAAGGGTCATTGAGACCAGATTAGGGTTCAGAAGTCGGTTATGCGTGGGGAAGGTATTAGCACCCCACGACATCATTCCTAATGAAGGTTACCTGCTAACTAGTTGTAGGAAAGAATATTAATTTTGAAAATGTTTATTTTACCCTTTTATTGTGAATTAGAGGAAACTAAGAAAGAAAAGACTTGATATTTTTTGAATTGAAGAAAATAATTATTTAGGAAAAGACTAAAAAAGGTTTTTTATTAGTGCAACTGACAGAGGTCGGCCGCCCTCTGCTCCTACGTATCTCTTGGTAGAGAATCAAATCACACGTAGTTCTTGGTAGAAAACTTTGTTTGTTGGTGTATTTTATTTAGGGATTTTAGGACTCCTGAGTGATCAGTTCATTTGTCCTAAAATGATGACTAACCCGACTGTACAGTCGTCTTAGTCCCCTACTTTGTGAAAATGGAGTTTTTTGAAGTTTGGAAGATAGTTTGATGTGTGGTGGTTTGATTTTATTTGAATAGGGGTTTTAGGACTCTTGAGCCGTACGCTTCATTCGTCCTAAAACGGTGACTAACCCGGCCGTACGGCCGACTTAATCCCCTATTTTTAAAATTTGATTTGTGGAAAGAAATGTGTTTGAAATTGTTTGTTTTAAATAGGGATTTTAGGACATGATCCGTAACGGTTCATCAGTGGTCCTAAAAAGCAGACTAACCCGACTGTACAGTCGACTTATCCCCCTCTTTACATTTTTTTGAAAAATTGACTATCTATTTTCATAAGAAAAAAATGGATTTGTGAAAGAAATTATTTATTTGTAGAAAAAAGGAAAAGGGAACGAAAAAGGGGTGTAGTGGTAAAATGGGTTGTCATTAGCTGCTGGGGTTTGTATTTTTAAAAGGGAGGTGTGGAAAGCAGAAGCCCAGTTCGTTTTTGTGAACTGGCCTGTGAGAATGCGAGCTTGCGTAGGGGAGTGTAACAATGAAACAGAGGGATGCAAACATGAATTCAGATTAAAAAAGAAAATTAAAAATAAAAGAAATATAAGTAGAACTATATAAGGCAGGTGTTAAATTGAAAAAACCCTAATTCTCACTTCCTATCACCATCAGCGCCGCACCATCTTTCTTTGGAGAGAGAGAGAGAGAGAGAGAGCTTGCATAATTTTCCAAAATGAGAGAGAGAATCGTGGAGAGAGAAAACGAGTAAGAGAGAAAGAGAAAGAGGGAGCAGTGACGGTGGAGAGAGAGTCACGCTGATGGGGGAGAGAGCAGCGGAGAAAGAGAGATGCGAACGGGGAAGCGGCGAGATGGATAGAGAGTCTAACGGAGGAGGAGGAGGAGACGAAGGTGATGATGGTGACACTGCGTGTTGTACACACGACAGCGTTAGAGGAGGGCTACGGTGGAAGTGTGGCTGTGTGCTCAGGGCGTGATGGTGGTGAGCTCGCGCCGTTTCCGGCGACGGTGGGCTACGTTCACGGCAAAGGGGCTTGCAGGCGGAGGTTGTGGCGGAGACGGTGGAATTGATAGTGTTCACTGACGGTGATGGCACAGTTGGGGAGGATGACCTAAAGGAAGGTGATGGCGTGGTGGTCCACGGGTTTTTCACGACGGCGACGACAACGTGTTTTGGGGGAGAGGACCACCGTCACGGTGGTCGGAGCTGGTACAGTTCGTTTTTTTTCTATTTTTTATTCTGTTGCTCCTTATTTCTCTTTTTTTTTATCTAATTTTTCCTAAAACCTGATTTTAAACTGAAAACTAACCTAAACCCATTTCTGTTTTTTTTTTAAAAATTGATTCTGAGCAAACCTAATTTGTATTTATCCCTGAACCTAATTTCCACAAACCCTAAATCCTAATTTTATTTACGGCATCAATACTCACAACAAAGCCTAAGCTGAAATGTTTGATTATTTTTCATTCATATGTACTGTTCGGACCTATGGTTGATTTTGGTTTATTAGAAAAACTTATTTACAAATTAGACTTCATAAAACCCAAATGAACGAGAAAAAAAAATGTGTGGACTAACCTCTTGTCCAGCTTCTGATTATTCCATATTGTTTGCTCTGCTACTGCTGCTCCTTTGCGGCTTCTCGTTTGACGGCTTCTGTTTCTGGATTTTTATCGCTTTATGATTAGGGTTTCAGTGTGAAAATCCTAGTCTTTTGGTTCTGAATTTCTGTGTATTACCTCTGTGAATTTTGGGTCTGAATCCAGCTTGTTTATATAGGCAAATTTTAGGGTTTTTCTGATCCTTCTCCATCTTTGTTTCCTATTTTTCAGGTTTTGGGCTTGGGTTGGAGAAGATGGGTGCTTGGTGAGCAAGAAAAGGCTAGGGTTCAGCTGTTGTTTTTCCTTTGAGGCGCCCTCTATTTGCTTCTTTTCTATTTTTTTTTGTATTTTTGGTTTTTTTTTTTAATTTTTGTATTTTTGGACTTTTTGTATATATTAATATTGTAATATTTTTTAAATCTGATTTTATTTTATTGTTACCCTTCTTATGGCTTTTGATCAAAAAGGCTAAACTAGGTCCAAAATACCGGCCACAGGCCCATTTATTAAAACTAGTCCAAAAGTTAGATGTAGGCCCAAACGACCCAAAACATTAAACGTAAGCCTGCTTATTAAAAACTGATTCAAAACAAAAAGTGTAAGCCCAATTAGATAAGCTAACAAAATAAGGCCGAAAAGGTTGGAAATAGGCCCAATTGGACAATTCGGTCCAACTTTAAACAAAACCGCGCTCGAAATGCCATGGGCTTGTGACACGGGGCTAAAACAATTACGATAAAAGGGTCGGGCAAAATTGGGGTATAACAAATATCGTCGCTCTCCTCCTCGCCGACAACGAGGGAATGGTTCTCGTTCTCCTCCGGCTCGACAATATGACGATCTTGATGAACTGGATAACTCCCCCCCCAACCTCGCTCATTTTTAGCCTCTTCATCACCAAGACGACGTTCCAGAAGTCGAGAGGATAACCCTGAGGAGGCACAACCTCGACACCACATTTATCCCGACCCCCATCATCAGCGTCAGCCACGACCTCAGGCGCTGCTACCCAGCGAAAGGGCCCATTCACTGCAACAATCGATAGCTACCGAGTTCCGAGGTACCTTGAAAAACCGCCCGGAGGTCTGAAAACGTATGATGGAACGGGCGATCCAGACAGGCACCTCGATCAATTCGACACAACTATGCAATACCGGAACGTACCCATGGAGATGAAATGTCGAATCTTCCCATTAACTCTAGACAAAGTAGCATCGGAATGGTTTCGGGCTTTAAGGGCGAACACCATATCCTCTTGGGACCAATTGGCAAAACTCTTTTCAGTTCACTTTACCCATTCCAAAAGTAAACCCAAGAACAAAGCGGTATTGATGTCCGTTGTCCAAAAGGAGGACGAGCCTCTCAGAGAATACATAGAGAGGTTCAACAACGAAGCTTTTCAAGTTCGAGAACTAGACAACACTTTCCGCATTTTCTTCATGGCGCAGGGCCTACTCCCCGGAAGCCCTTTCAAAAAACATGTCAACACTTGGGAACCTAATACCTTGCAGGATTTTCTCCAACTATCCCAATGTTTCATCAACGAGGAGGAAAGCACCAAGATAAGAAATCTGTCACCACAGGCCAGACCATCAAAACCCCGCAACGGAAGAGATAACCAAGGAAACGATAACCGAGGTAACAGGGATCCCCGACCTCGGAATCGTTACCAAGTATACACTGAACTCAACGTCTCCAACGCCCAACTATATGGGGAATGTTGGAATGTCGATTTCAGAGACGTTAAAACCCCCAAACCTCTACCTCCCCGATCAAGACAAAGATCCAGCAAGTACTGTAGGTATCATAGAAGTAATGGTCATGACACGAACCACTGAAATGCTTTGAAAGACGACATTGAAGACTTGATCAAACGGGGAAAATTGTCCGGTTATGTGAAAAAGCCAGGAGCAAATACCGACGAGGTTAAAGACGAGAGGAACGAGGAGCCAAGAAAAAAGGGTAAGCCAAAGGTCGATTCCGACGAGGAAGATCATGATACTAGAACATCGAAAGGACACTCAGTGATGATGATCGCAGGAGGTTTCGAGCATGAGGAGTCCGGGAAAACAATGAAGCGAAAGTGGAAAGAATTGTTAAGTGTGGCCTTAACCTCAGCTACACCAACCACAACAAACTGACCTCCACTGTCTTTTGGTGATGAAGATCTTATGGATGGGAAGCTCAACAAGCACGTACTATTGGACTATATGATAACCTTAGAGGGGGGTGAATAAGGTTATATGCTAAGAATGAAATCGTTCCAATTTTCAGACAATGCCAGTTTAAATTAAATGCCGAAAATAGAATTTAAACTATATGCACTATCCTAAGCACGCTATAGGTATGACGGATCTAGATACGGTGATATATTATGCTAACTATGCTATGATTGGTTTTAACAATAAGCAGATATTTGCATGCAGCGTAATATAACAATAGACGTATATAAGCGACAAATAAAGTAAAAGAGTAGGGAAAGAGGTACACCGTAATTTTTACGAGGTTCGGGATACAAGCCCTACGTCCTCGGCCTCCGGCTTTGCAACCTTTGGACTTGATAACAACCACTATATGAAAAGAACCTCTTCAATGTTTACAAGCAAGAAACTTCCCTATAGCTAATCTCAATTATCCCAAATTGAGAACCCGAGCTCCCCACTAAGGATTTCGCAACCACTTCAATCTCCCCGATTGAACGACCTAAGAATACTTCCCAGGATTTCGCAACCACTTCAATCTCCCCGATTGAACGACCCAAGAATACTTCCCAGGATTTCGCAACCACTTCAATCTCCCCGATTGAACGACCCAAGAACACTTCCCAGGATTTCACAATAACCACTTCAATCTCCCCGATTGAACGACCCAAGAATACTTCCTAGGATTTCGCAACCACTTCAATCTCCCCGATTGAACGACCCAAGAACACTTCCCAGGATTTCACAATAACCACTTCAATCTCCCCGATTGAACGACCCAAGAATACTTCCCAGGATTTCACAGCCACCACGAATAGAGATGAATACAATATTGAAATCTATGAACGAATCAATTCAGTAGAATAACAATATAGTAGAGAGAGATGATTGGTTTTGAAATGAAGAACTTTGAAAAATAGATTTGACAATGAAAGCTCTTTTTTCTCTTTTCTTGTGATTTGAAATTGTATTTCAGTGGTATGTTTGATTTGTGAATCCAAGGTCCCTATTTATAGAAAATATAAAAAATTGACCGTTGGAATAAAACAAACCAAACAACAATCGATTATGTGCTCTGAAAGAGTAAATGGCATAATCAATTCTTCTCTTTAAAATGGAAACATATCATAATCGATTAAGTGCTTAATACATTGGAGTATGTAATCGATTATGTGCTTTGAATTAACTGAGCAAGTAATCGATTCCTTGCTCTGAAATGGCTAAGCATGTAATCGATTCCTTGCTCTGAAATTTGTGTCTCTTTCAAAAAAGGAAACCAAGTAATCGATTCTTTTAAAACCAACTTGGAAATCGATTGTTCTCTTTCATTGGGAGTTATAAATCGATTTTATACTCCAATGAGACAATATAAAATCGATTCTTTTGCTTTAAAAGCATTTTCCCATGTTATGTGCCTTTCTCATGCAAGCATGCATTTGAATAAAATATTTTTCTAGGCTTTAACACAACAATTATATTTTTTAAAACATTTTTTTAAAACATCATCTCTCATCTACTAAATGTCATATAACTGAAGGGATAGGATCTTACATTGTGTCCTATCAAAAGCAGATAAACAACTAGGTCTTCGACTTCAGAGTCGCTTCTTCTCCAAGCCACTGCACTTTAGGATATTCTGCTCTTTGAATTATGTCCTGTACTTTTATACACTGTAACCATTAGTAGACAAAATGTAATTTATTATCATACAAAACAAAGAGTGTTTGTCCTTGGTTCAACACGTACCCCTCATAATCTCGGCAGTCATTGCCAACAAAGAAGTGAGAAGAATCTTGGTGGACCAAGGGAGCTCATCTGACATCATCTTTGTCGATCTCCTTGACAGAATGGGGATCGACAGAGAGGAGCTCACTCCATACAGAGGAACGGCCCTATCCGGATTTAACGGATCTCGGACAAAACCGCTAGGCCATTTGGAATTGATGGTTTCCTACGGAGCTGAGCCAATGATGAGAACCATCAAAACCAAGTTCCTTATCCTACCTTGCGAATCCATCTACAACGTTATCATTGGAAGACCGACTTTAGGTAGGCTGGGAGCGGTGACGTCCACCACCCACTTAAAAATGAAATTCCACTCTCTCTGCAATAAAGTTATCACTTTAAACTCCGACCTGGAATCTGCTTCCAGATGCTGCTTCTTATGGACCAAGACCGAGAAAAAAGCTTTGGAGCAGGAAGGGGTTCCCCCTCCCGAAAAAACTACTCCCAAAAGAAGTAAAGCTCGACCTACCGAGGTAAACGCAACGGACATAGATGCAAGGTACAATCCTGAGAGTACGAATGATGAAGATGATGACGGGATGGCAAAAGAGCTCAAGCGAAAAATGAAAAGGCCCCAACCTAATGGGGAGTACATCGAGGTACAGCTCGGCGAAGATCCCTCCAGAACCATCAAGATCGGAGCCGATCTATCAGAAGAGGTTAAAATTGATTTAACCCAATGTCTCAAAGACCATGCAGACATCTTCGCCTGGTCGGCAGAGGACATGCCCGAGATTCCTTCTGAAGTCGCTTACCACCAGCTCGCAGTTAACCCAGGAGCCAAGTGGGTCGCCCAAAGAAAACGGGCTCGGTGTAGCCATAGACGATCTCTTAAAAGCAAACTTCATTTCTGAAGTCAAATACACAACTTGGTTATCAAATCCGGTGCTGGTTAAAAAGAACAACTGAAAATGGCGCATTGCGTAGACTACACCGATCTTAATAAAGCCTGCCCAAAAGACGCTTTCCCTGTCCCCAGCATAGACCGACTCGTAGACAACGCTTCAGGCTTTCGATTGTTATCATTCATGGATGCATATTCCGGGTATGACCAGATTGCCATGTTCCCCCCTGACCAAGAAAAAACTGCTTTCATGACCGACCAAGGTAACTTCGCCTAGCGTGTCATGCCTTTTGGTTTGAAAAACACCGGAGCTACGTACCAAAGAATGATGAACAAAGTCTTCCAAAAACAAATCGGCAAGAGTGTTGAAGTCTACCTCGACGACATGATCGCCAAGAGTGAAGACGATGACAAGCACATCAACAACCTTAGAGTGATCTTCTCCAAAGTCCAGAAAAATAATATGAGATTAAATCCAGAGAAATGCACTTTTGGAGTTCGAACTGGGAAATTTTTAGGTTTCTACTTAACAGAAAGGGGAATCGAAGCAAATCCCAACAAATGTCGATCCGTAACAGAAATGCGAACTCCAACAACCAAAAAGGAAGTCCGGAAACTTAACGGCATGATTGCCGCCTTATCTCGTTTCATATCAAATGCGGCGTTCAAATCCCTTCCCCTGTTCAAACTGCTTAAAAAAGAGGAAGAGGATGTCAACTGGACCACCGAGCAAGATGGGGCCTTAAACCAGCTCAAAAAGGTCCTCTCCGAACCTCCGATCTTGACTAGACCAAGCAAAGGCGAAACTTTATACTTATATCTAGCTATCTCGGAGGAAGCCTTAGGGGCTGTTCTTGTGCGAGAGTTAAAAACCGGACAGAGCCAAGTTTACTTTGCAAGCAAAACTCTACACGGACCGGAGAGTCGCTATCAGAAGGTCGAAAAGATCGCTTTGGCTCTCATCATCGGACGCTCACCAGATGGTCGTACGGACTAATTACCCCATCAGGCAAATCCTGCATAGGCCCGATCTCGCGGGTAGAATGATCAAATGGGCAGTAGAACTATCAGAGTTCGGAATCAAGTACGAAGCCCGAACGGCTATGAAAGCACAAGTTCTGGCAGACTTTATGGCCGAAATGACACCAGCGAACAGCGAAAACGATACCTGGACCCTACATGTCGATGGATCCTCCAACCCAAAGGGAAGTGGCGCTGGTATCATGTTAGAAAGCCCGAACGGCATCATCATCGAAGTTTCTTTAACTTTCAGTTTTTCAACCTCGAACAACCAAGCAGAATACGAGGCTTGCATCGCTGGTCTACGCTTGGAAGTCGACCTCTGAGTCCCTCGGGTAAAAGTGTACACTGATTCTCTGTTGGTAGTCTCCCAAATCGGTAACCAATACGAGACCAAAGAGCCGATCTTACAGAAATACCTGCTTTGAGTACGGGCATTATTAGCTCAAATTGAAACATCAGAAGTAAAACACGTGTCGAGGGCGGAGAACCAAAAAGCTGATATCCTCGCCAAGCTCGCAAGCACGAAAGCTCTTGGAAATAACAGAACGTTTATCCAGGAAATCCTCCACAAACCCAGTGTATCCCCCGACCCTGAATTTGCCTCGACCATTTGCATAATTGAAGAAGCTCACAGTTGGATCGTCCCGATCTTAGAATACATCATTGCAGGAATGGAACCCTCAGACGCGAACAAAGCTAAACTCGCCAGGAGGAAAGCTTCTGCCTATTCAGTCATTGATGGAGCGTTGTACAAAAGAAGTCTCTCCTCCCCGTTGTTGAAGTGCATCGAGGGAGAAGAAGCAGCTTATGTCCTAGCAGAAATTCATGAGGGAATCTGCGGTCAACACCTCGGAGCTCATTCTTTAGCTCGAAAGGCTCTCCGTGCCGGATATTACTGGTCGACCACGGCGGTTGATGCTAGTGCTTATGTAAAAAAATGCAAAAAATGTCAAATTCACGCCAACATCCACATTGCTCCTCCAACCGATCTAACAAGCCTGTCCTCCACATGGCCATTTGCATGGTGGGGGATAGACCTCCTGGGGCCATTCTCGACAGGTCCAGGCCAGATAAAATACCTAATCGTCGCAGTCGATTACTTCAGCAAATTGATAGAGGCAGAACCCCTGGCTACCATCACTGCAAGAAACTGCATCAAATTTTTTAGGAAAAACATCATGAGCAGGTTAGGGATCCCCGAGGTAGTGATAACGGACAATGGGACTCAATTTACTGACAAGGGCTTCAGAAAGCTGATGTCCGACCTAAAAATCAAACACCGCTTCACATCAGTTGAGCACCCTCAAACCAACGGACAAGTAGAAGCGGCGAACAAAATAATACTAAACGGGCTAAGGCGACATCTAGACGAAGCGAAAGGAAACTGGGTAGAAGAGCTACCTTATGTCCTCTGGGGATATAGGACCACCCAACAAAGCTCCACGAGAGAGACGCCTTTCCATCTCTCTTACGGCAGCGAGGCGGTCATTCCCGTCGAGATTGGCGAACTCAGCTGGAGAACGGCAAACCCCAAAACTCAAAACGAAAATAGCGAAGCCTTAAGAGAGGAGCTCGATCTCATCGATGAAATTCGGGGTCGAGCCTCACTCCGAGAAGCAATCGTCAAACAAGGAGTAACGACCAGGTACAATGCTAAAGTCGTTCCCAGAGATTTCGAGCTAGGCGATCTAGTTCTTCGAAGGGCTGGTGTTGGTCTTAAAAATGCTTCCCAAGGAAAGATCGCACAAAATTGGGAAGGACCTTACCGTGTTATATCTAAGACCGGTTAAGGTGCTTTCGAACTGGAGACCCTCCAAGGAAAAAATATTCAAAGGACTTGGGATGCAACGAAACTGAAGAGTTATTACATTTACGGGAGGAAATTGTATGTATCTCTCCAAAAAGGACACCATATAGGGCTGCTCCTATCATTGTAAATCGAGTTCCTCATTTAAATGATAAATCAGTAAACTTTTCGACATTCCACACATTCTTGATTTCATCAAACAATAATGTACGAATCAAATTTACAACTTCGGAAGAGACTCGAACCTCGAGCCCCTCAGGTTCGATCTTGGGATCTCCCCAAGCGACCAACCATGGTCGCAACCCTTTGTTACCAGTTAAACCCGAGCCGAGTCTTGGTAAACTGTTTCAAAGGGACCGGGTCTTCTAGGGTCAAAATATCCTCAGAACGACCATTGGCCACAGCTGCCAATACCCATATAGGGCGAGTTAAGTCTGGGCCGAGTCCTGGTAAACTGCTCTATAGGCCGACGTTTATGACCACCTCGAGTCCCTCAGGTGCGAAACAATCTCTAAAAAACACCTCGAGTCCCTCAGATGCGAAACGACGTATATGACTTGCAGAATTAAAAAAGCATTCATAAAGCTCGTAATGAGATCCAAAATCAAGATCAATTAAAATATTTTCGATTACAAGCATCTCGGATATGGCCGAGTCCTCAAAATTCCAAATTACATAACGAAGTTCTAAGTCTATGCAAAACTTGATCGGATAAGCATACACCCAGAACTTCTGAAAAAATAAAGATGCTGGAAATCATCGGAAAGACGACGGTTTTCTCCTCCGTCACTGGGTCGACCTTGACAATGCGCCTCCCATCGACCTCGTGATCGGCATGAATGATCGTCGGGTCTAGTGGAAGGGAAGGATGGAGTAAAAGAACCTGCAGAAGGGCACCTTGAAAACCTTCTTTATACATCTCAAGCGCCGCTTCAGCAGCCTCCTTTGCATCTCTCTTGCTTTGATGAAGGGAAGCTTGAAGATCGGCAATACGGGCTTCCGACATCCCCACCATTCTCTTTGCCTCATCTTCAGACTCCTCTAGAACTTTGAGGCGATCTTCAAACGGCTTCACGCGAGCTTCGGCAGTCTCGGCACGACTCGGAGCAGTTTCCTTCAACATCGTAAGAGTCTCTTCGCTCTCCTTCAAAGTCCGAAGCTCAGACTTAGCTCAACCCAGCTCCTTGGTCCTCGTAGACAATTCCTCCAAAAGTTTAAAACGTTTTGACTTCTCGGCATCCAGCGACTCTACAAACATGTCAAGAAAGATGTCAAAACAAAAAGGAAAATCATAAACAAATCAACAAAACCGGCAAAATTAACAAAAAACCCACCTTCGGCCCGCTTCTCGTACTTCTTTTTCTCGATCTTGTGAACCTCGGCAAGATTCAGGAAGATCTGGGCCGACGCTGCGATCTTGTGAACCTCGGAATTTTGTTCTAAAACCTTCTCGTCCAGAGGGACGGCCTTATATTTATGCTTGGATCTCTTCGCAGTCTTTGCTTTCTTGACCGATCCCAACTCATCATCGGCGCCAGCTCGTCCCCTTTTTACAGACGTCCCAACATCGATACCCTTCACGACCGGAATTGGTGAATCAACCAAAACCTCGATCCTTTTTCCCCTTTCAGCCTCGACGCTGATAAGGTCTTTCTGGGTAACGGTAGTAATCGGTTCGGCAACGATGGCACCCTCGACAACGGGTCTAGGTTGAGAAGATGTTTGGAGCCGTACCCGTTCCTGCTCAACATCGGCCGATTGCATCGCCAACTTCTTCAAAAATGCGAGCTTCTTTGGTGCCACCGTGTCTGGAAAAACAAGAAAAAATACGAGTTAGGTAACTTGCAGAAAATTCAAATACACGAAAATCCACTGCAGAAAGACGATCTACCTAAAACCCTTTGCACCCGCACCCGCTTCCCGGCCTGGACTAAACGATCTGTAGGGATACCCCGGTATTTATGCTTTGAATACGGAACCCTTTGGGAAATGAAAATAAAAATCGCTTTTGTAAGACGATCTTCAGCACTCAACCGATCCTCCCCAACGACATAGGAATGTGAAGACCGGTTAAAATGACCATGACTCCAACCAATAGGGAACTTGGTGGACACCAAAGTCCGACCATCAGCTCCGAACTTCCCTACACAGTCGATGACCTTATCATTAACCGGTTTGACCCAATAGAAGAGCTGCTTCCAACTTCCCCTCAGTGAGTCCGAATAAACTCTGAAGATCTTCGCGCCTCGCCTCGAGTGAAAATTGACATGCTCGCGGCCAGACTTATCCTCCCCACTATTCCGATTAAGCTCGAACAAATGGAAGAAAAGTTGGGGCGACACCGGTCTCTCTAGATGAATACACATCAACTCGAAGGCTCGAAGGAAAGCCCACGCATTTGGATGTAGCTGGGAGGGTGCTACGTCCAACTCCACCAGGACGGTCTGTTCAAGAGAAGTAAAGGGAGGTCGGATGTTCATATCATTGATCGTCACGTGGTACATAGTAAATTTAAGATCTCCTGCCCAGGAAGCCACGTGCTTTCCATCCTTCATACCTTCGACCCTCCAAATATTTCTCTCAGAATGCCCAGAGATTTTTCGACCTACTGACTCTAGGTTATGGCCTGAACGATACAACGATTCGATCTCCAAAACCTTGGCGGAAACCCAATCATAAGGGCGAACCTCCCGCACCGGTACATCATGAGCTCCAAGACCATTACTGGAATAACCATCAACTAAAGCATCAGAAGCCCGGCTCGTACTTGGCTGGTCCATACCATCAGCATCATCCTGATCAGAATCATCTTCAAGCACTGAGCTCGTCCCAAAGTCAGCATCAGAGCTCTCAGATTCAATAGTATTCGAGCTCCCATGTCTTTCCCCCGATTGAACCTCCTCATCAAACTCCGAAGAGAGAGCAACCACATCGATCCTACGGTCTTCCTCTATAGCTTCCACAACATCTGGATCGGGCTCATTAACATCGTCAACCGGAGAAAAACTTTCAACATCAATATTTTCCTCCGCATCTGGAGTACCGACCATTGTCTGATTCTCTTGATTTTCAGGAACGTCACCACCGGAGGCCATGATCTTTACAAACTCGTTTCGATATTCGGTTATATCCCTACGGGTTTGTTTGGTCCTTGCCAGATCTAAAACTGCAGAAATGGGGGACGAAATGTCAGGACAAAAAATCGCAAATGGGTTCGCGAACAAGTCGGAACCCGACCTGACGACCCCCACTCTGAGCGAATAAATAAAAAACTAGGAGTGGTCCAAACGCAAAAGCAAATGGAAAACAAATTAAAGACTAACCTCAAAATAAAGCAGATGAGACGATCGGATCTGAAAGAAATCTTTTTGTCGATCTACTGTTGAGCTACTATCACCTTGTCCGCTTTGCTCGAAGAAAAGCTCGACAACTCAAGACCGGTAATCAGAGCAGAAGGAGTTATGCAGCAACAAAACGAGAGGAAGTGACCCCCTATTTATAGTGGGCCGAATATCATGGATTGGGCCTGGAAGTCGAATCAACGCGCCCAATCAAAATCCAAAGGTCAGACGCTAAAACCAAAACGTCACCATCATTAGCCGCCATCGTAATGCGCGCCGTGTCAGAAACATTTAATGCCTAGCACTGAATCCGAGGCGCTGGTCCCTCTGCTCAAAAGAAAGCTCGGTGCATCTCGAGATCGATTAAATGAATCAAGCTCGACAAAACCCATGACCAGCTTAAGCCAACCCTTTTTGAGTCCCTCAAAAAGAAAGCTCGGTACATCCTATGATCGACAGTGTAAGGTGACATCAACTTATCAAGCCAAGATCGCCCCTCAGGGGACCAGACTTGGGGGGCCACTGTTATGGTAATAAGTAAAAGGTCTTAATGATATTTACACCCCCTGCAAGGCCCAATAACCAACCAGCCCGTATCCAGAAAATCTGGCCCAATCAATCACCGGTTCAGATACCTCCGCAAGATCTAACGACTCAGGATCGTCAGAACAAACATCACACAAACTCTATAAATACCACATTCAATGCTCATAAATGTAAGCAATTTCTAAAACTAAACATTGACTCACTCAGATACTGACTTGAGCATCAGAGTATTCTTGCAGGTACAACACCGTCATCTCAAGATCGAAACACCGCCTTCTCAATATCGAACACCGCCATCTCAAGATCGAACACCACTGATCATGGACGACATCTACCAACTACTTCGGACAACTCATTAATATCGGAAGTACGACACAGAACAAAATGCAAATGGAAATTGTTGGAAAAATTAAGCATGAAAATGATGTTCCTCTTAGAGCCTTTTACTATTCCAAGGATGAGAAATTGCTTGAAGGTTGTGAGGGTGATGGTAGAAGAAAGAGCGGTGAAGATGGGAAGAAGAAGCAAAATGGTTGTGTCATGAGAGGACAAGGATTTTGTAAGACAAAGAGTGGTTGGGGTTACTGGTTAGTGTAGGATCAGGACTAATTTTCTTCAAGCTTCACATGCATGATGCATGGCTACAGTATTAAGAGCCCATTGGCAAATAGTTCCACCCAACTGCATGCATTGCACCCAAATTAGAAGCAAATGGGAATGAAAGTCTTCTGGTATTGATTTACATATCATCACGTTATGTTTTCAAGTGTACATGAGAAATAAAAGAATGTCTAGGCTTGTAGTTTTCTTATTCAATTTTGTGTGACCTCTTTTACTTATTAAAAAAATCTGTTCGTTCATTCAGTTTTGTAGCACTACAGAGTATTTTCCACAATTATGCTTTAATTTGTTCAGAGTTCTGAAATATATTCAATTCAAACTTTTGATATGACTTCTCACCCTTTGGTGTTGTGTAGCTTCATAGGATTTGGGTGTGTTCTTTTTAGTGACGTTTTGTTTATAGTCTTTATGGTTATATTGTTCTTTCTATTTGTATTTTATATTCATGTTATTAGACATTTTATTTCACTTTCGATGAATGTCCTGCTATTAAGTTTTTTAATGAAATTGTATGACAGGTTATAACCACAATGGATATTGATAGAAGTGATGATTCTTCTTCTGATGCAAGTGACGATGAATTCGCAGAGTTTATCATAGCTAATATCAATTAGGCTAAATAGCACTTTTGGTCCTTTATGTTTGCTCCAGATTTCACTTTGGTCCTTTATCTTTTTTTGGTCCGTTTTGGTCCCTCATGTTTCGTTTTTGTTTCATTTTGGTCCCTCACGTTAGTTTTGACTAACGGACGCCACGCTGGCAGTTAACTGCTGACGTGGCGTCCATTTTCATTAAATGACATGGAAAAAATTAATATTATTTAATTCTAATTAAATGAATTAAAACAATTAATTTCTTTTTCTATTTTTTTTTTCCAGAAAATCCCTTTCCCTGCGAACGTGTTCCATCTTCTTCCATTTCTCATCAATTTCCAGCAATCTCTTCAACACCAACATCAATCTCACCAAAAATGAATTTCCAGCAACACCAAAAATCATCGTTCTTCCAACATCATCAACACACCGTTCTCACTAGGTTTTTTGTTGTTCTTCATGACACCCAGATTTCGTTCCTCTTCGTTCCTCTTCAAAACGAAACCCAGCAAAACAACATGAACAGATCTGGAATCTTACGAACAGATCTTGATGGAAACCCATTTCTATGCAAGAACGAAAACGAATTCGAAACCCATTTTTCAGATCTTCTTCATCTTGAGCTGGAAGAACGAAAACGATTTCTGAGCTGGAAGAACGAAACCCAGATCCAGTAACAATCAAAGAAACCCAGTTTCACTATCTCCCTCATCTCCCTCAACCGTGACCTCGCCCTTCTTTCCCTTTCACTGATCATCACTCTCTCTTCTCCTCCACTCCGCTTTCCCTTTACCGAGCTGTAATCTCCCTCTCTTCTCCTCTCGCAAACCCTGATTTCGCGTCCTAACACCTCACTGCCGTTGATGACCAGAATAGGGAGAGGGGGTGGTGAACGGAGGAGAAAGGAAGGGAACGGTGGTGATGGTTGCGAAGGGGAGGTGTTCGGTCGTGGTGGTTCGGTGTCGTTAGTGGAGGAGGGTTCGGTCGTGGCTGTGCGCCGTGGTTCGGTGTCGTTGGTGGAGGAAGGAAGCAGAGAAAGGAAGCAGATCTGATGAAGAAGGAAGCAGAGGAAGCAGATTTAATGTTTAACGAAAATAATAGGTTTAATGTTTTTATTTTTAATGTTTTAAAACTTATTTGATTATGTGTAACATAATATTAAATTAAATAATATATTTTGAGACGCCACGTCAGTAGTTAACTGCCAGTGTGGCGTCCGTTAGTCAAAACTAACGTGAGGGACCAAAATGAAACAAAAACGAAACATGAGGGACCAAAACAGACCAAAAAAAGATAAAGGACCAAAGTGAAATCTGGAGCAAAGATAAGGACCAAAAGTGCTATTTAGCCTATCATTTATGACTATCATCAGAAATACTTTGATAAAGCGAAGGTTCTAACATCTTCACTCTCTGGTCGTGAGTTTGTTGATGAAGTATTAAATGGATCCGGAACAACACTACTAGAAAATGGGTATTTAGCGTCCATATTTTAGCGTCGGCCACGATATCCACGCTAATAGCGTCGGCCTAGAGTCGGCTTGACCCACGCAACCCACGAATTTATTTTCTGTTGAAAAAAAAAATTAGCGTCAGCTCTCGCGAACGCTACTCTGGAAATAGCGGACGTTAAATACTTAATTTTTAAATATTATTCTTAGCATCGGCTCTGGCCGACGCTACCTCTCCGTTTATTTTCTATTATCATTCTCACTCTCACACTCTTGCTCACTCTCACTCTCACTCTCCTCACCCTATCCTCACTTTCACTATTCTCACTCTCACACTCTTGCACTCACTCTCCTCATGCTCCGTTCTGCCTCCCTCACTCTCAATCACCACCACCTCACCTCCACCCACACTCCCCATCATCGTGCTCGACTCCTCCCTCACCTACGCCCTCATTCTCCTCAACTTCGGCGAAACCCTAACCTCACCTTTCCCCAATCCTAGCTCAACCCTGGCCTCCGCCCTCCGCCCTCATTCTCGAAACCACCGTTTGCCGCCATCCACTCATTTTTCCGGCCGCTGAAAGGTTAGTAGTCTCTCCACTTGTTTCAGTTCCAGAGCCGTTTATATTTCATTTTCACCATTTTCGTCTTTTTCATTTTTCTCTATTCTTGATTTCTAGGTCACCACCACCGTCACCTCTTCCGGTCACCTCTTCCTCCGCCTCACGGTTCGTTTGGGTTCTCCATCTGCGCGTGTTTCTCTCTCTCTCTCTCTCTCTGTCACTCACTGCTCACGGTTCGTTCTCCCTCTCTCTCTCTCTATCTCTCACTCTCTATCTCTCTCAAAATATTTTTTTTGACGAATTTCCTCACTTGATAGGGTTTCTCTATTAAGGGTTTTGTTGATTTTGTGTATTTTGGTTTTAGGGTTTATTGATTTTTTGAATTTAGGTTTTTTTTTTTGTACAAAATTGAACACATGATCTGATAGAAAGAACATGGTGTACTAAGTGGGAGGTGTGAACTTAATTTGGATGCTTAAGGTGTAACTAAAGAATGGTGTTTGAAACTTCAAAGTAAAGTCCAAATGGGTAAATTTAGCTAGAAATCCAAACATATGTCTCCCTTCTAGCATAGTGGGTTGTTAAGTAGCAGCTTCTGGCACTTGTAAACTGCTTTTCATTGTTTGGGGTTTTTCTGTTGCTGGTTGAAGTCCTTATATTCCTTAATGCCTTGTTTGGTGTAAATGTAATGGTTTTCTTTCTCTTTCATTCTCTGTGCATCCTTTCAATTGCATTTTGTGTTACAGGTTTTAGTCACATACATTGGTAATTGATAAATTTAACTCAATTATTAGTTCTGTTATGGTTTTGATGTTTTTGTAATTATTGGGTTCTTCGTCTACCCCGTTAACTAGAAGAAGGGAGACTCGTTTTGGAGTTATTGGTGTTTTTCACTTCGGGGTTCTATTCCTCTTAAACCTAAGGTGTCTTTGATGGGTTTGTGGATCCCATTTATGGGGAGGATGCATATGGTTTCAAAGGGCGTAGGCAGAAGGAACTGCGCCTAGAACAAGAGGTCATAGTATAATGGGGTTGTAGACAAGGAAGAGGCAGATCAGTTCCTCTATTCCATACTTGGGAATCAACGGAAAATACTCTGTTTTGCGTTACAAAGTTGAAGACTGATGAAGACCAGAACCCATCAAGGAACATCCTTGCCCTATGCTCATGTCTCTATACTCTCTCTATCTCTTACTCTTTTACTCAGTTGTAGAAAGTCATACTCATTTATTCACTTTGGTTTCTGATTAATGGATTTTGTTATTGTTAAATTGTTTACAGTTTGCCTTTATATGGACTTTTGATGTTTTTTCTGGAATTTTTTGTACTTTTACAGATGCCCATGTTGGGTTCATGCATGGACTGCTTATGTTTAGAAGGCCACCACATGGGTGATTAGACTCCTTAGGATGAACTTCAAAAGTTCTTGGCTACATATAACGACACAGCAGCACTAAAAGTAGGCTGCAGTAGCGAAGGCCAAAATTTTGGAAAGAAGGTGCTTAATACTTTTATCTATCTTCTTCCTTTTTACTTTATATTATGTCTAAATATGCTTCAAATTTCTTTATATATACTTGCCTACCAATAAAGAACAAGTTGTCTCATTACTATCTTTGTAGTTTTATTTAAAATTCTAATGTGTAAGAAAGAAGAGAAATTTGACCCTGCCAAATTATTATTTTCTCATGAATATATATGTAGTTTCTTTTATCATTGATTTGCCTTAGTAATAGAATTCAAAGGCATCGTAATCTTGGTGATCTTAAGCCTATTGAAATGACCTAATACACCGTTAAAGTTGCTTCTCAAGCTTTTGATCGATTTGGCTTTGTTGAATATATAACTTTGCTTTGTTTTAGCAAGATCCACCTGTCATAGAATGATCTTGAAAATATTGTAGTGGAACAGCAAAAGATAGAGATCAATGGAACTCATTGTTATACCCCAATTTTGTCCGATCATTTATCGCAATTGTTTTAGCCCCCATGTCACAATTCTATAACATTACGAGAACGACCTTTCGAGCGCTGTCTTGTTTTAATTTAGACCGGTTTGTCTAATTGAACCAATTCTTAGTAAATGGGCCTATGTTCGGTATTTTGGACTTAATTTAGTCCCTTTGATCAAAAAGCCATAAAAATAATAATGAAATAAAATCAGAAAATAAAAAATATATATTACAATAAAGTATCCAAATAATACAAAAGCCCAAAAATACAAAAATATCACCAAAAATATACAAAAATAAGAATAATCCAAAAAAAAATAGAGAAGAATGAAAATAATAAAAGGGGTTGTCAGTAGCATTAACCTTCAGCCCAACAAGCTGCTTGCCCAACAAGTCGACTTGCACAGCAAGTTAACTTGTCCAGCAAGTCTCTTCACCTAACCCTTCACCTATAAAAGGAGGCCCTGTCCACAGTGAAAAGGACACTGCAGTGATTCAACAAGAACACTGAACACATTCTCTCCCTCTCCTAGCGAAGCTCTCTCTCTCTCTCTCTCTCTCTCTCTCTCTCTCTCTCTCTCTCTCTCTCTCTCTCTCCCCCTCCCTTTTTTATTTTTATTTTTCTTTTATTTAGTTTATTTTTAAATATTCATGATAAATATTTTTCACTAGTTGCACTTTTCATTTTTTCTGTTTTGTTAACTTTTCGTTCATATTCAAAACAAAAACAAAATATTCCTTTTCCTCTCATAAATAAAGAAATATTTTCAAGAACAAAATAGGGGACTAAGTCGACTGTACAGTCGGGTTAGTCTGCTTTTTAGGTCACTAATGAACCGTTACGGATCATGTCCTAAAATCCCTATTTAAAACAAACAATCTCTAAGTCAAAATAATCACAAACATTTTTCTTCCCACAAATCAAATTTTCAAAACAGGGGATTAAGTCGACTGTACAAATGGGTTAGTCAGCGTTCTAGGATGAATGAGCTGTACGGCTCAAGAGTCCTAAAACCCTATTCAAATAGAACCAAACCACCACACATCAAACTATCTTCCGAACTTCAAAAACCTCCATTTTCCACAAAGTAGGGGACTAAGCCGACTGTACAGTCGGGTTAGTTATTATTTTAGGACAAATGAAGTGATCACTCAGGAGTCCTAAAATCCCTAAATAAAATACACCAACAAATAAAGTTTTCTACCATGAACTACGTGTGATTTGATTCTCTACCAAGAGATACGTAGGAGCAGAGGGCGGCCGACCTCTGTCAATTGCACTAATAAAAAACCTTTTTTAGTCTTTTCCAAAATAATCATTTTCCTAAATAAAATATCAATTTTCTTCTTTCTTTTTAGTTCACAATAAAAGGGTAAAAACAAACATTTTCAAAATTAATATTCTTTCCTACAACTAGTTAGCAGGTAACCTTCATTAGGAAGGATGTCGTGGGGTGCTAATATCTTCTCCATGCATAACCGACTCCCGAACCCTTATCTGGTCTCAAGGACCCTTATCCATTCCAAAAGGGATTTTCCAATGTTTTCCCTTAAACTAAACTTGGTGGCGACTTCATTTTCGAACCTTCGAGGAACCCTCACCCGGATTTTTCGGTCGCTACAGCTGGCGACTTCACTGGGGACATTTTAGAGAGTCATACCTAGTCTAATTAGTTGTAGGATCAGTTGTTAATCTAATGTTTATTGTTACCCTTCCCTTTTTGTCTTTTATTTTCATTGCATATTATTCTTTTGTGATATGAAAACCCTAGGATAGAAGACCACTTTTCTGTATGTATGTTTGTTTGTTTTGCAGCTTGGGGGGTATTCTTGATATTTTGCTCCTTCACACACTCCACTATTACACTTTTGCACACACGTGAGAATAGTCCTATACCCGGACTGGAGAATAACCTAAGTTAGAACGAGACTGCGTAGTGATGGCCTACTGGATGTGCGTCCTGTTGGGTGGTCACGAAAGTCTCACCTAGAGTTTGGTCCCTCTTGAGAATGCCGGCACTCTGTAACATCCCCTAATTAGCTAATTAGATTTAATTAAATTAGCACGAGGTTAAGTTAATTAGTTTGCATTAATTATGTGATGTTTGATATAGTCAAGATATAGTCATGCATAATTGGAATATTATGTCAAAGTTAGTAAGTTAGGGTATTATGATGATAAGGGTAATTAAGGAATGATTTTTGAGAGGAGGGGCATTTTGGTCCTTACCCATGATTAAATGAACTCAGCTGACCAAGCCAACCCCACACTTCTCATTTACCCACATTCTGAAAATCAGTAGAAAGAATAGAAGAGAGGAAGCTTGAGAGGGAGGGAGAGAGCTCGCGAATGGGGGGGGGGGGAAAGGAGAGGGAGGATCTCCATTATTCCTTGATGCATGTGAAAGATAACACCACCAGTCTTTTCCATTTCCTTTCCTCTATCCACTGATACAAACTTCATCAGCCACACTCCCTTCTCCATCAAATCACCATTTGAGAACAATCCAGCTCAACTTGAGAAAAATATGAGTTACCCACCTTGCATGTCCTTGTTATAGCCATACAATCAGTACCAAGGTTCATATTCAAGCAACAATTCAGTTTGAAGTTCATTGGAACAGCTAGGATTCGAATTGGGTAGCCTTCCAAAGACTTAGGTACCTGAGTTCGTCGTTGGAGCGGATTCAAGGAGAGTTCGTGCGTTCTTAGTTCGTAGCCTCCGTCAAAGTCTCGGTGTTTGCGTGATTTTCATCACTTCGGGTGAGTTCTATAACTCGCTTAGGGAATGTGTTTGTGTCTGAGTCTTTACTCTTCGAAAACTCTTGTCACGCAATTCCGGTGACGAAAGGAAACTATTTGAAAACCGTTTTACCGAAAAGATTTCGATTTAAAATAGGAAGTTACTTGATTGATTGTTTGGATTGATTTGGGATTGCTATAATATACCGTTTTCAATGCATGCTTAAGTTTGGGTCTCGATCGGAAGGGACTTTGGAATCGGAACTGAATGGAATAACTCATGAAAATGTCTGTTTTCTGGAAAACTGATGGAGAGCACGGATCGTGTGCCTACGAGCACGGGTCGTGCGCCCCCATCTGATACGACAAGAACTGGAGTTTTTAAACACGCGCGGATCGTGTGCCTAGTCGCACGGGTCGTGCGAATGTTTCTGGAACTCTCTACAATTTTAGTGAATAACGCACGGATCGTGGGCTTGGTCGTACGGGTCGTGCGTATCCTTCTGGAAATCTTCTGCAAATTGTTCAAAAACGCACGGGTCGTGCGCTTACACGCACGGGTCGTGTGAGACTTTCTGATCCCCAAATTCAAAGTACCTTTTTATCCATTCCAAATGATTCCAATCCTCTTCTAATCCATCCATTCCCCATGGTTCCCCAACAATGTAAAGATTGATATCATGGAGTTAATCATATTTGATAGAAAACTTGTGTGTTATGAATGTGACGAAAACCGTACTTAGAGAACACAAGTCAAGAAATGTTAACGGACCTTGAGTCCAATCATGTTAAGATACAAACTTCAAGTTCATCAAGTCATCTAAGCTAATTGATTGTAAGTCGAGAAAGACATAAAAACTCTCAATTCATGTAAACACAAATCAAGTTACTTTCCCTCGGGGAAAGGTAGATGGTATACCTTGTGTATATCGAGGATGACGATCCTCCAATTATTAGCATACCTAGTGGAGGGGAGTCATGAATCCAAAGCTAGGACCCTAGCATTATTCGAATAGAATTTCGGATTGGGGTTTCCGTAGATATTGGGCAATCAAGATTGTCTAGCATTATATCTCGGGTTGTGCTAAGTTCAAGATAAAATATGATCCGTAGTCGCTCACTAGGGCTACATCAGGAAAGAAATCAGAAATGTAACAAGTAGTCGCTTTTTAGGGCTACAAGTTACGAGTAAACATCATGTATTCACGTGGTCGCTTCTTCGGGCCACGAGTTCAGATTTAAGTATAATAGACCGTTAGAGTTGGTCAGGGGTCTCGATAGGACTCACTGAGATAATGTTTATCTCACCCTTCATATTTGTGGTTTTTACAGAGAAACAGGGGAAGGCCAAGGCAACCAAGCACGGTTAGCTGGTGTGACTCGAGGAGTCCGGAAGTTTATGTTTCTTGCTTAGGCCCTTGTCCTTTTGTAGTACTTTTGTTATTGGTTGTATAACTATCATGTATAAGTTATAAATCGTTTCCGCTACTTTATGTTTTGATTATTGAACACCAGGATCATGTACAAGTCTTAAGTTTTGGAACTTAAGCATTTTCAGGAAGTTTATGAGGTTCAGAGAACCATTTGATATGTATTATCGAAAGTTTTAGATGTGTTAAATATTTCAATAACAGGAAGTTACTCTGATGTATGCCATTTAGTGCATTTCGGTGATTCTATATGTTAGAATTTATCGGGGTGTTACACACTCCTAATAGCTTGACTATTGTTGTTGATCAGTGTTCTTAACTGGGGTCGTTGGCTCTAGGAACTTTATGTAGGACTCTTTAGAGCTACCCTTTGAAAGGTTCACTTAACAGACAAGCCCTAGACCTATTCTCTAAGGAACCCTCGTAGGACACAAAGGAGCCTTATACCCCTGCATTCAAACAAACACTGATACATTTTTCTGGTCTTCTAAAAAGAAAAAATTCAAAAAAATCATATTTTATTTTTGCAAGTTATTTTTTAGAAACATATCTCATGCATTTGCATTTTCATCATTCATATCCATCAGCATGTGTTATTCATCCATTACATTTTATTTCATAATTTAAAAAAAACATGAGCATACTTTTTGAAAAAAATTTGATGAGAGATGAGGCGTTCTTGCAAATACATTTTAATTGATTGTTTTTCCTTGAAAAAGTTTAACCTACTAAATTTCAAACGAGGTCGAACTTAGCTGCAAACTCAAGGTGTTTCAAAACACTCAATTTTCAAATTTTTTTCTAATGTTGCAGCTCGTCCACAATTTTTGTCAGCAAAACAATGCATCTCATCCATCCCATGATAAACGATCAAAATAGTCCATTTTGTTACCTAATGTGTTATCAAAAATTCTTTTATCATGTCTCTAACTATGTTAACTCTGTGAAGCATTCGTATAGTGAACTTGTATGCGATGTGCATTTGCTCTTGTTTGAGTCAGTTAGTGTCCACACCTTTCCATCCTATCATCATCCCTTGTTCATGTCCAGTCTCACCCCGACCACTCTATAAAGTGCATATTCTCCACACAAGTTCTTAATTGACTCTTTGGTTTTGTCCCCAATGATGAAATTTCATAAACTAACACTTGGATCCTCCAAACTGGGGCAAATTTGTGATCACTAGATATCTTGTCAACATTGTATTCCCTTGGTGCAAGTCCTTTACTAAAAAAATAATCAAAAAAAGCCTGTTAGGTTGAAAACTCGCGAGAGCAGCCTAAGCAAAAATTAGGGCATATAAAAAGAAATAAAGAAAAAGAGCAGATATATAAAAATAAATAATTTTTTGTCCTTGAGTTAGTCTTTGAGAAAACAAGCAATCATGATTTGAAATGAAGTTTGGTCATCTTCTCACAAAAAGCATAAAAAAAATACCCTTTGCAACCCACTTTGAGCCAAAAAATCAAAAAAAAATCTTTCAATCACCCTAGACAATGATCTGTTCCCCATTCAAAGATGGTGCACTACTTTCTTCAGTTTATTCAGCTCAAGAGAAATAGGCCATCAAAGAATGAGAATCATATTTCAAAAAAAAAAGAGACAAAAGTCTTGAATAAAAAGACGGCATAAATCTTTGAGCTGATACATCATATCATGAGGTGCACCACTGAATAAAAAGATCATTTGTCTCATCAATCCCCAAACACTTTGAGCCCAATCACCCATTCTTTCATAAATTATCAACCACTAGCCACATTGCACCGCAAATAAAAAGATCATTGTCTAAAGCCCTCAAACACTCCTTTGGGCCTACTTATCCTTTCTTTCATGAAAGATCATTGTCTACACCCCCAAACACTTCTTTGGGCCCAATTATCATTTCTTTTCATAAATCCCTAACCGTTGGTACATTACCCCCAACCATTGGCCACATTACAAACCTTTTCTTTCATGAATCCCTAACCATTGACCACATTACTAACCCTTTCTTACATAAACCCCTAACCGTTGGCCACGTTACAACCCTAAACAAATCCATTCTGATCAATGACTGATTGCTTTCGTTTTCTTAAAGTTTCAATTTTAGGACAATTGAGTTTATTTATTTACAATATGTATGCTCAAAAAAAATATGGCAAATAAATAAAGCTAAAAAAAAAAGAAAAAGAAAAAAAGGCTTGCGCTCCAAGATTATTCAAGTTGCACTGATATCAAGACAAGGTTTAGTGATCACCAAGTGAAATTTTTATCATATCCAAAAATCAGGACTATCATAGTCTATGGGAGTCATCTTAAAAGAACCAAAAGTTTATACTAGGACCATCACCTAGATCCCAAAGTGGGGCAGTCCCTTCACCTTTCATGCTTCTCGAACTTGGGGAAATTTTCCAGCGTCCATCCCATTAATGTACCACATCCAATCCATATAGCCATACGACCAATTCCAAAAACCCACAACCCTAACTCAGTCACCTTTCATAACCCCACTAAAAGCAACCATTTGAAATACCATTCCAAAGTGGGGCAATCCCGTCGCCACTCACTCCACCTAAAATCAGGGAAATCCTTCCTACACCCATCTCATCCCCTTGTCATATTCACATTCATAAAACCATATCGGGGCAATTTCTCAACCCACCATCCTAAATACAGCTTTTCGCAAACTCTAGTCAGGGCAACCTTGTCTTTGTCATAGTTGGGGCAACACCAAACGCCATGGGTCGAGACAAAATCTTTTGCCTTCCACCTCTCATTCCAAAGTCACAGCATTACCAATTCATAATTTCCTCTACACCCCTAGTTGTTGTCACCACTAGACAGGGGCAAGTTATGCATTCACCGTCATCAACTATGAATTAGGGCAGTCCCACATTTCTAGAGTTGGGGAGAACCTACCTTTCATTACTTTGGCAAAAACCTACCATTCATCCACTCACGCGTCATATCTGTCCATACCCCGAGTCAACTGACTCATTCATCTGTATTTGCACTACTCTACATGTTCACTAACACAATGCTTCAAAGAGAGAGAACACAAGTTACTAATATGAAGTTGGAAACTCACTCAGTTAACTTTGTGGACCTAAAATTCAATCGTCATGGGACATCATAATCAAATGAAGAATAATGTGAACGAGCTCGCAAATGCAATCAAATACTTTTTTGCATCAGTGCATGTGAATGACAACCTTGAGGTTGCCACGTCTGAGTTCAAACCTTTTTCCAAGGAATGATTACTTCTCTGCCTCTCGCATCAAAAGTCTCATTTCTCATCATTATAAAAAAATCTCTCTGCATCATCAATAAATCATAGCATAAATCATTCCATCATGCAACCATGCATTTCATCGTAGCACCTGCATTTAAGCAGTACAATTGCATTCATATCTTATCTATATCCGCATACAACTGTTTGTCAACTTTCTCATCCCATCAGGTTCAACACCCATGGTATACCCATTTCATTCATCATCCCACCAGATACCAATCATTGCACGTTTGTCACATGTATAACATTGTTTGCTTCGATAGATGTGGCAAGTGTCGGTCTCATCGCTTGCCAAAAGTTCTTTATATCACTAATCATATCATTATACCATGCATTCGCGTGTTTTCCTTTATTCACCATGACATTCGCATCAAAGCATACATTTGCGTCACATTCGCACTTTGCATTTCATACACTCATTAGATACTAAAAAAAGGAAAAGGAAAAAAAGCAAAAAGAGGAAAAATCGCTCATTCCATTACATTCATCATTAATCAGCACGATCACATGCATATCTTATCTGCATTCAGATGCGTTGTTTGTCAACCTCCATGTTCCACCAACTTCAACTCACATCATCTGCCACGTTTCATTCATGCCATCGGACACCTACCATTTCACATACCTATATTGCACGCATGCATCATCCATCGCATTTTTAGACATGCCAAATATAGATAGCTTTTCCCTTCTCAGGTAAATGCATTTATTAGGTATGTCCTAGGCAAGTACGCCATGTGTCAATCCCAATACTTTGTTTCCTCAAAGTCAGTGCTACAAGCACTGGTCTCATATCACAATTCAGAGTCTCAGACCCCCAGCGGTTCCTCAAAGCCCCAGTGCACCTTCAGACCTTCAATGGCCATTCATTCCAGATCGCACGTCGCGTTATCGAGCAACCGACGGATCATCCGACCCCAGGTCCATCAGTTCAGTTCGACCCAGTATGTCAAAGCAACGACTTCAAATTCTACCTTCACGATCACTATGTCGCCATTGAGCGCGACGGATCACCCAACCCCAGGTCCTTCAGACTAGCTGTGTCAGCCTAAGACATGGTGGACGTCCTTCAAGGTGAGCAAATTAGGTCAATGACCTGATCTTGCCCCTCCGGCCGCTCGAAAAAGGCCACCCCCGAGCATACCATTTTACTAGTACCATTGCTAGTTTGTGCTCTTTTGGACCCCCAGTGGTCCTTCAAAGCCCCAGTGCACCTTCGGACCCCAAATGGTCCTTCAGGGTTTAGGCAACCCCTTGGTGCCCCGGTGCTCCCTTAGAGCCCAAATGCTCTTTTAGAGCCCCAGTGCTCCTCCAGATCCCCAGTGATCATTTCTTTTTTGTTCTCGGTTAACACGCCAAGTATTAACCGTCCCTCTTTTCCCTAACTCATCTTCCCCCTAAGCGGACAAAATTAGCGTCTATTCTATCTTTATTTTTATTTCTACTACGAAAAATTGAAAACCATTCACATTTTCTAGTAAAATATAAATAAAGAGGGGCAGCTGTTATACCCCAATTTTGTCCGATCATTTATCGCAATTGTTTTAGCCCTCATGTCACAAGTCCATAACATTACGAGAACGACCTTTCGAGCGCTGTCTTGTTTTAATTTAGACTGGTTTGTCTAATTGGACCCATTCTTGGTAATTGGGCCTATGTTCGGTATTTTGGACTTAATTTAGTCCTTTTGATAATGAAATAAAAAGTATATATTACAATAAAGTATCCAAATAATACAAAAAGCCCAAAAATACAAAAATATCACCAAAAATATACAAAAATAAGAATAATCTAAAAAAAAATAGAGAAGAACGAAAATTATAAAAGGGGGTGTCAGTAGCATTAACCTTCAGCCCAACAAGTCGACTTGCCCAGCAAGTTAACTTGTCCAGCAAGTCTCTTCACCTAACCCTTCACCTATAAAAGGAGGCACTGTCCACAGTGAAAAGGACACCGCAGTGATTCAACAAGAACACTGAACACATTCTCTCCCTCTCCTAGCGAAGCTCTCGCTCTCTCTCTCTCCCCCTCCCTTTTTTATTTTTATTTTTCTTTCATTTATTTTATTTTTAAATATTCATGATAAATATTTTTCACTAGTTGCACTTTTCATTTTTTATTTTTTGTTAACTTTTCGTTCATATTCAAAACAAAAACAAAATATTCCCTTTCCTCTCATAAATAAAGAAATATTTTCAAGAACAAAATAGGGGACTAAGTCGACTGTACAGTCGGGTTAGTCTGCTTTTTAGGTCACTAATGAACCGTTACGGATCATGTCCTAAAATCCCTATTTAAAACAAACAATTTCTAAGTCAAAATAAACACAAACATATTTCTTCCTACAAATCAAATTTTCAAAACAGGGGATTAAGCCGACTGTATAAACGGGTTAGTCAGCATTCTAGGATGAATGAGCCGTACGGCTCAAGAGTTCTAAAATCCCTATTCAAATAGAACCAAACCACCACACATCAAACTATCTTCCGAACTTCAAAAAACTCCATTTTCACAAAGTAGGGGCAGAGAGCAGAGGGCGGCCGACCTCTGTCAATTGCACTAATAAAAAACCATTTTTAGTCTTTTCCAGAATAATCATTTTCCTAAATAAAATATCAATTTTCTTCTTTCTTTTTAGTTCACAATAAAAGGGTAAAAATAAACATTTTCAAAATTAATATTCTTTCCTACAACTAGTTAGCAGGTAACCTTCATTAGGAAGGATGTCGTGGGATGCTAATACCTTCCCCACGCATAACCGACTCCCGAACCCTTATCTGGTCTCAAGGACCCTTATCCATTCCAAAAGGGATTTTCCAATGTTTGCCCTTAAACTAAACTTTGGTGGTGGCTTCATTTTCGAACCTTCGAGGAATCCTCACCTAGATTTTTCGGTCGCTACACTCATAAACATTGTAACCTCTTCATCTTGAAAGATTGTAAACAGATTTAAGTTGAGAGACAAATATATTGTAGATAAGTTGAGGAACTCTCCAAATTTTTTATGAGTTTATTTTCAATCAAACACACCTATTTCATATATACAAGAATTTATGCCTTTATTATTTTTAATCATTTTCAACTGAACCTTGCATTTCTAATACTATTTCCACTTAAAATGATGTCCAGTATTGTTTCTATGTCTAGGAGAGGATACTTTTCATTTGATTGAACTTCATTATATTCTACGAATATCTATGCTATTATGTTTAATTTGGCGTTAGATTTTCTTTTTCATTCCAAATCAGCTGATAAAACCAAAGCATACCAAAATGAAAGATGGGTGATTTTATTGATGTGAAGCAGTTAAAGAAAACTAGGTGATTTTATTGCATATTGATGTTGAATTTTGAATATAATGTCAACTTCTCTGTTTCTAAATATGTAACTCTTTTTCTGTTTCTAAATATGCCAGTCTTGTTTCCATATAAGTTGTTGCCATTGGTCTGTATTTTTTTTGATTCTAAGTGCTGCAAAATTTAGACATTACTCAATCAATTTTGTTTGTGAAACTGTTACTGTATTTGCTTGTTGTGAAACTGTTACTGTTCTGCATATTGGATTCTGTTACTGGTGCTCTTTGATAACAAATTCTGGTTGCAATTATGTTATTAGTTTCTTAGCTCTGAGCTTATTACAGACATCTTAGTTTCTCAATCTAAGTGTATCATTCATTTGATTTAGTAGCCGCTCAAATTAGTACAGCTAGCTAGAAACCTTCTGTCTTATGTGTATCTATGGGATGCTTCAACTGATTTATATGTCAACTAAATTGTCTAAATGGTTTAAATATATTGCATCTAGACATCTAGTGTTGAATATTATTTGTCCTTACAGGTCCGGTGGAACTTGTTGCTGTAGGAGTTCCCACTGATGCTGAAACCAAAGAGTTCTTACCGCATAAATGTACTACTTCTGCTTTTCAATTAGTTTGCCATTACAAAAAATTCTACATTGCCTATTTACTACATTACACATTATGTTTTCTCGATTAGTTACTGATGAATGTGTTCACAACTCAGATTTGGTGGTGGTACTTATTGGGGCCTGGGAAGACAGTTAGCAGAATGCAAGAGGTCAATTTCACGTGTTTCAGGATGAAGAGTTGGTTACTTTTACACACTCTACACGCGGTTCTGTGACTGCTTTATCTTTCTGCACTGGTAGGAGTAGAAGCATTTAAATTCATCAATTCATTGCGCTTGCTTCCATGCTGTCTTGTAGATATTATACTTCTATGCTAGTAGTTTTTTTGTCTGTCTTGAGCAACATAAAACTCCATCTTATGCTTTCTTTTATTTTATTTTGTTCATTGAAATGAAAAGGATCAATGACTACTATGCTGTTGGTTTTTTTGGTTTCGTCTGCATAAAATTGCATTTTGTCATTTACATTTCTTTATTTATTTAAATGAAAAGGATTAATAAAGTCTAGGATTACACAGACTCATAATGAAGCACTTAAGTTAATTTTGTTTTGACTGCTTGCTAACTTTCTACAAAATTGGATGAGGTGCCAGTTTAATTTTTAACATTTTATGCATTTTTGTTTTAAAGCCTCCAAGTCAAATAAACTGTATTTCTGTTTGCTATTGGAGGAATTGAAAATATTACCATTCACACTTGAAATTCTTTTGATCACCCTTAAACATAAGGTTCTAAGATTAGTTTATGATTTATGTTAATTAGTTCTAAGATTGGTCATGTGTGGAATGACAAGAAACACTCAATTATTTTTTTTTTAAAAAGTTACATTAGCGGGGGCCTAGCCGACGCTACGCTTTAAGTTGACTATTCTGTTGTTGACTTTAGCGTCGGTCTGGCCAACGCTACCCTTTAAGTTGACTATTCTGTTGTTGACTTTAGCGTCGGCCTGGCCGACGCTACCCTAATTCGTTGACTTTTTTTAAATAACTAAGTAGCCCCGGCCACACAAGTAGCGTCAGTTTTAGCGTTGGCCAGGCCCACGCTACAGTTAGTGTCGGCTAAATTTACGCGACACTACATTTACCTTCGAACATTTTAGCCTCGACACGTGGCCGGCGCTACTCCGACGCTAATTCACTGTTAGCGTCCGCTTTTGGCCTGTTAGCGTGGGCTTTTGGCCGACGCTAAAAGCTGTTTTCCTAGTAGTGCAAGTTGTTTTGATTTATTTCGAATGAAGAAAAAAATGTTTTCTTAATTTTTGTAATGAATTGAGGGGAAGAACTACTTAAGTGACTTGAGGGATGTTCTTGTTGAAGAGAAGGCTGCTACATTTTTATTCATAGTAGGTCATAATGTTCGTCATAGAGTTGCTTCAAATTGCTACAGCTTGTTGTGCTATTCATAATTACATACGCAAGTGGAATTTACCAGATGAATTATTTAGAGTATGGGAAGAAATGGATCCTTTAGATTTGGAGAGGGTGAACGAAGGTCCTAAGATAGAAGGAACCAACTTACACGATACGAACTTAGTAAGGTTATCTGATGAAGGTGCAGCTGAAATGACAGTATCTCGGAATCGTATTAGAGATGAGATGTGGGTACATCGTAACAACTAATAGAACCATTTGTATTTCTTTCAAATTTTCTTATGTGCAACCAAAGAACCTTGGAGGGTATTTACAAGTTATTTGAGTTGACTTGATGTTTATGTTATGGATACTTATAGCTACAAAGTTTATTGTGCATATCTTTTAATTATAATCTTGATGGACTTGTTTTCATTTTTTCTTCGCTTTTAATTATAATCTTGAAATTAAGATAAAAATATATTTTGCGTTTCTTATTTTGTTGTTATTATTTAATATTTAATATAATAAATATTACATAAAAATATTTCTAATTACATTCAAATTAAAAAAAAACATATTAAAAAAGAATATTGAAAACAATTTTACCAAACAAGTTTTAAGACTTTTAGTTCTTAAATCATATTTTGGAAACAATTAAACTTTTGAGTTTTCTCATTTTCAAAACTGTTTTAAAAATAGCTTGTTAAACAATTTTTTTTCTTAAAAACAGTTTTCAAAATATGGTTTGTAAAACAGTTTTTAAAAACTAAAAACCAAAATCCTTTCACACAGGCCCTATATTTTTGGTTTTAATTTTTGATGAAAAACTATTGTAAAGTTAAGAAAAAAACCAACTCAACCCCATTTTACCCGAACATTTTTTGGTTTTGAAATTGCGCGCCTTTCAAAACCAAAAACCAAAAACTCACAACCACCCCCGAACGGGCCATAAATTTGTGTGCAAAATTATTTTTTGTTTATAGAAAATCATAAGTAAATATAGAAAATAAATGTGGGTATCCCCAAGTACCCATGAATATATGTTACTTGCAAAAACTTGTACTTACGAATACTCGTGCGAGTATGAGGTGCGTATAGGGGATTTTTATTCTGCGAGACGAATAATGCGGCAATTTACTCGTGCCTGCCCACCTCATTGACATCCCTCCCTACCACTGTACCTGCACGACTGCACCCGCACCCAATATTACTCACACACTTGGGTAACATGTCGGTTAGTTGAGTTCAATCACCAACAATAGAACTTTTGGAGATAGATTTTATTTACCTTTCAACCAAATTTTAAAATAGTTAAAACCTCTATTCCTTTTATTGGCGGATCCACCCACACTTCAGAGTGGTCAATTGCACACATTGAAATAAAATTTAACACAATACCCCTAGTAAAAAATATTTTTGCACGCCAAATTTTTTTTGGCTAAATTATAGTTTTGTTCTCCCTATTTTTACAAATTCAGATATTTGGTCTCTGTATTTTAAAACTCAGACATTTAGTCCCTCTATTGTTAAAAACTCGGAGATTTAGGTCAAAAGGGGATTTTTCATTTTTTTGCTGATATGGAGGCGTGTCAAAAAAAGTGTGATGTGGACCTGATTAAATGATGTAGCACCTAACATAGGCACCACACCTAGCTTCCACATTAATTAATGACCCACATCAACATCCCATGTCATTTATTTATTCAATAAAATATTATAACTAAAATTTAATTACAAAAGAAAACCCAACTGAAGAAAAAAATTAAGATATTTGTCCTTGCTGTCATGACTTGCATAATAAACATCTGATTTAAGTATTCACTAGAAGTATACCCATGCATATGCACGGATAAGATCATATTTTTTTGTATAAATAGATTTAGACAGAATTCAATTACAATAGATATTTCAAGTTATTAAGAAATGGAGTTTCACAAATGTAGAATATTTTTTCTTTTGACATTTTTAATCGTTATGAAATACATTTTATCTGTAATAAAATTGTAATAACATGTAACATTTTCCCATTGTATCTCAAATGCAGAATATAAAATAATTATTCTGACAATGTGTAACGTTCCACCATAAAAAATTAATAGTAATGAAATTATAGCATCAACATAGAATGTTCACTCGTTAAAACAAAAAAATAAAATATAAAAAATAGTTTTTCCAACAATATCTAGTACTTTCTTGTCACGACTTAAGAAAAAATGTCCATTTATAAGAAATAAAGACGTTTAATAAAACAAATATAAAAAATAATTATATCGACAACATGTTACGTTTCCCCGTAAGAAAACAAAAATAATGAAATTGCATCAACAACATGTAATGTTTACCCGTTAAAACTCAAAAAAAAGACAAAATAAGATTTATAAATAGGTAGTTGATAGTTGATAAAGATATAATTGATGATTAGTGTTTTATTAAATAGATAGTAGATGGATTAAAAAAATGAAATGTGAAGAAAGAGAGAGAGAGAGAGAGAGAGAGAGAGAGAGAGAGAGAGAGAGAGAGAGAGAGAGAGAGAGAGAGAGAGAGAGAGAGAGAGAGAGAGAGAGAAGAGAGGTGGGAGAGATAGAGAGAAAATTGAGAAAGATAAAAGTGGGAGAGAGGTAAAAAAAGTTGATTTTAAATGTGAGATACAAAATATTTAAGAGATGATGGGAGATAGTGGGACTCAAAAAAAAGAAAAAATTAAGGGGGCAGTTTAGTAATTTGATTAGTTCTTTATTTTCTTAAATAGATAGATATTTTAGACATGGGTAGTTTGTTATTTTTTATAGTGGTTTGAGTTGATTAAATAGATAGTTGATAGTTGATACATAGAAAGTTGATAATTAGTGTTTTGATTGAATAGATAGTAGATAGATTAAAAAAAATTAAATGTGAAGAGAGAGAGAGAGAGAGAGAGAGAGAGAGAGAGAGAGAGAGAGAGAGAGAGAGAGAGAGAGGTGGGAGAATTAGAGAGAAAATTGAGAAATATAAGAGTGAGTGAAAGGTAAAAAAGTGGGTAGTAAATGTGAGACAAAAAAATTAAGAGATGATGTAAGAAAATTGGACCCACAAAAATGAGATAGAATAATTATGAATTTCCAAATTTACCATCAAAAAAGCAAAAAAGTAAATGGGCAATTTAGCCATTTGACCAACCCTTTATTTTCTTAATAGTTAGTTGATTAATTAATTAATAGTTAGTTGATATATTGTACTCATGTGCGGACCTATGTAGAGTTGAGCGGATGCACTTGCCCCTCTTCAAAAATAAAAAAGTTCATTTGATTCTCTAAATATTCTCTATTTTGATCTTTATTGAGTTTAAAGTTTGCATCTATACTCTTCAATTCTTCTAACTTTAATGGTTAAATAAAGATGAACTCTCAACTTAGTTCCTAAACTTACACCCTCCATTCTTCTTGACCCTTAAAGTATTCAAAAATAATAAGTCGTTCTTATAGCTTTTTAAGTTTATTGAATTAGTTTCTAAAATTGTAAGAAATTTGTCTCATAAGTCTTTTTAAAAGACTACTTATAAAATTTTAGGAAATTAGTTTGACTGACATCACAAAATTCAGGAACTACATATTACTTTCACACACTATATATGAGATGACATGTGAGCTTAAAGTCTAAATTGAGTATTTACTCTTGCAAAATTTAGAGTTAAATAATTTAGTTCCTCAATTTTGGAGATCAATTGAAAATATTTAAACAAATTTAAAAAAATCTTGATGAAGTTTTTGTACAACCTCACATGAGGTCATGGGTCCGTCACTCTTGTATTCTAACAATCATGATAAGCTTAATGCAATAATTTGCAGTATATAGTTTTGTTAATATAAACACAGCAGTCCCTTCATTCTTGACCACAGGCATGTATGTACACATGGCAGGCCACAGATAGTCAGATACTTAATTTAGTTTGATTATAACCGGCAGGATACCCGTACATACGCACGGGTGCTGTCGTGTTTTTTTTATGAATGAACTTAGACAGTATTTAAATAATCTGAACATTACCCCTAAAAAATAAAGACAAATTTAAAGTAGATAAAAAAGAAGTTTTAAATAAAAAATATATAAATATTAGAATCTAAAAATGTAAAAGTATCATTTAAAAACAATATGTGCATTTATCCCTTTTTTTTTTATATATCTGTGCATTTTTTTTAGGCTAAAGTGCTCCGGGGTCCCTTATCTTTATTTAAAGTAACGATTTGGTCCTTTATCTTTTTTTTGTCCCAAATCAGTCCTTTATGTTTTAAATTTTTGACACATAAATCCTTTTCTGTCCCAAATCAGTCCTTTATGTTTCAAATTTTTAACACATAAATCCTTTTTTTGACACATAAATCAGCATTGTTAACGGAAAAGGATTTATGTGTAAAAAATTTGATAGATAAAGGACTTATTTGGGACAAAAAAAACATAAAGGACTAATTCGTTACTTTAAATAAAGATAAGGGACCCCGGGAGCACTTTAGCCTTTTTTTTATATATCAGTGTTATCCCGTGTTTTTTTATATATCAGTGCAGCTATCTCGTGGTTTTATATATATCATTGCAGTTATCCTTGTATGTTTTTATATATCAGTGCAATTATCCCGTGCTTTTTTATGTATCAGTACAGTTATCTCATAGTTTCAATTGATTGTTTGAGGTGATTAGTAGATAGTAAAAAATAGATAGTAGATTATCAATAAGAAATAATTATCCCGTGTTTTTTTATATATCACTGCAGTTATCCCGTGTTTTTTATATATCAGTGCAGTTATCTCGTAGTTTCAATTGATTATTTTAGTTGATTAGTAGATTATAGTAGATAGTAAAAGTTAGATAGTAGATTATCAATAAGAAATATTTGTTTAAAATACTAATTAGTAGTTTAAATAGTCATTAGGTCTTCTTGTTTTTTAGATAGTAGTTTTGTAGTAGTAGTCTGCAAAATTTTTAATTATCAATGACAAATATTAATCTCATGTTTTTTTATATATCCGTGCAGTTATCCCGTGTTTTTGTATATATCAGTGCAGTTATCTCGTATTTTCAATTGATTGTTTTAGTTGATTAGTAGATTATAGTAGATAGTGAAAGAGAGATAGTAGATTATCAGTAAGAAATATTTGTTTTAAATATTAATCAGTAGTTTAAATAGATATTAAGTCTTCTTGTTTTTTTATAGTAGATTATATTAGATAGTAAAAGATAGATATTACTAATTACCAATAAGAGGTGATAGTAGATTATCAATAAGAGTGTAAACAGATTTCGGAGAGAAAAATTAAAATTTTAAGGTGATAACTTTTTCCAAAAAGGTGATAGTTTTTTGTTTTTGTTTTTGTTTTTTAGCGTGATTCATTTATATTTTTATAGGTAATTTTAGTAGAGTAGTGTTTGTATAAATTTAGAAATTTAGTTAAAAAAAACTAAAGTGATGTGATAAGAGAAAGAGAAGAATTGTTTATGAGAAAAGTAAAAGTAAGTAAAGAAGAAAAGAATGAGGAAATAGAAAAGTGAAAATGAGGAAATAGAGTCTAAGAAGAAAGAGAAAGAAGGAGGAAATAGAGTCTAAGAAGAAAAGAAAGAAACTGAGTGTAATGTCATTTTTACCCTTAAATTAAATATGTGTCTTGTTAATAAGACATTTAAATTGGTAATTTCATAGGAGATTTGTTTGTATAAATAGATAAATAGATTAGATTAGATAGACTTCTTCATCCATTTTCCAGTAAAAAAACATAATTTCACACATTTTTAGAATTTCGTCCATATAACTGTTGTTTTTTTATGAGGAATATAAAATTTATCGGTACTCCATTTAATGCGAAGGAAAGCTAGAGCCAAGAAGAGAGTAAAAATGTAAGAACATAAAAAAGTACTGGAAATCTTCAATGTAAATTCTATTGTTATTTCACCCTCACTATATATACCCACCCAACTGAGAAGTCATTTTCTCATTTATTAATTTCTTTTTCTCTCACAATAACCTCTGCATGCGACCGCAACACTGCTACATGTTTAAGACTAGATTTGAATTCAAGACCTTAGTTAAGTCGGAAGAGACGCCTACAATTTCATCCAAGTGCTTTTGGGTTCAAAATACGTACACTATAAATAACGTATCTATAATTTTGAGGAAGAATGGTTATATTTAATGAATTTATTCTTACGTACAAATATTTTCTTCTACTTTATTTATTAAAAATACTACTAATAAATAAAGATAATTTTTCACATATAAGTTATACTCATTGTCAGACATTCCCAACTTTAGAGATTAGCCAATTCCAAACGGTGCCACTGACTACCTCTCACTCTCAGTCAATCACACCCTTCTCAAACATAGCTTTCTGCAGTGTTATGCAATGCAGTGGAGCACCTTTCAATTGAATTGACCCAACCCAAAATTATGTGGACATGATAAATGTTACATTATTAAGTAATAAGTACCACCTCTTGAAGAATTCACCCTAACATAACACTTCCAAAAAGAACCATGACTTCAATGGCTATGGGAGTTAGAGAAGCGGGAAACTTTCATCTAGAAGATACTAATCCAACAGAGAGGTCTTTGTGGGTGTTGAACCCTCCTAATCCACCTCCTCTATGGAAAAAGCTAATTAGTTCACTCAAGAACAAAAAGTTCTTTCATTCATCAAAAAAAAATAGAACTTGCCATCAACATGTTGTTTCTTTCTTGAGGAGTTTATTCCCTATCCTTAGCTTGTTTGGAAATTATGATGCCTTCAAATTTAAAGATGATCTGTTAGCTGGTCTAACTCTTGCCAGCCTCAGCATACCTCAGGTATATTATATTTTTTGTTTTCAGAGCAATGCATACTAAAATTCCTTCAATCTTCTAATTAATATATGTATGATGTATGATGTTGCAGAGTATAGGATATGCTATTTTAGCAAAACTTGATCCTCAATATGGCTTGTGTAAGTATCTAACTTCAATTATATTTAGAACTTGTACTGCACAAAAAAAAAGTAGTAAGTTTTTATAGTATTAATTAATTACTTAATTAACATTTTCTGGTTTTTTTTCATGTGTTGCATTCAGACACAAGTGTGGTTCCTCCACTAATCTATGCTGTGATGGGGAGCTCAAGAGAAATTGCAATTGGACCTGTAGCTGTAGTTTCATTGCTACTATCCTCTCTGGTTCAGAAAGTGGTTGATCCTAATGTAAATCATGATGGCTACAGAAATGTTGTCTTCACAGTTACCTTATTTGCTGGAATCTTTCAAGTTGCATTTGGAGTTTTCAGGTAGTTTCCTCATTTGATTGTGAAATTTCTTCTAAATGTAGATGTATTGTTTCTGTATAAAGCCAAGTAATTTATTTATTCTCCAAAATATATTCTGCAGGTTGGGTTTTCTTGTGGATTTTCTTTCACATGCTGCCCTTGTAGGATTCATGGCGGGTGCAGCCATCATGATTGGTCTTCAGCAACTCAAAGGGTTGCTTGGAATTAGTCACTTTACAAATAAAACTGATCTTGTGTCTGTTTTGGAATCTGTTTATAAGTCACTCCATCAACAAATTACTTCTGGAGAAGTGAGTAACTTTAGATATATAAATACTCATTTTCTTGAAGTATATTTGTTGATATTTGACATTATAATTATTCCTTTGTTTATTTCATTGACAGTGGTATCCTCTGAATTTTGTTATTGGATCTTCATTCCTGATTTTCCTTTTGAGTGCAAGATTTATTGTAAGTAAAGTAATGAAATTTATGGCAGCCAAATTCCACTACTACAATCAGCTTATTTCTGATAATAATGTATATGTGGTTGGTAATTAATTTCAGGGAAAAAGGAACAAAAAGCTGTTCTGGTTGCCAGCAATTGCTCCTCTTGTATCAGTAATATTATCAACTTTTATAGTGTATATATCCAAAGCAGATAAGAATGGGGTTAATATAGTAAAACATGTCAAACGAGGTTTGAATCCAAGCTCAGCTCACCAATTACAACTCAGTGGTGAACATGTTGGACAAGCTGCTAAAATTGGATTGATTTCTGCTGTTATTGCACTCACTGTATGTTAATTAATTTCCTTTTCAAATTCTTATTTCTCTCTTCTTTCCAAAGTTTTGTGTTCCTAATGAATATATGAATTTTAATTCCGGTTTAGGAAGCAATGGCTGTTGGTAGATCTTTTGCTTCCATTAAGGGATACCATCTTGATGGCAACAAAGAAATGTTAGCAATGGGTTGTATGAACATTGCAGGATCTTTCAGTTCATGCTATGTGGCAACAGGTTAGTAGTGCCAACCAACATCTTTTTTTTTTGCGAAAAAACGTGTCGTAAATTCTAAGATACTCATGAAAAAAGATAATACTCGTGAATTAAAATTAGTGTGATGTGAGTGAAATTTGTTTCATTCATTTTGTTTTATTCTTAACACTTGCTGCAGGTTCATTTTCAAGGACAGCAGTAAATTTCAGTGCAGGGTGTAAAACATCAGTGTCAAATATAGTGATGGCAGTAACAGTAATTCTGTGTTTGGAATTGTTTACAAGACTGTTATACTACACTCCTATGGCCATACTTGCTTCTATCATCCTCTCTGCACTTCCAGGATTAATTGACATAAGAGAAGCTTGTTATATTTGGAAGGTTGACAGATTTGACTTTCTTGCTTGCATTGGTGCTTTCTTCGGGGTCTTGTTTCAATCCGTAGAAGTTGGTCTTCTTGTAGCAGTAAGTTGTTCTTCACCATTTTTAAGTTGCAACTTTTTTTTTAAAGGAAAGAGTCTTGCCAAAACTTTCTGAGGGATAAATTCAAAGAGCACTCTACCTCAAAAATGAAAAAAGACAAAAATGTTGGTTCCATCCATATCTAAAACTTGACTTGATTAATTGTATTGTTTTTCTTGGTACTCTCTTACTTGTCGGGCCTCTAAAGTAGATTATGGCCCACTAATTTGGCCTGGCATTCAAGTTTCTAAGAATCATAATTTTTATTTGTGAAGTAGTATGATATATTCAAATATATGATAATGTCCAATCAACTACCAACGTGTGTGATAGGTCAAATATAATTTAGGTGTTTGCGAAACGGGTTAGAAGTTAGAACACATTACAGTTGTGTCTATCTCAAATTTTGATTTGGCTTAATTATATATCTGAATCTGAATCTGACCCTACATATGAAAAAAATTCAATAATGTATGGGTTTAATTAAGATTGAGTCTATACAGGATTAGACTAGATTAATACGAAATATAAATTAAATAAAATTTTAGGATCATCATATACATTAAATTTGAAAGAAAAAAAAATTCATATAGTAGATATATCATATTCATTAAAGAGTAGGTATACAATGAAGTAAAAGTATAATTGTGATGCTTGTTTTTGTAGGTCTCCATCTCATTTGCAAAGATAGTAATACAATCAATTCGACCAGGGATAGAAATTTTAGGTAGAATTCCAAGAACAGAAGCCTTCTGCAATGTAAGTCAATATCCAATGGCCACAACCACTCCAGGCATCTTGGTGATTCGCATAAGCTCTGGTTCACTCTGTTTTGCAAATGCCAATGTTGTTAGAGAAAGGCAAGCACTAACATATTCACTTACAAGAGCTTATATTTAATGACCAAACTTTGAAATTAAAATTATTCAATTGTTCCAGAATACTAAAATGGGTAACCGAAGAGGATGAGCTTAAAGAAAGAAGTAATTTTCATGAAGAAACTACCAAGGGAAGTGTCCAAGCAGTAATCTTAGACATGACGAGTAAGTCTCTAACACTAAACATTCATATAAATTTTTTTTAGCAAAAGAAAGAAATATGGAGTCTCGTTAAAACCTTCTGATGCAAAACGTTCTTTAGGAAAAAAAACATTCGTATAGAATTTATGCTAACCTTATAGTGAATATTGACTCTGTACAATTCTCTTTCATAGACATGATGAATGTTGATACTTCCGGAATTCTAGCATTGGAGGAACTACACAAGAGGTTAATTTCGCGCGGTGTACAAGTGAGACTACATGATAATGTTGTTTGATTTGATGTGGTTTTTTAAAACGTGAATAATGATTTGCTTATCACTTTGTGTAATTTGCAGTTTGCTATGGTAAACCCAAGGTGGCTAGTAATTCACAAGCTTAAATTGGCACACTTTGTGGATAAAATGGGAAAAGAATGGATTTTCCTTACTGTTGCTGAAGCCGTTGATGCATGTATGTCTTATAAATTGCCTATTTAGGGTCCATAAAGTTGTGTATTATTATAGTCTTATAAAATGTCACGATGTCTGTGGGAATTCCATGTTCTGTTCTCTAAAGTATCATGCGATCGGGATTATGTTACGGAAAATCTCATTGCTTGCACACACAAATTTTTCTCTGCGGGATTCACATGAATAATCAAATAAATAAATAAATAAAAGAAAATGCTAGATGTTATAATAGATTTCTTTTTTTGGTAAACTAAGATATTCTCTACGGCGACTATGGAGACTAATCCTACGAAGTATCTGAGATCTATTTAAGGGGTTGATGTAATGTGCCCAAAAATGGTATGAGTACCAAACAGAATAAGAATAGGGAATTGCTAAAGAAAGAGAGAGAAAACTACACTAAATTCTAAATAACTAACTTAGCCTTTTCATATTCTTCTTGTGTACCGATCATTACATCACGTGACTATATATAGTCACAATGAAAAGAGAATCTTACAAGGAATACAAATAGAATATCCTAACAAATAAATCCTTCTAGATCCTTCTATACTTGATATACTTCTTTGATACCTAATTAAAACCTTTATCACAAATTTGGGTCATTACAGTTGACATCTCCCAACAAATGTTTTCCCATACGCACCGGCCAGGGATCGAACCCGGGACCAAATGGTTAAGGGACCAAAGTATCTACCACTTGTGCCACATCATATTGGTTACGAGAGATTTTTGCAAGAAATAGAAAAATGTTACATGGCAGCATAGAAAACACTCACAAATTGTAACTACCAACTCTCCCATGTATTGTTAGCAAGTTGTTGACTGGTCAAATGCCCTATTTTTATGCATTCTTATCTTTCTTGCAAAAATCTCTAACCCTAATTTTCAATTATTGATCATTCTTCCGTCTTCTTCTCTCTCTTCCTCTTTGAAACTCAATGAACCACTCTGCTAGGGTTTCTGATTTCACCACAGAAACCCAGTGATTGAAGCTTCCAAGCGCTTTAATCACACATCAATGGTGATTACAGAGGTTGTTGTCAGTTTTAGGATCAAGCAGCCTATAAGCACCTGTAGGGTGATACCCAACAAGGATTAAGGGCTTGCTCTTATCCTCCAACTTCTTTCTCTTACCATCAGGTATGTGGCTAAATGCAAGTGAGCCAAATACCTTTAGGTGAGAAACTCTAACACCAGACATATTCTGGTACCTTGTCTTCCAAACCTTTGGTAGGACACCTATTTAGGATATAGACTGCTGTATGAACAGCTTCTGCCCATAGCCTTTTAGGTAGCCCTTTTGACTTGATCCCGCTCCTAGCCATGTCAAGTATTGTCCTATTCCTCCTTTTAGCCATACCATTATGCTGAGGAGTATAGGGTGATGTTACTTCATGCAATATACATTGATTGGTGCAGTACTCCTCAAAATCTTTTGAGGTGTACTTACCACCACCATCAGTTCTCAAAACCTTAAGTTTCTTACCACTTTGAGTTTCTGCCATTGTCTTAAACTTTTTAAAGGCACCATAGGCTTCTCCTTTAGTCTTAAGTAGATAAAGCCAAATTTTTCTGGAAAATTCATCCACAAATGTCATAAAGTATTTGTTTCCCCTTATAGAGGGTACATCAAGTGGTCCACATAGGTCAGAATATACAACATGTAAAATATCCTTAGAATAGTGTTTCATTTCTTTATTAAACTTCTTTCTAGGTTGCTTACAAACTAAGCAAATAGTACATGCCTCTTTAGTGGCTTCAATTTTAGGTAACCCTCTACTAATCATTTAGTACTTAGGTTACTTAGCCCTTTGAAGTTTAAGTGCCCAAACCTTTTATACCACAGCATACCTTCAAGATTAGTTGTAGCACTTAGACAATCTGTCTCAGTGATACTTATGCTAGTTTTGAAGGTTCTGTTGGTGGATAAAGGTGTTGTTAAAACTAATTTGTCTTTAACATCATACAACTTTAGTTTTAGGTCTTTCATTACCACTGAAAAACCTTTCTCTATAAGTTGTCCTAGGCTGATAAGGTTACAGCTGATTCCAGGGACATAGAAAACATCTTTATCAAAATTACTTGTCCATTTTCTTTGGTAAACCCAATGTTTCCTATTCCTTCAGCGGTTATAGCCTTATTGCTAGCACACTTTATAGTGGTTTTCCTACTAGAATCAAAGTCCACTAACCACTCTTTGTTTCCAGTCATATGATTGGAACAACCTGAATCTAAGTACCAAATTTCAGTGATGATTTTACCATCACTTGTAGTAACAGACAGTACAACAGTCACTGTTTACTTTTAGGTCTACGTTAGTTACAACAAAATCCTCCCTAGGTTCTGTATCTTCTAAATCATCAGTTATCATACTAAAACCAACATGTTCAGATTCTGTATCAGAATCTTCTTTAGCCATATTGGCTTCAGTCTCAGTTTCTTTAGACTGTGTCTTTTCTAGTAGGGCATTCAGTAGCATAATACCCATATTTATCACACCTGTAACACTGCACTTTGGATTTATCCTTTTTCTTAGGTGCATCATTATTCTTTTTAGTGGAATCAGATTTAGAGTTAGGTTTACCTGATTTACCTTTAGACCAGTTAGGCTTACCTGCCTGGTTACTGTTGTTGTTGCTTTTGGTTCCTTTCTTACCCTTAGTTTTGGTGAATAGAGTCTGGTCCTCTTCTTCACCATCCAGTAGATTGATCCTCATTTCCTTTGCTTCAAGATTGGCTTGAAGCTCTTCAACTTTCAGATCTTCTGGTTTAGTAGTGTCTTCAATGCTGTTCACAACCCAACCAAATTTCTTGGTTAAGGACCTTAATACTTTCTTACAAATCACTGTTTCAGTAAGTGTTTCACCATATAGGGACATAGCATTGGTGATCTTCTTTAGCCTTATAAAGAAGTCAGCAATGCTTTCCCCTTCTTTCATACTCGGAATTTATATTGTTTCCTTAGAGCCTGCAACTCCTCCTCTTTAATAGGAGCTGTACCAGTATAGTATCTTTCTAAGGCTTCCCAGGCAGCTTTAGAAGTTTCAAAACTTATAATTCTGTCAAAGTTTGTCTCATCACACCCTTGGTGTATGAGATAGAGTGCGTTGTAATCTTTTTGTTCACTTTCATTAAAGAGGTTTGTTTGAGCAGGTGTTGGCTCTTCACCCAAAGGATCAAAACCATTTTTCACAATCTTTAGGACTCCATGGCAGCCAAAAATGGCCTTCATTTGAAGGCTTTCATTTGAAGGCTCCACCTCTCCCATTTTTTCCCATCAAGCTTTGGGATTTGAGTGTTTAATCCTGTTCCAGTGCTTCTCATCTTTTAAGACTGAAACCTTAAAACACAGTAGAAAATATTAGAACACAAAACCTGCACAATTTCTGATTGTGCTGATTAAAGAAGATAAAGAAACTTGAAAGAAGATTATAGAGATAGAGATTTTGATGTTTTTGCCCTGGATTGTTACCAGCTCTGATACCATGGTGATTTTATAACACATTCATTCACTTTCTGGCAGGTGGTGCAAAACACACAAGACTGGGGTGCAAATAACAAAATACCCAGTTACTGGCCCAACCCAATCACAACACTTGAATGAGTGCCAAACAAATAATGGAAGTGGGTTATGCGGGACTTGAACCCGTTTTATTCGGGTTAACACGCGGATCTGACTTAACCCGTAATATACATGCGAATCTTTAACCCTAGTTTTCAATTCTTGATCATTCTTCTGTCTTCTTCTCTCTCTTCCTCTCTGAAACTCAATGAACCACTATGCTAGGGTTTCTGATTTCACCACAGAAACCCAGTGATTGAAGCTTCCAAGCGCTTTAATCACACATCAATGGTGATTACATAGGTTGTTGTTACAAACCTTTAGTAGGGTCAGTTAGGAGTTTGTTACAATCAGTAACAACTTCTAACAGTTTTGTAAGTGTAAACTTAAAGGACTGCTGGGGTGTAACGACTATATTGTCTGTGAAATAGCCGTTACCCAAAGCCTGGAGGAGTTTTTGTATTAAAACCCAACAGCATTATCCTTATTTAATAGCAAAAGGTGATATATATCTTCCATTTTTAAAAGGTGATATTTTCCATTTTTTGTTTGGTTTTATTATAGTTATAAATATATAAATGCCTAAAAAAAATAGGTGTAATTTTGTATAAAAAAAATACGTGGGGAGGGAGGGAGGGAGGGAGGGAGGGAGGGAGAGAGAGAGAGAGAGAGAGAGAGAGAGAGAGAGAGAGAGAGAGAGAGAGAGAGAGTGAGTGATCGAGTTGGGATGTTGGACTGAAAAAAGAAAGTGGGGGTTAGTAATTCTCGTGGCACTGTGATTCCGTCTCTTGCATCTACTCTTGGTTCAAAGGGCGATAAAAGGCTTAATTGCACGAAGGTCGTACGGTGAAAGGCCGATTTAGCAAGTAAGAAATGGATCACAATGTTAATCAAAGGAGTGTCGAAAGGAGATCAACATGGATGCGCTCAATAACAATTTGTCATTCTTCTTAACTAATTCTCGTTAAGGGGCGAGCTTGGAGGAGCTTTGAGGTATATATATTCTACAAATATGTGAGAGTCGGTAATCTTGGAAGAAAGTAAAGCTTCGTATGTTTCTGTGGCAGTATGAGAGAAAGGGAACTTGCGAACTTCTAAGGAGTTGTCTAATGTGTTTGGCTTTGGAATTTTAAGCTTATCCTTATTGCTATTGAGATATGCCTTATAATTCTATTGCTTGTAATAATAGTAGGTGTAGTTAGAAATCTAGTCGAAATGGGCCAGTCGAAATGGGCCAGTCGAATGGGCAAGTCGAAATTATGGGTCTGGGCCTGTTTCATTGTATATATATACAGACGTCAGTAGCATGTAATTAGTAACCCTACTTTTATGAAATTCACTGCAGCTTTTACTATTCATATTATATTGCCCTAATCATTCCTCTTGTCCTTTAGCGCCGCCACTTCCTTTTCTTCTCCTTTTTACGTGTTTATCCCCAACAATTGCCTCTACGTTTTAGAGGGGACGTGCTGTTTTTACATTTATGAGAAAAGGCTTCTCCTTAGGGTGAGTTGATGCGGAGAATTCTTGATCTAGAAATTTAGGATCTTGAAAATTGTCAAAATCAAGGAATTTTCACAACAATTTCAAGAAAGAAGATGAACACAATTCAACAACACAAAGGAAATGACTCAAAACTTACATGACAAGGAAGAAAGATCAAATGTAGAGAAGACTTGTAATGGAATAGAGATTGAAGATTGTTGGAAATTCAAGTGTGAGTGGTTAGTCCCACATCGGCTATGAATGAACTATATGAATGATATATAAGAGAGAGAGCTCATATACCTAATGTCTTAAGGTTTTGGGTGGAGATGTGGCGTCCAGCCTCAGACTCCCCAACAAAGATCACCACCGCTTTCTTGGATATGTGATAAGATTACACTAGGAGTTTAAATATTTATATTGTGGACTTAATGGATCCTAGGCCCACAATCTAAAATCCAACTCAAAGTGCAATACAAGGCCCACGACCATAAACTCAACTACACTAGGCCGTGGCCCACTTATTGCCAACATGGCTAAACATTAAAAGTATTTGACAATTATTAAAAGGAAAACAAAGCATAAAGAACACTAGGGTTTGGTAATCCTAAAAATTTCATATTATTTATGTGGTCACCTTTAATATATTATTGTTTTAATGATTAAGTTGAGCACATTAAAGTATAGTTGCTTGATTTCTTGAGTTTTCTTTTTTGTTATTTTTGGTCTTTTATATTTGTGGTATTCATCCAAACTCGATGCATGTGGGCTCACATCATGACCAGTGCAGTATGGTGGTATATTGTCGCTCTTACATCAAAACCCTAAACATATATATGCACTTACAAGAGCCTATATTTAATGACCAAACTTTGAAATTAATTATTCAATTGTCCAGAATACTAAAATGGGTAACCGAAGAGGATGAGCTTAAAGAAAGAAGTAATTTTCATGAAGAAACTACCAAGGGAAGTGTCCAAGCAGTAATCTTAGACATGATGAGTAAGTCTCTAACAAGTAACACCAAACATTCATTATTTTTTTTAGCAAAAGAAATGAATATGGAGTCTCGTTAAATCCTTCTGATGCAAAACGTTCCATAGGGAAAAAAACATCCGTATAGAATTTATGCTAACCTTATAGTATTGACTCTGTACAATTCTCTTTCATAGACATGATGAATGTTGATACTTCTGGAATTCTAGCATTGGAGGAACTACACAAGGTTTATTTCGCGCGGTGTACAAGTGAGACTACATGATAATGTTATTTTTGATGTGGTTTTTTCAAACGTTAATAATGATTTGCTAATCACAGCTTGTGTAATTTGCAGTTTGCTATGGTAAACCCAAGGTGGCTAGTAATTCACAAGCTTAAGCTTGCACGAAGGCCGATTTAGCAAGTTAGAATGGATCACAATTTGTCATTCTTCTTAACTAATTTTCGTGAAGGGGTTGTTGGAGTTGAATGGAATTGAGCATTTGAAAAAGTCCTACATTGATTAATTTTGTAAAGGAATAGGAAGACCAAGACTATATAATGAGCTCAAGTTCTTCTTTACAAGATGCATTGGTCAGAAACACATTAAGTTGTATTTGACTTTGTTTTTCTCTTATACTATTGTTTTAGAGTGTTGTGAGATGTAGTTAAATATTTTTTTGGAGGGTGTGGACGTACTAGGGCCATGGGGTGTTTAAGAGAGGTCTATGTGTTGTAAAAATTTTCACATAGTGTTATTATCTAGTTGTCATTAGATAACGGTTCTTGGTTTTTTTCCGGTTTTAGAGTTTTTCACGTTAAATTCTTGTATTTTGATTGTGGTCATTTTATTTCTATACGTTGTTTTTCCCAATAGGAGAAGGTTGGAGGAGCTTTGAGTATGAGGTATATTCTACAAATAAGGGGAGAGTCGGAAATCTTGGAAGAAAGTAAAGCTTCGTAAGATTTTGTAGCATTATGAGAGCAAAGGAACTTCTAAAGAGTTGTCTAATGTTTAGCTTTGGAATTTTAAGCTTATAATCAATTTCCTCTACGTTTTAGAGGGGACGAGCTGTTTTTACATTTATCAGAAAAGGCTTAAAAAGGCCTACCTCAATCCTACAAAACTGGCTTGTAAGGTGAGGGATGCCTCCCACTTATAAAGTCTTTTTCAGGCGATATCACATTCGATGTGAGACTCTTAACACACCCCCCTCACGCCCAGGACTGGACAATTGGAGCGTGACCCACACCCCCTCACGCCCATGACTAGACAATTCGAGCGTGACCCGATAGCGGGCCGCCCAGCGGATCTTGGATTGAGTCTGATACCATCTTAGAATTTGGGTCGGGCTTAACTCAACCCTACAAAATTGGCTTGTAGAGTGAAGTATGCCTCCCACTTATAAACTCTTTCTTAGGCTATATCGCATCCGATGTGGGACTCTTAACATAGGCTACTCTTATGGGTTCCCTTATTTGTAGATCTTATGGTATTTTTACGTGTTTGTTCAATGTGCAGCAATCGATGCCCCAACATTAGTGACAGACTACAATGCCCCAGCAATTAATGCTCCAGCATTCTTGGCAAACTGAAATGCCACAACATTCTATTGATGACGTCATGATACGTCAAAAGCAAAAGCAAGTGTCCCAAGTGGATGATTTCGGCACCACCCTTCAGACATCATAGCTTACAAGTTGAACCTTTTTAGGGACACTTGTCCATTCACTATAGGACCTCCTTTCTTTAGTGGGTGAAAGATCAAATCAACTTTTGGAGACAATTGGAAATAAAGTAACCCTAACTTAATTCATCTCCAAGCAAACTTGGTGACCAAGACTACTTCACTCAATTAGCCTATATAAACACATTCACCTTCTCATTCAAAGACACACCTAGATAGAGAATTAGAATCACTTACACATTACTTGTGCGAAGGAAAGAAAGAAATTGATAACTTCTCTCTCTACTTCTACACACACACATAGTGCGGATTGAATGTTGTGAAGTGAAAGCTATAGCATTGCTAGGCTGATTCTTGCAAGGGAACTTCAACCGTGTGTTTTCTACTTTATCTTCTCTCTTTTGTATTATCAGATATATGAACATGTTATCTCTTTTTGTATGTTTTTAGTAATGCCTAGCATGAGTTAAACTTCTTTAGTTGGGATGCTTTAACTTTGTAACGGTCTTTTGATTAGTTATTATGTTATATATTGATGTTTGCATTTTAGTTCTTGTGTTATACTTCTTTCAAACTTATTTTGGCATTGATCAACTAGAATAAGTAGAGTCATAAATATAGACATGGTTTATGATTAGAACTCAAGAACTAATATTGGTAAGTGTTTAATAAAGGAAACTTTGTTATTCCATGCTAAAACTTAGACATAGGATAGCATAGTCCATAGGGTGTGGGTACGTAATTCATATACAAGGATGAACTTATTTAGAGCTTAGACATAAAACTTGTAACGAAACCCTGACGCTAGTGACTGAAAGGCACGCATCAATTGCTACAGCATCCAATGCGCCAGCATCCTATATAACATAATGCTGTCATTACTGATTTACTTAGTAAAGAGCATTCCAACTATCTTTCTCACCTGATTTCAAACTCAACTTACTTAAACTTGTTTACTTTCTGTCTTTCTCCACAGTATTATTGTTTGTTACTTGGTTACATTTCACTAATCTAGCTATCAACTTAAACTTTGGAATTAATTGCAATCCCTGTGGGTACGATCTCATCTTTCTACTATATTACTTGTTGAAGACGGTGTACACTTGTACAACATCTTATCTATTCCACCACAACATTAGCACCCTACACACTTTCACTTGGACAAAAAAGCCAACTTTTCTATTTAAAGACAATCAATACTAATAGGGCATAAATGTAATTTACATTTAATTTAATTATTAATTTAACAAAACAAATTCACCCACTCATTCTCTCTTAGTTCAAATATTATCTTCCTAAAATCTACTTTATAGAAAGTCTCAAGTCCAAAGCCCAGAAAACTTTGTTGCCTCCATCTCCGCTAACATATATATACATACCTAAATTTGGTGTTTTTTAAATTGATCCATGTTTTCGAGATTGTTATTGTAATTGCAATATGAGAGGCTGTTTTTTTTAGTTAACAGATAATGTTATTATAGTAACTACAATGTCAATTGTCAAGATGGAGCTGCTGCTTTAGAAGAACGTTGGAGGATATAATTGTTGAGGAAAAAATTAATTTCAACTGCATATAATAGCACGACAATATTACTCTAACCAGGTACTCCACCTCGAAAATTAAATGAATAAATAGAAAGAGTCCTTGAGGCATCAATAATCCAATGCTCCAATACGACGCCTACATAAACCTCTACAGCAGTGACTACCTGCAACCTATTGAGATATGCCTTGTAATTCTATTGCTTGTAATAATAATAGGTGTAGTTAGAAATCTAGTCGAAATGGGCCAGTCGAAATTATGGGTCTGGACCTGTTTTATTGTATATAAATATAGACGTCAGTAGCATGTAATTAGTAACCTATTTTTTATGAAATTCAGTGCAGCTTTTACCTAATATTATATTGCCCTATTCATTCCTCTTGTCCTTAGCGCCGCCACTTCCTTTCTTGTCCCTTTCACGTGTTTATCCCCAACAAACTGGTATCAAGAGCTTGTTAGATCCTCACAAAATCTATCAAGATTCATGGCAGCGCGAGACAACTCTGGTGGAGGTATTCCGGGGAACCTCCCAATCTTTGACGGAAAGGATTATGAACGTTGGTGTGCGCAGATGAAGGTGCTGTTTCGATATCAAGATGTACTTGATGTCGTGAATGATGGTGTTCCACCCTTGGCAGCAAACGCCACTGAAGCGGTGAGGAACAACCACCATTCGCTGAGGAAGAAAGATGGAAAAGGGCTGTTTTTGATTCACCAATGCGTTGATTCCAACATCCTGAACCTGATCATCGACTGTGATTCAGCAAAGGCAGCTTGGGACATCCTAAAGAACTCGTATGGAGGAGCAGATAGGCTGAAGAAGATACGTCTACAGTCGCTCAGGAAGCAGTACGAGAGCTTGAAGATGACAGATGGAGAATCGATTGGAGATTTCATTACGAGGTTAGTAGCATTAACTAATCAAATGAAAGGTAATGGTGAAACTGTGACTGAAGTAAATAAAGTCGAAAAGGTGCTCAGATCCTTAACCCTAGAATTCGACTACGTTGTTACTACTATCGAAGAATCCAAGGACCTAGATACATTGAAGTTAGATGAACTTCAGGGTTCCTTAGAGGCTCATGAATTGAGAATAAGGCAGAGAAGTTCAGAGAAAGAAACTGAACAAGCCTTGCTTTCATACTCCTCTAAGAGAAATTGGAAGACAGGCAACAAGGAGAAGGGTAGAGAAAAGGGATCAAGCAGTAAGAAGAAAGAATAATGATCTTTCGACAAGAAGAAGGGAGACCTGTCGAAAGTTCAGTGTTATAACTGTCAGCAATTTGGGCATTATAGGAACAAGTGTAAAAACAAGAAAGTTCCTAGGGATAAAGATGCAGAAGCCAAGTTTGCTAATGATGGTCACTCTAACTCAGACTCAGAGGAGTTAATGCTGATGGCTGTCGAAGATGAGATTCGACTCGATGAAGGAATTGCTGAAAGTAGCGAGCAAAATAGTGGGAACACTTGTATAAGTGGATTCACTTGTGATGCTCAAAATACTTGTGCAATGTGTGTGTGGCAGGGCAGTGGAAACACTGGTGATGCCTCCAACATTGCCAGCAATGATGATGAAGAATTGTCATTCATGACAGCTACTGACCCAGAATTACTGTTGTTGAAGGCTGATACAAATTCGACTGAAGAGAAGTCTGTCGAATGGTATCTCGACACAGGATGTTCAAATCACATGTGTTGTCACAAGGAGTGGTTTGTCGAACTGGAGCAGATAAGCAAAAAGATAAGGTTTGCAAATAACAGTAGAGTTACTGCCGAAGGAGTAGGTACCATAAAGTTCCTGTCGAAAGATGGCAAGTGGTGCTACATCCAAGGGGTATTTTATGTACCGGCTATGAAGAGCAATCTGCTAAGTATTGGGCAGATGATCGAGAAGAAATTCACCGTCGAAATGGGTGATAACAGTCTCAGCCTGTTTGATTCACCGTCGAGAAGTATTTGCTGGTGTTTTTAGCAAACAATCACTGGTTTTATTAGAAAAGTTTTGTGAGATTAAACCAGAAATCTCTAAAGCAATTGCCTTTAAACACCACCGTTTGTCAACAAATATATTTTAAAAAGGAGACAATTCACCATGAACATTGAAGTAAAAGTGAAAGAAATGGTAAAATGGGACGCAGAAATATTAAATGACTTGTATTGAAAGCAATAAATTGCATTGAATGTAAAGAGAATGGTGTACAAATTTACATACGTTGTACAAGGATTCTTTTACTCTGTTTTCGCTGTGACTTGGAAGTTAGAGTTTCAGAATTGTGTGTTGGTATAATAATTTGCCACCCTTGATTTCTACATAGAAATCACTATTTATACAGAAAACAATGACTGAAATGTAAACTGCTATGAACACGTGGCTACGTCTCATTAACCAATGATGGATTTCGTGCCACGTTCGACGCCACAACTGCCCACGTTGTGTTAACCGTAGTCTTGAAATTCGACACAAGTGTCTGCTAATAACTGCTTTGACGAAGTCCTGAATACACTGTCCTGTCGAAAACTCTTCCCTGTCGAAATGGTGAAGACCTTTTTTGTCGAAAACATGCTGAGATGACAATAAATGTCACTTATTCTCTCTGAAGGCAATATGAATGTTCTTTAATGAAAAGTCAAACCTTATTAACTAACCACTCAAAAGCCTTGTCGAAATTCTAGGCTAACAAATTGCCCCCCAAAAATATCTTTTTCGACAACACAAATGTTAAGGAAGAAAAAGAATATTTTTGAAGATCTCGAAACGTCACCTCCAACAACTTTGTATTAAATGGTGAGAGAAAAATGCCATTATGATTTGCCCAGATAAAGTGGCGCAGCTAAAATGGCACGGATAACATAAACTGCCTAATTGGGCCACGTGGCGTAGTTGGTGGGCCATCACGTCCTTGAAAGGTCACAAACGTGTGCGTTGTGGTAATCGTGGGAACCACTGTACACGCCAACATATAAAAGCAAATGAGTCTTTTCATTTTCCTCTTCACTCGCTTGAAACCTTAGAACCATTTCTGAAAAACAAGAACTTTTGTGTTCTCCATTTCTTTTCTTAAACTCATGGCTTCCTCTTCCAGCGCTGCTCCGAAACTCCTCAACGATCCGAAAGAAACTGACAAACTCAAAAATGTTCAACCAATTGAAGAATTTGTTGATGAACCTGCCCTTACTGACGGAAGAGTACTCGATTGGCAAAAGCAGGTACTAATTCCTCCTCCTGAACCTTATACCCATGCGTTTTTAGGCCCTCTTCCTAACATCTTGCTGGAAAATGAAGAAATTGAAGAAATCTTCCCTAGCCTTCGCCAACTTCAGCCTAGAATCTTCTTTGAAAAACCTTTCCATTTAGATTTTCTAGCCACTCCTTACAGGGTTTTTAGGTCTGCACCTAGGGTTGACCAACAAATCTATATAGATTGGCTTAACAAAGTAGAAGCCAAGAAAGCCAAAATCTGGAAGAAACAAGGAATTTTCGATCTAATACAGTTGTCGAGGTATGGGCCTAAGTACAACAGCACCTTAATTTTGGCAGCCATGCAATTTTGGGATTGCACCTCCCACAGTCTCCATCTCAAATGTGGTATGTTATCCCCCACTCTCTTAGACGTGGCTGCCATTACTGGCCTAAAGCCCTTGGGTGAAACTTTCGACCCTAAGCTTCCCATTGAGGATTATGGTTTCGACTTCCGAAATGCTGCTTTTGCCCCGTATATTGGTGAACAGCACCAAATCGATACCGAAGAAGTATCTGATTCAGAACATATAGCCTTTCTTACTCTTTGGTTATCCATGTTCGTCCTTTGCACTCGTTCCCTTCAAGTTACCAGGTCTTATGTACCATTGGCTATTCAACTCCACGCAGGGAGAGACATCAATTTGGCTAAATTGATTTTAGGAACTTTGCACCAACAACTTGATAATGCTGTTGAGGAGTTAAAGGAAGATGAACCGACCACTTCCTTCCTGGTCTCTGGTCCTATGTGGTTGTTCCAGTTGTGGCTCATAGCCACCTTTGAATCTAGACTTGGCTTGTTCGTTCCAAAAACAGCTCGACCAGGCATGGAGACAAGAAGGACCGAGGGTATTCGCTTAGCCCAGTTGAAGTCAAGAGAAACCGGCATTACGGTAGAAGAGTCTTTCTGTATTTACTTCGAAATTTTTCTAAATTGCACCCAATTCAAAGATTCTATGGCCCCTTTTTTGGATCGACCTCATGGACCTACTTGGTTTAGAAGGGCATTTCCCCCTACTTCTATGGAACATGTTGAAGAAACCAACAGAATTTGGCAAGCATACCTTTCCCCAGCCATCCTTTCTACCAGACTCACTCCCAACAAGAAGAAAGAGAACTTCGGAATTAGTAGATATTTCCCAAGTTATTTTGCAAGGCAATTTGGCCTCTGCCAAATTCGACCTGCGCCTATGCATCTCCACAGGCGAGAGTTCATGACTCCAGAAACCGAGAGGGACTATGAACGGTCTTTCAAAGAGTTTCATTACAAAACTCTGGATTTCGAGCCTTTCAACTTCAATCCCAAATTTTCTCGTACTAGACAGTTCCATGGCTGGTGGCTTAAATATTACACTAACGCTGCTGGCGGAAACATCGATACTTTTGATGAAAAGCTCTTGAAGAAACTGAGGTCCGCTTTCCCTTCCCGACACAAAGGTATGTATCTTTCGATATTTGTATGTCTTTTAACATTTCACTATTTGTAGTCGAACTCAATTATTGCTTGCTTTCCAATATTTCCGACATCAGAAAAAACAATAGCCAAGTCGAAGGGCAAAGGGAGCAAGAAAACAACAAAGAATCCCTCTCCGAAAATCCAGAAGAAAATTGAAGTACCCAAAGCATCAAGTCCTCTTCAGAAGACGAAAGTTCGAGGAAAACTAGTTGTCCCTGCTAGTTCTGAGGTAACATTTATAAACCTCTTTTTTGATTCGAAAACTCTTTCAAGTTCATCACCTACTCTACGATGTTACCTACATTGTAAACTGACTTCTTTCTTCAGGACACCGGCAGTGAGGACGATATTCCTCTTAAACAAAGGTCGAGGAAGAGACCTTTACTTGACCCTCACAGGGCAACAAAAGGCATTATCATCAAAGAGCCTTCCGAATTTCAAACTTCCCCTTTAGGCAAGAAGCGTAAAGTAAGCATTTCTTTGAATTTTATCTTAAAACTTCACTTGTTTTACAACTATGTTAAGTTCGACACTAATAGCGTAACTTAATGTAAACAGGTAGAAAAACCTGTCCAAACTCTTGCTGTCGAATCCTTAACTGAAGTTGCAACACGAGAGCTTTCTTCTGCTAAGCCTCCTTCGCCCATACTACCACTTGATATAACTGTCGAAGAAGTTCTCCCAAGTCCTTCAGTAGACAATGTAGCTCAAGAACTCGTTGTAACGAACATCCCGTCGACAACAAACGTGGAAGCCACTTTTGTGGAGGCCATTAACCCACTTATCGAAGGACAACTCTCAATTGTTAATCTTGACACTTCCAATGTTGGCAATTCTGAACCCAAAATCTTTGCTATGGCTGATGTAGGAGAAAAAGATCTTAATCAGGCTGAATCTAACACTCCGACTAACTCTGCTAACGCGTCGACTAGTGGTGCTGTTAGTGAACAAGAACTTTCTGAGATGAAGAAAAAGAGCCCTTTGGCTGCTTTAAAAATTATGTTGAGTCTTCAAAGTACGTCAACACACTTGACTAACAGCTCTTCGACCACTTCCTTGGCCTCTATTAACCAAGAATCTACAGAAGACCTGATCCAACAATTGAAGGCTAAGATATTGAATGAGGATCTTGCGACAAAGCTTTCTCAAAACCCTGCTGAGTATCTTGAGATTAAGACCCTCATTCAGAAGATAAATAGGTCAGGTCCTTCTCAAGAATTTCTCCTTTTCTCAATCGAATTTGGTTCTCTTTTCGAGCAGCTTTCTCTTCTACTTAAACAGCAATCTAGTACTCTCAAGAAGAAAGAACAAGAAGTTCAACTCCGTGAGAAGGAGCTTGCTTCTCTTAATGTTGCTCAGAGTAACATTGAAGCTCTTGAGGCGCAAGCAGAAGAGGCTAAAAAAGAGATTACCGAATGGGATTTAAAAATCCAACGTTACGATGAGGAGATGAAAATTCTTCAAACCAAGATGTCGAATGCTAAGTACCAGAGAGGTTTGGTCGAAGAAAGGATGAGAAACTCTTCTTCTTCGCAACAAGAAACTGAAGCATTGATAGCCATAGAGCACTTGGAAAACGCCAATCAACGTCAAGTTGCTATTGTTGAGCTCGACAAGAACTTGGACTTTCTCGAGACTTCTATCTCTTTGAATGCAAGCATTCTTGAAAGGTGCAAGGCCTCTTTGAAGAATTTTTAAAATTCTGTAATAGTTTTAGAGATTTGATAATGGTTATGTAATTTTCTTTCATACTTTACATTACCATTTCTGAACAACTTTCCTTTATCTACTTTTTGTTCAAATTTTTATTTCATTCAGTGTTGGCTTGTACTGTTTCAAGTACTTACCATTTATTCTAAATATCCTGTTTTCATCACCTAGTTCTTCGACTTCATAAGCGCCATTCGAAAAACACTGCAACACGCGAAATGGGCCCTCCCAACTGGGTGACCATTTACCCAAGACTCTATCTTTTTTATCCATAGGTAACAACACTTTCCAAACTAAATCACCTGAATTAAAGGTTTTTAACTTAACCTTCTTATCATAAGCTTTAGCTACTCTTTCTTTCTGTCGAATAAGCATTTCCAAAGCTAATAACCTTTCTTCGTCTAAATCAACGAACTCATCAAGCATCGTATTCCAATAATGATCAGAAGGAATTTCATACTGTCTTTGAATTCTTGTTGATTGTAAACAGATTTCGACAGGTAATACTGCATCGTGTCCAAAGGTTAACCTGTATGGAGTAGCATTGATAGATTCTTTGGGTGAATTTCTACAAGCCCATAAAACCTGATCCAAAGTATTATGCCAATTTCTGGGTTTTTTCCCAACATGCTTTTTAATCAAGTTAATAATGATCTTATTGGCAGCTTCTACTTGACCATTGGCTTGTGCATAATATGGTGTCGAAGTTAATAACTTAAAACCAATTTCAGAAGCAAATTCCACCATTTTTCGACCAGTGAAAACAGAACCCTGATCTGTAGTTATGGTTTCTGGAATTCCATACCTATAAATAATATGATTTTGGATAAACCGTATTACTGCTTCTTGATCAACATTGGTTAAAGGTATTGCTTCAACCCACTTGGTAAAATAATCAATTCCTACCAATATATACTTATGACCTTTTGATGATGTTGGCTTTATTTCTCCAATTATATCCAGAGCCCAACCTCTGAATGGCCAAGGTTTCACTATGGCATGCAATTCATTTGTAGGTACATGTTGTATTCCAGCATGCTTTTGACACTCTTGGCATCCTTTAGCAAACTCTATACAATCTTTCAACACTGATGGCCAATATATTCCTTGTCGAAATAATAGCCATTTCATTTTATGGCCTGCTTGGTGTGAACCACAAGCTCCACTGTGTGTTTCAGAAACTGCTAAATATGCCTCATTTTCACTAAGACATTTCAATAATATCCCTTCAGGAGTTTTCTTAAACAATTCATTTCCTATTATCACATAGCTTAAAGCTCTGTACTTTACCTTTTTGTTGGTATTTCCTGTGGGATTTTGCAAGTATTCTACAATAGGTTTTCGCCAATCATCATTGGCCATATTGTCAATAGCAAAAACTTCTGCTAAAACAACTTCATCAACAATGTGATGTTGTTTAATACATTCCTCATCTGTATTTGTTGCCCCCCCAGTTTTTGGTGTTGACAATAATGAGGAAGAAATATCATCAGATACGAGTTTCTCTTTTATTTCTATTAATTCTTCAAGGCTTTGTTTTGAAACTCTATAACCTGATGCAATTTGGGCCAAATCATTCGCCACTTGATTATCAACTCGTGGTAAATGTTCTAAATGAACAGAGTCAAATCTTTTTAACAAGGAATTGGCCATAATAAAGTATTTAATAAGGTGTTCTTTAATACATTTATATTCTTTGGTCATTTGTTTGATAACCAATTCTGAATCACCTTTTATTTCGATACATCTTGCCCCCAGCTCAAGTAAAATTTCAAGGCCTATAATTAAAGCCTCATACTCAGCTTCATTATTTGAGCAATGATTTCGAATCTTATACTTGTATTTCGTTGGAATGTTATTTGGTGAAATAATTAAAACACCAATCCCAACTCCTTTTTTATGACTTGAACCGTCAAAATACAACCTCCAAGGATATGTGTCTACGAAATGTAACGTTTCTTCGACAACAGAATGGTCTACTATAAAATCAGCAACCACTTGTCCTTTAGTTGATTTCAAAGGGTGATAAGTTAAGTCATATTCAGACAAAGCTAAAGCCCACTTACCAATTCTACTATGCATTATTGGTTTCGACAGCATATGCTTAATAATATCAGAATGCGAATAAACACAAACATTAGCTGGCTTTATATATTGCTTTAACTTTGTGCAAGAAAAATATAAACAAAGGCACAATTTTTCTATAGAACTGTACCTAGTTTCGGCATCTATTAAGATTCTACTAAGGTAATATATGGCCCTTTCGACACCATTATCATCCTCTTGAGCTAACATGCTACCAATTGTTTTTTCAGATGCTGCTATATACAATTTGAGCACTTTGTTTCTAATAATAGGCATTAGAATTGGTGGTTTCATCAAATAAGACTTAATTTCTTCAAAAGCTGCTTGATGAACGGATTCCCATTTGAAAACTTCTTCTTTCTTCAGTCTCAATAATGGCGAAAATGCTTGAGTTTTGCCACTTAGATTTGATATGAATCTTCGTAGGAAATTGATTTTTCCCAACAACGACTGAAGTTCTTTTTTGGTTGAAGGAGCTTTCGTTTCAATTATAGCTTTAGTCTTATTCTGATTGATTTCAATGCCTTTTTTGTGCACCACAAAACCCAAGAAATCTCCTGGCAGTTCTGATGAATTTGTTCTTGAACAACCTTTCAATCTCCTCTTTAATTTTAGTTAATATCTGAGGAGCAAACCTTCTTGGTATCTGCTTCACTGGCTTCTTCTCTGGTCGAATTGGTAACTGCAACTCCACAACGTCTCGACTCAAACCAGGCATTTCGTCATAGTCCCAAGCGAAGCAGTCTTTGAACTCCCTCAGTAATGTTATAACTTGGGTTTTCAATGCAACATCCAGGTATGCGCTAACAAAAGTTGGCCTCTTCTTTGAACCATCTCCCAAATCTACTTCCTCCAATGGATCTTGAGCCTGCATTCGCTTTGTTGAATCTCTAGGATCTTTTTCAAACCCTAATGGCTCATTATCATAAATGCAATCAAGCTTTTCATTCATAATAATGCCATTTTCGTCTTCAGAACCTTTGGCTTCGACAGCCATTGTTTGATGAATTAATTCGGCTTCCATCGCCGCTTTTAACTTATTCTCGGCCATATAAGCCGTAATCTTGTTCCATGCATTAGGAACTGACATAGGAAACATTTCAAGAATCAGAATACCACCCTTCAGGTTGGGCAGTAGCATCTCCTATTATTTGCCTTTCCCAAACAAAACCATAGTTTGGATGCAAATTAACTGAAGCAAATACATTATCAGCAGGAATGTATGCCTCATTAGAAGATGAACATGGCGCAATGTTCGCCAATTTTTTCTCAAAATTTTCCTTGGTAATGTGATTTACATCAGCACGAAAATAACTTTGGTCTGCTTCAATATATTCGACAAGACCATCTTCTCTCCACATCACTAGTTTTTGATGTACTGTTGAAGGCACGGCGCCGACTCCATGTATCCACTCTCTCCCAAGCAACATATTAAAGTTTGCTTTGGAAGCAATTACTAGGAACAGAGTGGTCCTCTTGATAGTTCCAACAATCAATTCCACTTCGATGGCTCCAAGAGAGTAGCCAGTTTTGCCTTCGTAATTACTTAAGACAATATTGTGTGGCTTGAGGTCAGTGATGGATATGCCTATCTTCTTCATAAGTACTTCAGGCATAAGATTCACAGCAGCACCTCCATCAACTAACACCTTGTTGATGCCAATACCATTAACCTTAGCTTGAATATATAAAGGCTTCAGGTGATTCTGCATACTCGTATCTGGCCTCTCGAAAGTAGCCATCTGATCTTCGACACAGCCGTCATTCATCACATAGTAACACATGGGTTTGTGACAAGCCATATCTTCAGTGAAATCTTCTTCTTCACTGTTAGGCACGGTTATGACATCATACTCCAGAGGCAATATTGACACCACGTTGCAGACGACGTCAAAATCATCATCAGAATCATCAAAACCAGAGCCTACGTCCTCATCAAAATCAGATTGAGGTTCTTTCCCTTTATATGTCGAAGGTGGAGGGCAGATTCTTTCAAGTGCAGGCCTTCTAGGTTTTTCCATCAAGGCATCCTTGCCTTTTGCCTTATTTACCCCAATTGTAGGCTTAGCCACATCAGCACTGGTATTTGCTTCAACCTTAGAAGCCACCTTCTTATCACCCACCTGGACTTTGATTCCAAAGTGCCCAGGAACCTTGTTCACGTCTAAAGAAGCTTTTTTCTTCTGGTTTCTCTGAAAACGACGCCATTGGGTTTTAGTCATGGGATTCTTACCTTTATAATTATTCCAATAATTATACTTGCTGGAATCACCTTGATGGACAACTTGAGCGTTTGCATTGTTGTGAACCCATTTTCCAACAGGGGAGTTCATTTGTGGAACGAAGGATTTACCAAACAGTCTTATGGATCCTTTCTTTCCTGGCTCTTGGCTTGTCGAAGGCTTAGTCGAAGCATTAGCCTTGCTAGATGAAGGCTTAGTCATAACACTAGCCTTGTAACCAGGGAGTTCAGTGTTGCCAAAATCAAAAGATGGCCTATTGTCAAGCCATTTCCTCTTTCGATGTTCCTGATCCTGGTACCCTTCAACAGCTTTGGCTGCTTCTTTGTCAAAAACAGCACTGCACCTAGGACATAACATGACTTCAGAGTTATTCCATTTACATCTGTTGAGGAAATCTATCAATTCCTCTTCAGCTTTTGGGAACACAGCATGTAGCTTTCCATCATATTCTTTCAAGGTTATCTCTTGTTTCTTCCCTTCAGCATATATAAAACCTTCCAATTTCTTGGTGGAGGATTTAAGTTTCTTTGGAGGATCTTTCATTTCAGCATCTACCATGTTTACACTTGTTTCGAACGGTTCTGTATACATAGCTTCAGCTTCGGGCAAAGGGTTATCTACAACTTGCATTTGAGTTTTCATCTTTCTATCTTCAAATTTTAGTCTCCCTTCTTCGATTGCTTTTTGCACAAGATCCCTGAAAAGCACACAACGGTCAGTGTTATGTCCCAAAAAATTATGGAACTTACAATAACCCTTTTTCTTTCTCTGGTCAAGAGTTGGTACTCTTAAGCCATTAGGTACCAATATCTGACCATCTTTCACCAACAGATCAAATATTTCATCACATTTAGTAACATCAAAAGTATATGTTTTAGGCACAAATTTGTCATTTTTTGGCTCAATAGGATTTTTCCCATTAGCAGGCCTTAGTAATTTACAAGTATAAGGAGGACCAGGCTTGAGTTCAGCCACATTTATCTCCTCTCTTTCGATATCACTAAGTGTGGTGTCGAATTCCTCTTCGACGTAGGCTACTTTTTCTTTTTTATGAAACCTATTTGACGTAGACTTTTCTTCTTTAAGCCTTTCTACCTGTCGAACTCTGTCAGCTAATTGGGCCATATCCCTTAAATGAGATGTATCCAATTTTTTCCTGATTGAATAATCAAAGCCACCAGCAGCCATTTCAACAAGTTCATGTTCAGGCACTTGTGTGAAACAACGAGCCTTCAGTAGCCTAAATCTATTCAAATAATCATCAACAGTTTCAGGCATTTTACGCTGAACACTGGCCAATTCTTTGAGGGTGATCTTAGACTGGCCCATGTAAAACTGCGCATGAAACGCTTTTTCTAATTGCCCCCATGTGAAAATAGAACCAGGGGGTAATGTAGTAAACCAAGTAAAAGCATTTTTTGTTAAAGAATTTGGGAAATATTTCATCTTCAAATTCTCATTTTGGGCTATATCCCCAGACTCAGTCAAAAACCGAGCAATATGTTCGACAGTAGATTCTTTTGTGTCACCACCAAACTTAGTATACTTAGGAACTTTCCAGCCCCTTGGCAACTCAGTTTGCAACACATATTCACATAATGGTGATATGAAATTTGGCCTATGTAAGCCTACATTAACGCCATTTTGTGTCAATATAGTTTCAACTAAAGTGGCTATGTTATCTTGAGCGCCAACATTATTTTGTTGCACTTGTCGAACAACTTCATCAGCATTCTGATTTCGATTCACCAGGACAACTTCAGGGACATGATTTGCCATTCCCTGTCGTTCACCTACATTGACTGGGACTTCGACTGGAATTGTTCTTTGGGTATGAACAGGTAATCCATTATTTATTGTATTAGGCACCTGCCTATTACTAGTATTTGGAGCCCCAAAGAAATCTGCAATTCGACCCATTTGTTTTGCTAACATTTGGTAACTGGTATCAGTATTTTGAATCAATGGATTAAAAACTGTACCAATTTGTTGGGTTAACATATTAACCATATCATGATTGCTCTCATCAACTTGTTGTCGTAAGGCAAACAAGGATTCATTGGTTAATGCCGTAGGATTTCGACCCATTACACTTTCAGAAGAAACATGTACAGGAGACATAGTCGAAATATGTGGCATTCCAGTAGGCATGCCATATGATCCAGAAGGAAATACAGGAAAACTTACATTATGAAAATGTGGATTTAAACCGCTTCCTATTGCCATATAAGGACTATGAAGTCCCATATGTAACGGCAAAGACATAGGCATAGATGCCATGTTTGACTGCGTTGATCCAACGTTAGTCATTGATACTGAAGGAACGGTTGTTGATGATGATGGGGATATTGTTCCCACAACCACCCCTGCATTTACGTTTGCAGAGTCTACTATTGTTCCCTGTTCTTGTGGAACCACAGGATTAGAGCTAGACGCATTATTGGTATGACGAACCATTTTTCCACTTCTTAAGTGCATGCAAATACAAACACATCAAAGAACATAGAAAAATTATGTTCAAAGGCAAACTGTCCCACCGGGCGTGCCAATTTGTTTGCTGGTGTTTTTAGCAAACAATCACTGGTTTTATTAGAAAAGTTTTGTGAGATTAAACCAGAAATCTCTAAAGCAATTGCCTTTAAACACCACCGTTTGTCAACAAATATATTTTAAAAAGGAGACAATTCACCATGAACATTGAAGTAAAAGTGAAAGAAATGGTAAAATGGGACGCAGAAATATTAAATGACTTGTATTGAAAGCAATAAATTGCATTGAATGTAAAGAGAATGGTGTACAAATTTACATACGTTGTACAAGGATTCTTTTACTCTGTTTTCGCTGTGACTTGGAAGTTAGAGTTTCAGAATTGTGTGTTGGTATAATAATTTGCCACCCTTGATTTCTACATAGAAATCACTATTTATACAGAAAACAATGACTGAAATGTAAACTGCTATGAACACGTGGCTACGTCTCATTAACCAATGATGGATTTCGTGCCACGTTCGACGCCACAACTGCCCACGTTGTGTTAACCGTAGTCTTGAAATTCGACACAAGTGTCTGCTAATAACTGCTTTGACGAAGTCCTGAATACACTGTCCTGTCGAAAACTCTTCCCTGTCGAAATGGTGAAGACCTTTTTTGTCGAAAACATGCTGAGATGACAATAAATGTCACTTATTCTCTCTGAAGGCAATATGAATGTTCTTTAATGAAAAGTCAAACCTTATTAACTAACCACTCAAAAGCCTTGTCGAAATTCTAGGCTAACAGGTGGTGAGTACAATTCTCATGGATTTGTCGAATTCTGTGAGAAAGAAGGAATTGTGCATGAAGTCACTGCACCTTACATGCCTCAGCATAACGGTACTGCTGAGAGGAAAAACAGGACCATCCTCAATATGGTAAGAAGCATGTTGAAGGAGAAGAAACTACCTCATAATTTATGGGGAGAACTTGTAGCCACAGCAGTATACATTCTGAACAAATGCCCCACAAAGAGATTGATTGGAAAGACACCTGAAGAAGCTTGGCTAGGAAGAAAGCCAAGTGTCAAACATCTCAGAATAATTGGCTCAGTATGCTATAGACATGTCCCTGAGCAACTAAGAAGCAAGCTGGATGATAGAGCACAACAAATGATTCTTGTTGGCTATCATTCGACAGGAGCATACAAACTGTATGATCCTGTGCAGAAGAAAATAGTGAAAAGCAGAGATGTCGTAGTAGATGAGTCGAAACATTGGAACTGGGAAGAAGGCTGTGAGAAAACTACAATGATGGACTTCGACGAAGTCTCTGATCAAGATGATCAGAATGAAGAGGTCGAAACTGAAGAGCCAGAAGAACCCATTGCTGTCGAACCTTTAAGAAGGTCGCAAAGGGAAAGGCAGAGATCAGTAAGACTAGAAGGATTCGACACTTACCCAGATTCTGCTATTACAGCAGAGGGAGACCTGACAAACTTTGCACTAATGGCAGAAGCAGAACCAGTGAATATGGAGCAAGCCCTTAGTCACAAGCAGTGGAAGGAAGAAATGATTGACGAGTTGAAATCAATCGAGAAGAATGATACTTGGAAGCTAGTCGAACTTCCAAAAGAAAAGAAAGCCATAGGGGTGAAGTGGGTCTTCAAGACCAAAGTCAAGCCTAATGGAGAAGTGGCCAAGTACAAGGCCAGGCTAGTAGCCAAAGGGTTCCTGCAGAAACCTGGTTTGGATTTCAATGAGGTCTTTGCCCCAGTAGCCAGGATCGAAACCATAAGATTGGTAGTAGCATTGACAAGTCATAGAGGCTGGCCCCTGCATCAACTGGATGTAAAGTCAGCATTTCTTAATGGACCTCTGGAAGAGGAAGTCTATGTTTTTCAACCACCCGGTTTTGAGTCGAAGGGCAAAGAAGACAAGGTCTATAAGCTGGAGAAGGCTCTGTATGGGCTCAAGCAAGCTCCAAGAGCGTGGAACAAGAGAATTGATGGATTTCTCTTGGCTCAGAAGTTCACTAGATGCACCAATGAACATGGAGTAAATGTGAAGAAGAATGGAACTTCGACTCAGTTGTTGTTGTGCCTGTACGTAGATGATCTACTTGTAACTGGCAGCAATGAAGTCGAAGTCGAAGCCTTCAAGAAAGTGATGATGTCAGAATTTGAAATGAGTGATCTGGGACATCTATCATATTTCTTGGGGATGGAGTTTACCAAGACAAGTAAGGGTATACTCCTGCACCAGTCGAAGTATGCAGCTGATATCCTGGAAAGATTCGACATGAGCAACTGCAAGGAAGTTTCGACACCATCAGACACTAGCAGCAAGCTGTCGAAAGACGACGAAGGGATTGAAGTAGATCCCACCTTGTTCAAACAGATCATAGGCTCCCTGAGGTACCTGTGCAACACTCGACCCGACATTATGTTTAGTGTCGGAATGATCAGCAGATTCATGGAGAAGCCGAAAAGCTCTCACATGGTAGCTGCAAAAAGAGTACTAAGGTATGTAAAGGGAACACAAAGTTATGGTATTCTGTTCCCTAGCAAGAGTGTGTCGAAGAATGATAATGAAGTGTTTGGCTACACTGACTCCGACTGGAGTGGAGACAGGAGTGATCGAAAAAGCACAAGTGGGTATGTCTTTATGTATGGATCGACACCCATCTCTTGGTGCTCGAAGAAGCAAAGTATAGTTGCGTTGTCCTCCTGTGAAGCAGAGTATGTGGCTGCTTCCTTTACAGCATGCCAAGCATCATGGCTAAGCATGCTATTGGTCGAAATTGGAGTGCACAGGGTCGAAGGAATGAAGTTGTTGATCGACAACAAGTCTGCGATAGATCTCGCCAAGAATCCTGTTGCACATGGTAGGTCGAAACACATAGAGACCAGATATCACTTCCTGCGTGATCAAGTAAACAATGAGAAGCTGAATCTAGAATATTGCTGTTCGGAACTTCAAGTAGCTGATGCAATGACCAAGCCATTGCAAAAGGGAAGATTCGAAGAATTGAGAACAATGCTTGGGATGATGTCACTCAGCAATGTGAATTAGGAGGGAATATTGAGATATGCCTTGTAATTCTATTGCTTGTAATAATAATAGGTATAGTTAGAAACCTAGTCGAAATGGGCCAGTCGAAATTATGGGTCTGGGCCTGTTTTATTGTATATAAATATAGACGTCAGTAGCATGTAATTAGTAACCTATTTTTTATGAAATTCAGTGCAGCTTTTACCTAATATTATATTGCCTTATTCATTCCTCTTGTCCTTAGCACCGCCACTTCCTTTCTTGTCCCTTTCACGTGTTTATCCCCAACACAACCAACAACACTACAAACACAATCCCAACTCTCCAGGAGCAACTGCATAATTTGAAGGATCCTTCTTTGAAGTAGATTTAGGGATTTTGGGGAAGATAAAATCTGAGAACTAAGAGAGAGAGAGAGAGTGGATTAATTTGTTTTGTTTAATTATTAAATAAATTAAATGTAAATTAAAATTATGCCCTATTGGTTTTGATTGTCTTTAAATAGAAAAGTTTGTTTTTTGTCCAAGTGAAAATGTGTAGGGTGCTAACATACCCACTAATTTTTAAGTGCGTGTATTCAAGGATGATTGTGTATTCAACAAACACAAAACCTATTTACAAACCTCCACACTCAACTAAACAGAAGGTCAACAACATCAATGCACCAACAGAAGGTCAACATCAATGCACCAAAAGTAAGGAAACAAAACCAACAATCTTTAAATCGGTGCACTATAGGCCATCCAAATGAGAATCGGTAAAGCTACACAAACATATTACTCCTATCCCCTTGAAATACTCTCACTAGGCTCCACACACCAATCGTAGAACAGGCTATGACTCGACTTAGCCTTAGTCAGAAGCCAATTCCACGAGAGAAACTTAATTTGAAAGAGGATCTCGGAGAGGTCTACACGTTTACTAGAAAAAACAACCTCATTTCCACTTTCCCAAATTGCTCAGAAGACCGAATGTCAAATCATAATAAGTCCCTTTATACCCTTACTAATACTAACCCCTAAGTAAAGGATCAAGAATAGAGTCAGAAGGTCAAGCGCGGAACACTAAGTACCATGCATAACCTCTCGGCGAAAGGACACCTCAAGAACAAGTGAAATGCCGACTCTGTAGGCCCCCCTTAGAGAACACATCCAGTAGCCGCCAAATCAAAAATAACGTTCTTCCAAAAAAGCTTCTCCCGTGTCGAGAGCCTATTTAAAAAGAGGCGCCATGCAAAAACAACAACCTTAAACGCTGCTAGATTTGCAATATTGGTAGACACCACAACAACATGAACACGCTACGCCCAATTAATAAATAAGTTTTTGGAAAAAAAAAGTATTTGTTTAGTTATTAATCTTATTCTATGAAAATAACATTACAGAAAACAAAAGATTAATATAAAATCTATTGGAGAATTGTCTGAACAATAATGATTTCTTAAAGATGCTAACTGACATCATTTACTTCAACTCCTCTTGAGATTTGACAGTTGACACTTCCTCTTCCTCTTCGCGAGGATTTGGCACAATCCATCCCTGCATAGAGAAAATCCCCACTTTTAACAAAATCTGACTAATATTAGTTGAAATATAAGTCTTGTTGTCTAAAACTATCACACTATTGTAATCTAAATGAACTAACTAGAATATTAATATTGCTCAATATAAGATAATTTATGAGTACTTTACTATTGCAACAAGTGTTTTTTTAAACAAAAAGTTCCTTAAAAGGTATGGCGAATTTTAATTACCTGGGCGATCATTGCTCTGACATATGGATCAGGGTGAACATTAACCCCATCAGCATTTCGGAGATAAACGCTATTACTGAATTTCCAAAAAAAGTTCCAAACAACAAATTTTAAATTATTTATGCACTAGAGTTGTAAGAGTTACAGCTTAAAAAGATGGTAAAAAAGAATATTGAGAAATAGAGTTGATTCTACCTCATTGGAGCTAGGGTGGGAAGGATGTTCTGATCTTCCTTCTCTACATTTTCTGGATTTGTGTGTTCTTGATCTCCAGACATTGTTCCCGTTTTTTCTGGTTCTGAAGAAACCTTTCGCACCTACACACAACAAAATTAAACATAAGAACCTATTTCTATCTTGCCGCACGTGGTTTCTAAGGGACGTTAAGAATGATCTGTACACTAATAGTCATTTTACAAATGTATCCCGAGGGGATTTGAACTCATACAAGACTAAACTCTTAGCTAGCACCTCAGGTGTGTTTACCTTAGTGCCATCACCCTTATTGACATGAAGCATAGACTCCCACGTAAATACCCTATGCGTTTAGTATACGTATTTTACTTTAGTATCCCACTTCAAAAATGGTAACCTTATACAGAAAGGAGAACATCTTTGGGGAAAAACTATACGTCTTTGAAACTACGGAAAATGAGATTCAGGTTTACTCACCTTATTGGCATGTTCATCAGCATTTGCAACATTCGTATGTCCTTCTCGAATAATCCTTCGATTAGATCCCATGTTTAGTATTCTTTGAACTGCCACAGTAGGTTTCCTGTATATGCATTTCAACATTTTGAGAGAACAATCAGTATCAAAGGCACTTAATTAACTCATAACTGATCACTACATATTTATGGAACAGTTCTTTAAAAGAATTAGCATATGTGCGTATCATTTTTGTTCTTAATTAGGTCAATGCATCAGTAAATCAATCATAATGCATTCAATTTTTCACTAACTCAACCATTGTGTACTCTATAAAATGCAAGAAAATCATTGTAATATATAACTTTAGGTAGATTATTACCTGGTTGATGAAGATGTAGCTCGAGATTTTCCTTTGCCTTGAACTCCCTTTGTTGGAGTGGGAGCCACTTCCTGCTGACTTTTCTCTTTCTCTCTTACCAGCCTGAAGAATAATATTGAGTACGTGAGTTTTCCTTTATTTTTACAGAGACACTAAAAAAACTATATATGAAGTCCATGTAATATTAAAATTTCACAATTTCATTTGTAGTGCTTGTAAATTTATTCATCCACTTTTAGTCTGCACAATATTTTTGGTCAGCACATATAATCCCTATAAAATCAGAATACATTTGAGTATTATCGGAATAGTACCAAACTCTATAGATACACTCTAAGCTCAAAATTTGATTTCTAAGCCATATTTTTTTTATTTTGTTTCTTGAGTTATTGATGCTTAAACAATTCATATTTAATTCATCCATTGTTACAAAATTCTAAGTTTCGTGGGGGTGAAGTTTGTAATGTTCTTAACATGCATATATGTTAAACATTACTAAAAAGTTTGAAGGATATACATGAGTCGACATTTTATAGGGATTAAGCTGCTCTCGAAAATTATTGTGAGGACTAAGAAACAATAAGATTTTTTAGAGGAACTAAAAAATGAAATTGTGAAATTTTATAGGACCAAAAAGATATTTAACCGTATAAATTTTTTAGTGAGAACAAATATACTAGAATATGTATATTATAAAAGTTTAAAAAAAAGATATACTCAAAAGTGGTGTATGAATATTAATTATCATTACTCTATAATTAGTTTACTGAACAACTTTTGTTATTATATTATTTTTAATGTTATTTTGAATAAATTTATGCCTAATTTTATATTTGTTTTAATTTAAAATAACATTAACTAGTAGTTTACTAGTTATATATTTTCTTTTATATATTTAATTAAAATAATAAATTTGAAAAATAAAATACATGCACACGTACACACACATATATATATATATATTAGAAACTAAGATAGAGTAATACATATGTTAATTATATTTACTAATTTATATATTATATATTATAATCTTAAAAGACATTAACAAAGCTCAAACTTGTGAATTTTTCACAATCAAGGAGAGGCAAAATAAAAAACTCAATTTAAAACCCGATACCTTAAAAGTTGTGCCACCTCATCCTTCTTGGAGTGCTCTGAAGGTGCTCCTTCAGTCACCCCAGTACCTGGAAGGTTTTGAATCTCTGAACCTTGTGCTTGACAACTTGTTATATTGAAAGACCCACGAAATGTGGCATTTTGAGATTCAGAGTTTTGCGCAATACTCCTCCTCCTTTCCTTGTTTGGCATACTCTGAGACCTTTTATTTGAAAATTAATTAATTATTAATTGTATTAACTGTTACAAATAATTAATAAGGAGAACCTCAAATTTAAATGCATGCATAGTAATTACCTCAAGAGTCGTTGCACAGAGGTAACATCTCGTTGTCCATGGTCTAGAGGCAAGCTGGCTTGGGAATAATTGTTAACAGTTGGGTCCTCATTCAACCTACAAAAAGAATATTTTGCTATGTTCAGTAAAAGGAATATATGTAATAATAATTATAATAATAATAATATAGTACAATATATCTGGAGTAAAAGGCTTAATTTTTAATAATTAAGACAATGATATTAAGCACCAAACAGAAATGTGATAGAGTTGGATCATTCATACGTTGCTGGAGATACTACTGAGCTAAAGGAGCTGCTTCCTGTTCCAAATACGCTTCCTTGTACACCAAAGTTAGAATACATTGGATTTGGAAGCCTATATCCATAAAATTAAATTGCACCATTAATTAACTCTCAATAGCCTGATTAGATAATCAATACAAGAAGCAAGTAAAATTTCCAATTTAATTATTAAAGTTGAGCCAGTACGCTGAAGGAGCTGCAGAGGCAGGCAGCATGGGTCCATAACCATTATGATGAACATTTGGATTGGTTAGCACTGGTGCAGAAGTGTGCTGATGATATGGGTAGTAATCCAGCCTAAAACAAAAAAATTATAAAAACTATGGTTGGTAGTTGGTACTACTTAAGTGGAAATTTTGATTAAAAATCAATTAGAGAGAGAGAGAGAGAGAATTAGAATACCTAGAATTTGGATTCACAGGGTGTTGAATAGAATTTTGAGATTGTAAATCAAAAATTCTAAGTGGATTTTCAGAGGTGTAATTTGTTTGATACGGCATTGTAGGGAATGCCTGAGTCTGGGGCAACATTGTAGAGAATGCTTGAGTCTGGGGCAGCAATGTAGAAAATGCTTGTGTCTGAGTCTGGGGCAGCATTGTAGAGAATGCTTGTGTCTGAGTCTGGGGCAGCATTGCAGAGAATGGTTGAGTCCGGGGCAGCCTGTATAAAAAATAAATAGTTCATGCATTTGTTTGTTATCATGTGAATCAGGTAATTACTATAAAAAACAGTACAGGAGTACAAGAGGTACCTTAACCCAAAAGAAATACTGGATAATTTAAGTACATTGTGCACTAACAATGGACATAAACTCCCCTAGAAGAAACTATCTACTCAAACAACTAATAGGGTTGAAAAAAGCACTCACAGAAGGGGCACGTGCCAGATTTACCCCTAGCAAGAGATCACTAGCGCTAAGGCTTAACTTGGAGATTCTCTAAGAGAACTTCTCGTTGAGATGAAATATTTGAGAAGACAGTGTTCTTTGGCATCTCCCAAATCGCCCACACCCCCACAACTATTTTGATATAACACGTGAGAAAGATGGGGGAAGACTTTGTGCACCCCACACAGTGACACATGGTCCCAAAGACGTCAAGCATAACCTACCTCCAAGAAAGAGTTAGTCGAGTTGGTATCCTATCCAAGAGTATCTTTCGTAAGAAAGCAATTACCTTAGAGGGTGCTAAGGTGACATTTGGTTGATAGAACAATGTAGCCAAGGGGACTTAGAAACTTGAAAAAAAAAGGTTGGTTGTGGTGGTTAGGCACAGATGGCCTTATCCCGTCCCGACCTGTCGTTTTGGTGGACTACTTGGCCTACTTGAGGGCCTTTTCCCCCAAGGCATCAAACAGTCAACTCAACTGACACAAACAAGGGGAACTCAACTATTTTATTAAAACTAAACAATGCAATGGTTTCTGCAAATGTTGACACAACATGGTTTCTGCTAAGTTCTATATATGTCAAGTAGAAAAATCATATTGCACCTCGTAGTTGTAAGATATTCTAGGAATAGACAAAATTGTGATTCACAAAGACAGTTGAAGATCTATGCATGTTTAAGACACGGAGTTTGATTTTTGAGTAAAAAATTCAACTCCCATATTATTAAGCCATGGGCAGAAGATGTTCAAGGATAGACGACAAAGTTGGTGATACACGATCAAGGCATATGGATAGACAAGTGACTTTCTTTTTCTCACAATTCCCGGAAGATCACGGTGCAAAGAGATGTACCACATATTATCAATGTATGGCAAGGCAACTTAGTTGGTCATTCCTTCGAAAAGGGACAAGCTTGGGAGAAGATTCAGATTTGTGAGGTTTAGGGAGGTCAGAGACGTAGAGTTCTTTGCAACAAAACTTGATAATATCATCATTGGTGCAACCAAAATACACGTGAATATATCTAGATTCTCAAGAGATGCCTACAACACCGAGCCCGCTCAGATCATGCAAAGGAGGGACGGTTTGAAAATGGAAAGAGGAAGGTGGGCGAATGGAGAAGATGCGGAAGTTAGAAAGGGTAAAAATTAAAGTTGTTTGTTGAAGAGCCAAACAGTGACGAATACTATCAAAGAGAAGGCTAGAGAGACAAAAACCTATGTAAGGATCGAACTTATGTTAATGTTATAGAGAAGCAGCACATCCACGGCCAGAGAAGAGGAGGTAAAAGAAGGCACAGATATAGAGCGGAGGACTTCAAAGGACTGCTGTGCTACAACGCCAGTCTTGAGGAGATGACCCGTTTTAGTAGAATGTATGTGGGTTATGTTAAACAGCCTGGTACTTCTTATAGAATTCAAGATTGGTTTAGCATCCAAGGAGTCTTTTCCATAAAAGTAACCCCCCTTGGAGGAAATTCAGTTTTGATGGAAGATATTGAGGAAGGTACTCTTGAGGATCTTGTTAACGATGCAGATGGATGACTGTATGAGTGGTTTGAAGACGTCAGGAGCTAGCATTCGTGAGGGATGCTGAAAGATTGGTTTAGGTGAGGTGACACAGCATCCCCCCCACGCGCCTGGGGGAGAGAATCTGCCAACTAATGGCAATGTGGGAATGAATTACTCAAATTAAAGAATGAGACTCAAAATGGTGATTGGTGTGTTTGTGCTGATTTTAACGCAATGGTATCTAGGAGGGAGAGAAAAGGATCCTCATCATCATCCAGTAGCACTGAAAGAAGAGAATTTTCTCAATTTATAGAGGCTATAGAACTCATAGACCCCGGCCCTTGCGATTAGCAAACTCTTCTCCTAGTTTGGATCTGACGGCCAGAGTATGAGCAGGCTTGACAGAATCTTGTTAAGTGAATATTTGATATCTAAGTGGAAGGTTAGAGCATAATGGATAAGGGATAGAGATATATCCGGCCATTGCCCAGTAGGGTTATTGGGAGCATAACTGAATTGGGGACCCAAACCCTTCAGATTTAACAATTGTTGGTTGGAACACACGGATTTCGAGAGGTTTGTGGAAGACAAATGGAAATCTATGCAGATAATAGGGCTGGGTTCGTTCAATGAAAAAGAAAACTTGAAAAGGTTGAAAGAGCAACTCAATAAGTGGAACAAAGAAGTATTTGGTATTTTAGACCTCAACATTGAAAAGATTGTCAAGCACTTGAGTGCAATTGAAGAGATGGCAGCAAATGATGAGGTGGTGAATGTTGATCAGATTAAAGCAATTCAGAATGAGTTTTGGCGGCACTTAAAATATAAGGAGAGTTTATTGGCTTAGAAATCCTGGACCAAATGGATTGCGGAAGGTGATGCAAACACAAGATTTTTTCACATGTGCATTAACGGCAACAGAAGAAGAAATCAGATTGTCAAATTGACGAATGGAAAAGTCTGGGTGGAAGACGTAGCAGGTGTGAAAGACCTGACGAAGGAATTCTTTGAAAACAAATTTAAGGAGGATAGCTTCAGTAGGCTGGTTCTTGATGGAGTACACTTCAAGGAGATTTTTGGTGAGGATAATACTATGCTGATAGCCCCTTTCGCAGTAGAAGAGGTGAATGAGATACTGTGGGAATGTGATGGAAACAAGAGTCCACGACCAGATAGATTAAACTTGAACTTTTATAAGAGTTGTTGGGATCTTGTGGAAAGGGATGTTATGGGTTTTATTAATGAATTCTATGATACAGACAGAGTACCGAAAGCAATTTGTATAAGAATTTGACCAAGCTCTTGGCGTCCAGAATCAAAAGAGTTCTTGGAAGCGTCATCTCTGAATGTCAAAATGCATTTCTCCCCGGTAGACAGATTTTGAACAATGTAGTCATTGTCAATGAACTGCTGGACCTAGTAAAGAGATCTAATAGAAGCTGCTTGGCACTCAAGGTGGATTTCGAAAAGACCTACGACTCGGTTAGTTGGTCTTTCATTGACTATATGCTTTTAAGGTTGGGTTTTAATGTTGTATGGAGGAAGTGGATGCAGGGGTGTTATACTTCTAGTTCTGTATCTGTTTTAGTGAATGGGAGCCCGGCGAATGAGTTCACTGCTTCTAGGGGTCTAAAGCAAGAGGACCCCCTAGCCCCGTTCTTATTCATTATCGCTACTGAGGGCCTGGCATGGTTAATTAGAAAGGCTGAAGAGAGCCAGTGTTTTAGGGGCATTTAGATCAACGATAATTTATCAATCTCTCTACTTCAGTTCGCTGATGACACGATGATTTTTTGTGACGGGAAGGAATCAAATCTATGGTGCCTCAAGGCTATCCTAAGGAGCTTTGATATGGCCTCCGGGTTGAAGATTAACTTTGCAGAGAGCAATGTGATGAGGATAAACATTGAAGAGAGAACACTTAGAGGTGCTTCACTATTCCTTGCTTGTTGTATCGATGATGTTCCATTCAAGTTTCTAATTGGTATCCCGGTTGGTGCAAACCCAAGAAGATCTCATACATGGGAACCAGTGTTGAAAGCATTAATATTAAATCTATCCTCATGGAAGGTAATTAAGCAGTTGTCGATTAGAGGAAGGGTCACCCTTATTAACTCAGTACTCTCAAGTCTCCCTTTGTACTTCTTTTCTTTCTATAAGGCACCAAAAAAGGTCATTGGCGATAGTAAAGTTGCAAAGACAGTTCCTATGGGGTGGTGATGTGGAGAATAGAAAGATGGTGTGGGTTAAACGAGACACAATTTGCTTGCCAAAAAATAATAAATGTCTGGGTATAAAAAACTTAGAGGCTTTCAATATTGCCCTATTGAGCAAATGGAGGTGGAGATGCTTGGCGGGGGGCGAATCTCTTTGGTGTAAATTTTTGTCCAGTAGGTATGGTGACTTGAGTCGATGGCGTGACAGTCAACAATCACAAAATAGGTTACAGAAGTCATCCCTTTGGTGGCGGGATATCAACCTACTTGGTGGTGAATATACCAAGGACCCATGCTGGTTTAATAACTTGTTCAAGCTGCAGTTATGCAAAGGAGATAAGGTACGCTTATGGCTTGATAAGTGGTGTGGCACTGTAGCCTTTTGTGCTCTTTATCCGAATCTATTCGAGGTCTGTGCAACTAAAGAAGCCACTGTACAACAAGCTGGTGATTGGGTTGATGGAAAATGGAGATGGGATTGGAGTTGGGGAAGTGAATTTTCAGGTGTAGAGGCAGACACCTTCGCTGAGTTGAAGGCTATATTACAAGATATTAATTTAGAAAGCAATAGTGAAGACAAATGGTCATGGATAGCTGATCACAAAAAGAACTTTCCAGTTAAATCTGTTTATGTTTGGTTGACTGAATTTTGTGCAGGTGAAACACAATCGCTGAACGAAGAAACATATATGGCTTGCTCAAAAATCTGGCGGTGCAACGTTCCAACGAAAGTAGCTATGTTGGCTTGGAGATTGATTGTCAACCGGTTACCCACCAGAGATGCGTTATCTAGAAGAGAAGTCCTGAACTCAAAACATGAAGTATGTTGCGTCTTCCGCTTTCGCAAAGAGGAAACAGTTGAACACTTGTTCTACAGCTGCAGCGGGACTCAGGAAATTTGGAAAGTGATATGCGATTTGGCTAGAGATGCCTGTATGCAATCCTCAACAACCCGTGCAACACTTTTATCATTACAGGCAACATCTAAAAGGGAAAAATTAAAAGGCTTAAAGCATCTGATATGGATTGCTACTGTCTAGTCGATATGGATTGCAAGGAACAAAATCATATTCGAAGGGTTGGTAGTGATTGTAACCTCAGTTGTAAACTGTATTAAACTTATCTCTTGGGGCTGGTTCATATATTGGAAGGGTAGGAACACTCAGTTGAATTATGTGGATTGACTAAATTGCCCGATGGGTTGTATGATGATGGTATAAATGGGGTACTATTTTTCCTCTCTGGGTTTTTTCCCAATGGATTTTAACCCACAGAGGTTTTAACGAGGCCCCACGATTCATCGTACTCGGTTGGAGCACCTCTTGTTCTCCTCTCTATAGTAAATTTTGCTTATAAAAAAATATATGAAATAATTAAGTACTATATATTTGTAAAAAGTCATAGAGATTAGAGCACCTAGAATTCCATGTGGTTTGAGAGTTGGCGACGGGATCTTGAAGTGAAACAAAGTCAGATCTTTGATTCGTAAAAAAATGCCCACTTGATTGTCCTGTTGTAAATCCTGGCATTGCCCCCACCTTACACAAAACAACTTTAGTTTATAAAACATGGTACCACTTTTGCATGGTAAATATGTAGTACTAGTACAACTTTAGTCATGGAACATGTTTTTCTTGGATTGTACTTACGAGATTTGGTTGGCTTAGTAATGGATAAGGGAATTGATGATTGATTCCGTTGTAATTATTATTTTCTATTATATTTGGCCCCAACAATGGATTGCTCATTCTAGGCTCGACCTGCATACTAATTTGAAGCCTGTATATATAAGAAATTAGGAATATTGAAGAACATATACGTTCGCATAAACAAGATCAAAAAAGAGTTGACCAAAAAACAAGAAGAAAGAGAGAATGCATGTACTATTTTGGACTTAAATATATAACTTCAATAGTGACAACATAATTCGTCAAATGACAGCAAAAACTCACTGATTATTCAAATTCTCATTTGGGGCAAAGGGAAATGCATTCCATGAATCCATTGGGGTATTAACTGATGCTTCTCCGATGAATTCCATCTAATCAAATAATTAAGAAAAATAATGAGAATCAATTAATTGAAAAAAATAAAGGAAATGATCATTTCTTATCTTCAAGGAGTTTTGGTGGCATAATATATACCATAAGGAACCACATGATTAATCTAGGAGTAACTCTAAGTAGTGTTATTCGACTTAATAACTGATCATTATATAAATATTGAGTTTCACCAACCTTGAACGTCAAATTAAAAGTTCTTATTAAGTAGATAAATTTCACAAACTTTCATAAAGTTTAAAAAATATTTGATACTCTCTGAATTAACATTAAATGAAATGAAAAAGAGGTGAATTGTGAAATAGAAAGTGTGGTTTTTTTTTTATCTATTTCTTTTTTTTGACCAGTTTTTTTATCTATTTCTCTTTTCTATTCCTTTTTGATTATCTGTATTTTAAGGTTGTTTTATACAAGTCAATGAAATGAATAAATTCGTGCTTTAGATAAAATTATTAATAATACTTTTTAAGAAACCTTTGATTGTTTTGTCAAAAAAAAAAAGAAACCTTTGATTGTTTATTACACATCATACTTATTTCTCACCCTACGATAAATAATTGACGATATAATTAATAAAAAAAATAACTAATGTAATATTAAATTATAAAAATACAAATGAAAAGAAAAAAAATCTAAAAAAATCTTTTTATTAAAAAAAAAGAAAAATAAATCTTAAAATGGAACCAAATGAGTAAAAAAATAAATTTTGTAGAAATGAGTAGAATAAAGGTAGTGTTGAGATCCTCACCGTTTCTGAAAAAATAAAGGACTTAATTATTATATAAAATCTATAAATATCTTCAATTTAAAATAAAAATCGTATCCATTAATACACTCAAAATCTAATACTAACGAAATCTTTTAAGAAATATTGAAGTGCACTAGCAACATTGTTCTAATTAAAACAAAAGTAGAGAGTATTAAATGGCTATTAATTTTACTAATTACAATAGTCAAAAAAAAAATTGAATAATTAATAAATAATTTACCATGGATGCTGTATTTGGGTAGCCACGTTGTGGTCTCTGGAGGGACTCGGGCAGCGGAGCTAAAGTTGCAGAGGCTGCTGAGTTAAATGTTTGGAATTGGGTTGAAGAATTTACTGACACCCCATTATTTTGGGTTGGAAAAGTTCCATTATTATTAGCACCAGATTGGTAGTTTATCTGTTGTTCGCCTTGTTGCTGCTAAAACAAACATGTTTTATTAGCACACAAAAAAAGGTAGCCGATATGGTAGGAATACTAGCTCAATTAGGCAGTTAAAGAATCAGAAATGTTGCTTGACCAAAAAAGTGTATTAAAATAAGAATACATAATAAGTGTATAATATATTTATTTTTTATTTAAAATTAAGTTCATTGTTATACGCGTATAATATATTTAATTTAAAATAAAAAAATAAATATATTATATGCATATTTCCTTCGTATATCATACGTATTTGTATTTTTGTGCACTTTTTTGGTCCAAATAACATTTATGGTAAAAAATAGCACAATTAAAAAAATCCTACAACAGCGTCATTTCGAAGACAAGACAAATAGTTGCTTAGAATTAGGGCGGATCTCGTTACATCACCCAAATTTAGCGTTTTAAAAAGTTCTGGTAACCGGTTGATGTTATCAAACTATACACACAAAATGTATATAAATTAAAGGCTTAAATATATGCTTAGCCCTGCAAATATACGTTTGATCCAGTTTAGTACTTCTAAAAATAAAATTTTGTTTTTCGTCCGTACAAATACACATTTTATCCAGTTTTGTCCATGTAAAGATAAAACTTTATTTTTTGTCCTTGCAAATACACGTTTTATCTAGTTTGGTCCCTATTATATGTAAAATATTTGATTTTAATCCCTCCACTATTAGCGAAAAAAGGACTAAAATCAACTATTTTACACATTACAGGGACCAACTTGGATAAAACATGTATTTGTAGGAATGAAAAACAACATTTTATTTTTACAAAGACTAAACTAAATAAAAAATGTATTTGCAATGATGAATTTTTTTTATTTTTTCAGAGACTAAATTGAATCAAACGTATATTTGCAGTGACTAAAAATATATTTAAGCTTAAATTAAATAACACAAAAGAGTCCAATAAAAAGTTAATGAGAAAAAGTTAATCGTGTAATAATATCACTATCATTTAGTAATAATTTAGTAAAATGAAACGGAAAAAGTATTAAATATTTTTTGTCAATTCTTTTGTTTTGAAAAAGAAGTAACCGTTGAATGGAAAATATCCTTGGAAATGTGCAAGTTCACCCCACAACACAAAGTTTGAATAATACTATGTATAGTGCTCACAATAGTTTTGGTCTATAATGAACCAACTTAACATCATCATCATCAATATTTATATAATAGTTATCCTCAATTATTTTATAATATATCAACGATGAGTACGAGTTGTCCATCATGAACCAAAAATTTTGTGGACTTTGTTATCCTCATCTAAAGTCTGCATAGTTTGGTAAGGAGTGTGTACATAAAGAGATGAGAATGAAACAAGATTTAGGTATTGTTTGAAATAAGAGAAAGAGAGAAGAAAATATTTTTGAAAATACAAAAATACTCTTAACTAAAGAAATTTAAAAAACCAAGGGTATTAAAGGAAAACAATAAAGATACCTTATTATCTTCTCTCTTTCTTCACAACTTAGGAGAGAGAGTATTTTATGTGAGACTGACACACCTTTTAACATTTTGTTCCGTATTTCTCATATTTCATTCAAAGTGGTTTTGTCTTTTCTCCCCACTTTCTCTCCTCCTTTAATATTTTTTCATTAATTCTCGGCTTCAATCACACACTATGCGCCCGTTTGTTACATTTTTTTTGGTTTGGACCATCGCTGGCTACCCACGGAGTGTCACAACGCTTTTAACCAAATACTAATCTCCGCTCGTGCTTACGATTAAATTTCGCACTAGCCAACACCGAGTTTGTAAGCCGCAGGAATTGAACCCGGGAGCACCGGTCGACCCCCGTGTCCCGGGTAGATTAAGCCCATTTGTTACATATTAAAAGATAAGTGATTTTGTTGTTAACTAATTTTGAGATTACTTTTTAGAGATTTTTAAGAAAGTGAGAAGTTTTGTATTTGTGTAATACTGAAAATCACTTATTTCAAAAAAAATTATTTTTTAAAAATGATTTTTATGAGAAGCTACTCAAAACAGATTCTCATTTTAAGGATAAAAATCATTTTTTAGTGAAAATAGTTTTTCAGAAAAACTGAAACAAACACAATCGGGATCACTAAAAATGATTTTTTTGTTTAAAAAAAAGTGATTTTCTCGTAAAAAAAATTGTAACAAACAGGCTTTAAAACTCATTGATAAATTATATTTAAATATCACTTAAATATAATTTTACTAATTAATATTATTTAGAAATTTTGGATAAAATCACTTTCATATACTACCCATAACCTTATGAAGGGAGACAAAAATCATGAGATAAGAACAATCAATACATCATTGATGCAAGATACAACATGAAGGAGTGGATCTAGCTAGTATCCATGACATAACTTATACTAGATTTGGTCACAAATTCAAGTTGTTATTGATCTTCTTAAAATGAGATAAATATTTTTTAAAATGCACAAAAAGGTTGTAACTTTTATCTACATTGAATCAAACCCTAAAATATTGATGCAAGATAAGTACTCAATTTTGTAAAAAAAAAACAACAACATGCAATTTCTCCGTGCAGTCTCGGTTGAGTATAATTACCTCAAAGATATCCATTTCTTGGCTAAAAATGGATCTGCCGATTTTAGCCCTGTAAACAACCCAAGAGGGAATAAATTAGTGGCTAAAGAGAAATAATACCCATAACTTAACTATCAATCAAATTGAGTAAATAATGAAATAGGAGCTTATCTTTCAAAATCAAAAAAAAAAAAAACATCACTTAAAAGTTAAAGGAAGAGAGAGCTGTTGATCTTGCCCTTCCATCGTTTCAAAGAAAAAAAGCCAAAGAATTGGATGTGAAAATAAACAGGACTTGATCGGAAGAGGAGAAAATTAGAGAAAAGAAATCTGAAAACTAACCTAATAATTATGGGAGCTAAGCCAAAAGCATACACACAAAATGCTGACCCAAGAAAATGTTGCCTGAGTACCTCCTAAACCCCCTTTTTTATAGCACAAAATGCACAAAGGGACCTAATGCCACGAAGCTTAACTACATTATTTTCTTTATCAATAAATTTTGTAGGTTAAAATTTAAATAAAATATCAGGAATATTTAGTAACTTATAAATGCGTCCTTTTTTTGGGGTAAACTTATAAACGTAACCTACCAGTTAGTACTATTGTATTGACTAAGAAAAACAAAATATTTTTTTCTTTTCCAAAAGACTATATGAGTCATTTGGGGTAAAAAAAAAAACTATACGAGTCATAGACAGTAAGAATTTTTTATTAGTAAAAACTAAAATAGAGACGGTAATTTGTATACCTATTTAATTTTTTTGTCTCTAAATTTAGTTGATATTTCAGTTTTTTTAGTCATAATAAAATAAAATAACCGAGTGTTTGAGTTTATAGCTTCTAAAAAAATATCAAGCTAGCGTATAGCGTTTGAGAGAAACAGAAACACTATAAGCTAATGAAAAATGTTATAAGCTAGTGTGTCAAACACTTATATGAGCTCCACAATAAGCGGATAAGCTTATTTGGCACTACTTGCTTATAACATTTTTTACCAACTTACCGTGTAGATGCTAATGCTACTTGAAGTAGAGTTTGAGCGTATAACTTATAATGTTTCATCTTCTTTCTTGTTTTTATTCCTGTTACTTAAATTGAATTTCTCCTTATCCTCCATTAAATATGCATTATCTCTCATTTTTAAGCATTAATTATAAATATTCGTTTATCTCATTTTATATTTATAAATTAGTTCAACTGCTATTTTTCCAAACACTTAATTTCAACCTACTAGCTTATCTACTATTAGTTTTTTTAGATAATCAACATTTTATTAACGGAAGCACAATGAGTACTTCAATCCCGTACAATTACAAGGGGGTCTCGTTAAAACCTCTAAGGGCGAAGACCCAATGAGGAAAAAGCTCGACTAATCCTGAATAACTAAGGGTATGTTTGGGAGGGGGTTTTGCGAGGGGAAGGGAGGGGAGGGCTTGAAAAAGATTTGTCGATATTTTAATACGTATTTTAGATTTTAAAAATTTAAAAGAACAAGTTAATAGATATCAATATAACATTTTTATCACATTTGATTCATGTTTAGAGACATTTTATAGCTTCTTCAATTTAGAATTGAAAAACATGCCCTCCCCTCCCTTCCCCTCCCAAAACCCCCTCCTAAATATACCCTAAAAGTCGGACTAATGGCTAAAGTATGCATTGTTGGGGTAGGGGAGTGTGTTGGCATAAAGAGATGAGAATGAAACAAGATTTAGGTATTGTTTGAAATAAGAGAAAGAAAATAGAAAACATTTTGAAAATACAAAAATATTCTTTAACTAAAAAAATCAGGTATTAAAGAAAAACGATAAGGATACCCGATTATTTCCGGCAAAGACTTATGATACTAAGGAATTCTTTAGTAACAATTACTAAATTTTTCGGTGACCATTATACAATACTCCAATGGCTAGTACATACTAACCACAATTTAGTATTTGTGTGGCTAGTATACTAACCACAATTTAGTGTTTGTGTGGTTACCGAATTTTTTCATTGATGGGGAAATGACTATTATGCCCATTTAGTAACATTTACTAAGGAATTCCTTAGTACTCTAAGTCAGACTCATTTTTTCCTCTCTTTCTTCACAACTTAGGAGAGAGAGTATTTTATGTGAGACTGACCCACTTTTTAACTTTATGTTATGTATTTTCTCATATTTCATTTAAAGTGGTTTTGTCTTTTTTCCCACCTTCTCTCCTCCTTTAATCTTTTTTCATTAATTCTCCGGGGATCGCGTCCCAGTCCAAGGCAGAAAGACTTTCAAGCTCTTTGAGAGCTTACAAAAGTAATTACATTTACCTCATCCCAAAGAAACTAGTAGGGATTTAAACTAGGGACCTCCTGGATACAAATCTTGTCATGCTCCGGTAGGCCAACCCCTTGGAGTTTCATTAATTCTCGTCTTCATTCACACCCTAAAACTCAATGATAAATTATATTTAAATATCACTTAATATAATTGTTGGAGATATTTCCAAAATATTTATTTGGATATATACAGTTGTGAATTAATGTTTGCACCAAAACTTCAAGTGGCTCGGTGGTAGCGCCTATTGCTGGTAAGGTAGTTGTTCTGGGTTCGAATCTCATAGCAGACATGATTTTGGAAAATCATTTTATTTATTTTCATGCGGAAAAATTAAAAACCAACAAAGGTGTTTGCTGGGATCCGAAGTCGCACCAATACAACGAACATACACACGCCTTAACCAATACAACGAACATACACACGCCTTCACCAAGTGGCACGAGTTTCTCTATATTTTGGCCAAAATTTTCCCAAAATTATATCTAAGTCATTTCTTCTTTTCTCTAGTGCACGAGAGTAATTGAAGAAACTTTGTTCCGTAAACTACCATTGATCGATATGCTTGGTGTGAGTATGCAGACCATATCAAGGAACTCCATTGTATCCTAAAAGGGATTTGCTGATCATCCTATTGCATCAAATCTAAAGTGATTGGTGGGGGCGATGATGAATTTAATTACCTTCTCCTTGTTATTTATCTTACATGTCATTCACAATTATTGTTACTAATGATCTTCTATGTTTGATTGTTCTTCTTAGTTGCAGCATTATTCCCACCAAAAAATTGTTCTCACAATCTTTAGGTTCGATTTTGCATTTGTGTTGAACGATAGCTGCAACTTTGAAAGAAGATATTTTCTACTTACACCTTGAAAGAGATGACTTCATATATATTAAAAACAAAGATGATTGATGGTAACAACTTTCTACTCTGGTGAAAGGTACACAGTTTCTCTAAGTAAATATATATGAAATACTTGATGGTCTAAATTTATAAACACATGTATAGATGAATTTTAATTCAAGTTTATTCATGAAAATGGTTTGTTTAAACTAAGGAAAACAATTTATATTTTAGAAATAATTTTCATGAATGTGGAACTCTAAAACATGTGTGGAAAAATTGTGAACACAAAGTTAATTATATTTTAAAAATTTGTTTGATATATGATAGTATATTTCAAATTGTTTATTTTGTTGCCATGATAATATGAAAGTATATGTTTGTTGCTTATGATCTTGATTGAAATAATAATAATAATAATAATAATAATAATAATAATAATAATAATAATAATAATAATAATAATAATATGGGTATGTTACACCCCCTTCTAAAATAACTATAAATCGGTATATAAAATCAGAGTTTTAAAAATATAATTCATTGGAAAAGGTGTCACATTTCAACGCTTATAAAAATCTTCTAATTATAATCAATGACGTGAAGTCCACAATCAACCGCACGATATATAGCACGAATAGTTTGGGGACGGGCACGAATAGTTTGGGGACGGGCCCACAACACCTGTTTTAGTTTACAGCACTTAAATAAAATAGCCTCAACACAGCGGAATGGTATCAATACATCAACATGACAACCAATACATCAAAATGACAATAATAATACTACTACGCCCTCCCCCTGGTGCTACATATCAGAGCTGACACACTACTAGAAAAGGGGCATAAGGATGCCCTCACTCTTGATTACCTGCAAGTTGCCGACATAAGAAGCAACAAAGGCAGTAGGGTGAGTCTCTTTACACAAATAATAATAATTAAGAATAGGCGTTATAATAAGGAAGGCAGCAAGCAACACTAATTCCTAACAATTCACCACATTATCAACAACAATCATCATATTCATAATTCATCCATAAACTCATCAAATGCTTGACTAATGCATGTAATGCAACATGCATGTGGATCCATCATCACCGCTATTAGCCTGGAGGGCACTCACCGCTTTGGCCGAAGCCACCGCACCGCTTTGGCCGAAGTCGACACACCGCTTTATGCAACATGAGTCATGCGACACTATGACTATGCACCACAACACCACACATAATCCATGATAATTATTAAACTCACCGCTTTGCATTACTCAACTTAATATAATCAACATAAAGGTCTTAAGGTTATCGCACCGCTTTGGACTGGAGTCCCTCACCGCTTTCACATCTCCAATTAGTTACAACTCCGTACACGCCGCTTTATATCCTTAGGCTAGTAATCTAATTTTTAACAATTCTACTAGCTCATCAAAAACCATCAACAGTAGCCTTTATTTAACATTCAACTAACTTAATTAATTCATCAACTACTTAATTCTTCAAAACAATCAAAAACAGTATCTATCATATTCAACAAATATATTCAACAATTCAACCTATCCCTAAAACAACCCAAAAACAGTAGCTATCATATTCAACAATTATATTCAACTAAAACAATTATTTAACCATTTCACTAAAACAACAATTCATAGGACAACAAGAAAGCAATAGTTCGATTAAAACAATTAGTTCAACAGTGACCATTATTCAACAATTTCACAAAACTCAATTCATCAACAACATACTAGTATAATATTCAACAATCATGCCCATCTCATTAAACAACCAAACAGTGACAATCATTCCCAATTTCTAACTATACCTATTAATTTCAATCAAACCAACAGAACAATTATTTTCATAATTTCACTAAAACAACAATAATTCACTAAGACCACATGGAAGCAGCATTTCGACTATAACACCCACCCACACTAACAATTACTCAATAATTCAACTAACCAACAATTCACCTATCTCACCAAAACAACACAAACAGTAGCAATTATCTAATCATTTCACAACACAACAATTCAGCCTATACCACCACAACAACCCAACTTAAGCATTATTATAGGTATAAATAGAGCCCCCTAACCTTGAGATTGAAGAACTCAGCCACTCTCATGCCACAAAAACGAAAATGCAGCAGCCCTCCTCCTCCTCTTCTATTCGCAAATCGCATCCAGCACAAAACCATGGAGGAAATCGCAACAATGGAAAAAAGAAGGGTTTGAGACCACCACTTGGAAGAGAAGAAAAAATGGAAGGGAAAAGATTAAAGAAGACTTACCTAAGCCAAGATGAAGACAATTTCTTCTTCTCCTCCTTGCTGGAAAGTCGCGCCTCACCTCCCTCTCACACTCTCAGTTTCGCTGTTCTTCTTTCTTTGGTGGAAATGAAATTAGTTTTTAGGTTTTAGGATAATTGGAATGGGCTTGGGTCACTTAAGTGGCTTGGGCCCATTTTTACACCACCCTTTTAATTCATCTCACCCCCTAAAATAAAACAATTCTAATTTAATTATTCCACTTAAATAATTTTGTAATCCCTCAAATAACTTAATTAATTAATTTAATTAAATTATTTTAGGGCGTTACAACTCTCCCCCACTTAGAGAATTTCGTCCTCGAAATTACCTGAATCAAATAACTCTGGATAGGCTTCTTTCATCTTACTTTCCAATTCCCACGTCTTGCTCTCGCCCACGGCTCCCAACCAAACCACTTTCACTAAATTGATCTCCTTGCCTCTTAACACCTTTACCTCCCGGTCTTCAATTCTGACTGGCATAGTTTCCACGGTGAGGTTCTCCCTCACCTCTACATTATCCATCTGAATCACGTGCGACGGATCAGGTACATACTTCCGCAACTGAGATACATGGAACACGTCATGCAGATTAGACAAATTAGGTGGCAATGCCACCCGATAGGCAACTTTCCCAACTCTTTCCAAAATCTGGTAAGGGCCAATAAAACGAGGGGTTAGCTTCTTAGATTTCAAGGCACGACCCACACCTGTCACGAGAGTGACTCTCAAGAATACATGGTCACCGGCTTGAAACTCTAGATCCTTTCTCCTCTTATCATGATAGCTCTTCTGCCTACTCTGCGAGGCTTTCATCTTCTCTCGGATCATCTTCACCTTCTCTGTAGTCTCCTGCACAATCTCAGGGCCTAACACCACACTCTCCCCCGATTCATACCAACACAAAGGTGTCCTACACCTCCTACCATACAATGCCTCGAAAGGCGCCATCCCAATACTCGCATGAAAACTATTATTATAAGTGAATTCAATCAATGGCAAATGGGAGTCCCATGAACCTCCTTGTTCAAGAACGCATGCTCTCAACAAATCCTCTAGTGACTGGATAGTTCTCTCCGTCTGCCCATCTGTCTGGGGTTGATAAGCTGAACTCAATCTCAATTTAGAACCTAAGGCCTCTTGCAAGCTCTTCCAAAATTCAGAAGTAAATCTAGGATCTCGATCGGACACGATACTCAAAGGAACACCATGCAGCTTCACAATAGTCTTAACATAAATATCTGCCAACCTCGAAACCGGATAAGTCATATTAATTGGCAAAAAGTGAGCAGATTTTGTCAACCTGTCCACAATCACCCATATAGCATCAAATCCTCTAACTGTATTCGGCAACCCAGTTACAAAATCCATGGAGATACTATCCCACTTCCATTCCGGAACATCCAATGGCTGCATCAACCCTGCCGGCTTCTGATGTTCTACCTTAGATTTCTGACACGTCAAACAGGCATACACGAATTGGGCTACATCTCGCTTCATGCCAGGCCACCAAAACAGTTTCTTCAAATCCTGGTACATCTTTGTGGCTCCTGGGTGGATACTCAACTTACTCCGATGACCCTCTTCAAGGATTGCCTTCTTGATTTCTTCGTCATCAGGAATACAAATTCTTCCACGGTGTCTCAACACATCTTGTGCATCTATCTCATAATCCTTACTCTCGGAATGATCAATCCCAACTGCCGCTTCAACTAACTTAATGTCTTGTTTCTGAGCCGCTCTAATAACATCTAAAAATTCATTGTGAATCTTCAACATTCCCGGTCTTACACTCTTAGACACATGAAGGGACTTCCTACTCAAAGCGTCGTCTACAACATTAGCCTTCCCCGGATGGTAATTCAAGCTAAAGTCATAGTCCTTCAATAATTCCAGCCACCTCCTTTGTCTCATATTCATCTCCTTCTGATCAAATAAATACTGCAACCCCTTATGGTCACTGAACACCTCAAACTTAGCACCATACAAATAGTGTCTCCAAATCTTCAAAGCAAAGACAATTGCCGCAAGCTCCAAATCATGAGTAGGGTAGTTCTTCTCATGAATTCTCAACTGCCTAGACGCATAGGCTACTACCTTACCATCTTGCATTAGCACACCTCTTAAACCCATCTTGGAAGCATCGCAATACACTACAAACGGTTGCTCTGGAACAGGCAATACCAAAATAGGAGATGTGGTCAACCTCTTCTTCAACTCATTGAAGCTCTCTTCACACCGGGCATCCCACACAAAAGCTTTCCCTTTACACGTCAATTGAGTCAACGGAAGGGCTAGCTTAGAGAAACCCTCTATAAACCTCCTGTAGTAACCGGCTAAACCCAAGAAACTTCTTATCTCAGTCACTGACTTTGGGCTCTCCCACTGTAACACAGCATCAACCTTGGCTGGGTCTACAGCTATACCGTCACCAGAAATCACATGGCCAAGAAAACTCACTTTATGCAACCAGAACTCGCACTTTGACAATTTTGCATAAAGCTTCTTTTCCTTCAATACTTCTAGCACTAACCTCAAGTGCTCTGCGTGCTCTTCTTCCGTCTTGGAATACACCAAAATATCATCTATAAATACCACTACAAAGCGATCCAAGTAACTATGGAAGGTACGGTTCATGTACTCCATAAACACCCCGGGTGCGTTTGTAACACCAAACGGCATTACAGAATATTCATAATGCCCATATCTAGTTCTGAAAGCCGTCTTCTGAACCCACCAACTGGTCCATTAAGTCATCAATTCTCGGAAGCGGATATCTGTTTTTGATTGTCACTTTGTTCAACTGTCTATAGTCCACGCAAAGCCTCATGCTTCCATCCTTCTTCTTCACTAACAATACAGGTGCTCCCCAAGGCGACACACTAGGCCTTATGAACTTCTTCTCAAGTAACTCCTCTAGCTGACTCTTCAATTCAGATAATTCAGACGCCGACATCCGGTACGGTGCCATAGACACAGGCCTCGTACCCGACACAAGATCAATAGCAAATTCAATCTCCCTCTCTGGCGGAACACTCGGAATCTCATCAGGGAACACTTCCGGAAACTCGCACACTACCTTCAACCCCTCAATGATATCCTGATTTTCAACAGACAGAGACGCCATCAAGTCAAATAGATGAACTTCTTCCTTCATTAACCTACGCAATTGACCAGCAGGCAGCAAGGCAGATTCTTCTTCCTCAGGGACAAGGAAACTCACAGATCTCTCGAAGAAATTGATATGCACATGGTTATCAACTAACCAGTCCATACCAAGGATCACGTCCAATCCCTCCAAAGGCAAACAAATAAGGTTCACAAGAAAATCTCTGCCGAAGACTGACAGAGGACACTTAGCACACACTAGGGAGGTAGTTACCGACCCCTTAGCTGGAGTATCAATAACCATCTCCCTCATCATGGAAGACAATTCAAGACCCAATTTTTCAGCACATAATGAAGCAATGAAAGAATGAGTAGCGCCGGTATCTACTATAGCAATCACAGGAATACCATAAATAAGACAAGTACCTCGAATCTCGTTAGCATCCTCGGATCCTGCCAGCGCAAACACTTTCCCTTTAGCTCTCTCCCTCTTGGGCTTAGGACAATTAGCACTCACATGTCCCACTTCTTCACAATTATAGCAAACAATCCCTTTCTTTTCACAGTTAGCAGCTTTATGGCCCTTCTGACCACACTTGAAATAATTGGCCTCGGGGCACTCATTACTCTTATGACCAGGCTTCTTACAAGAATAACACACAATGTCCGAAGGGGCACCTCCCCCACTTGACTTCTGACCAGTACCTGCTTTCCACTTACCTTTACTTCCAGCAACATCATAGGGCTTTGCCCTAAACTGAGAATTCCTATTTTCCTTCACAGCCTTGTAAGCAGCATTACTGTCTTCCTCATAGATCCTACACTTATCAACCAATCTAGCAAAATCCCGAATCTCTTGATACCCAATTGCTTTCTTTATATCAGGGCGCAGACCACTCTCAAATTTGACACACTTGGAGAACTCCGAATCGGCATCATTGGCATAGTAAGGACAAAATTTGGCCAACTCCTCAAATTTGGCGGCATACTCAGCTACCGTCTTGTTTCCCTGCTTCAGCTCTAGAAATTCCACTTCCTTTTTAGCTCGCACATCCTCAGGGTAGTACTTTCTCTTGAACTCCCTTGTGAAAACTTCCCAAGTAACTTCCACACCAGCATTTTCCAATCTTCGCAGCATTCCCAACCACCAGTCGTCAGCTTCCTCTGCTAGCATATGAGTCCCCAATTTCACTTTCTGAGCAGCAGAACACTCCATGACACGGAAGACCCGCTCTATCTCCTTTAACCAGGCCAAGGCTCCATTGGGGTCATACCGACCCTTGAAGGTGGGTGGATTTTCCCTCTGGAACGTTGCTAAGTTACGAGCATTAGCATCAGCAGCCGTGTGCTGATTCCCAACAGCTTGAGCTATGGCTTGCAGAGCAGCAGCCAAAGCAGCGTCATCGCGTCTCGCCATCGAATCAGATTTCTACACAAATAAACATAATTAGATACAACAGACATAACACCTAGACACTTGGTCGGACAGACCAACTTCAGCTCTGATACCACTAATGTAACACCCCCTTCTAAAATAACTATAAATCGGTATATAAAATCAGAGTTTTAAAAATATAATTCATTGGAAAAGGTGTCACATTTCAACGCTTATAAAAATCTTCTAATTATAATCAATGACGTGAAGTCCACAATCAACCGCACGATATATAGCACGAATAGTTTGGGGACGGGCCCACAACACCTGTTTTAGTTTACAGCACTTAAATAAAATAGCCTCAACACAGCGGAATGGTATCAATACATCAACATGACAACCAATACATCAAAATGACAATAATAATACTACTACGCCCTCCCCCTGGTGCTACATATCAGAGCTGACACACTACTAGAAAAGGGGCATAAGGATGCCCTCACTCTTGATTACCTGCAAGTTGCCGACATAAGAAGCAACAAAGGCAGTAGGGTGAGTCTCTTTACACAAATAATAATAATTAAGAATAGGCGTTATAATAAGGAAGGCAGCAAGCAACACTAATTCCTAACAATTCACCACATTATCAACAACAATCATCATATTCATAATTCATCCATAAACTCATCAAATGCTTGACTAATGCATGTAATGCAACATGCATGTGGATCCATCATCACCGCTATTAGCCTGGAGGGCACTCACCGCTTTGGCCGAAGCCACCGCACCGCTTTGGCCGAAGCCGACACACCGCTTTGGCCGAAGCCGACACACCGCTTTATGCAACATGAGTCATGCGACACTATGACTATGCACCACAACACCACACATAATCCATGATAATTATTAAACTCACCGCTTTGCATTACTCAACTTAATATAATCAACATAAAGGTCTTAAGGTTATCGCACCGCTTTGGACCGGAGTCCCTCACCGCTTTCACATCTCTGTAGCGACCGAAAAATCCGGAGGAGGGATCCTTCGAAGTTCTTGAAATGAAGCCGCCACCAAAGTTTAGTTTAAGGGCAAACATTGGAAAATCCCTATTGAATGGATAAAGGGGGTTTTGCGGACCAGGTTTAGGCTCGGGAGTCGTTTATGCGTAGGGAAGGTATTAGCACCCTACGACATCCATCCTAAGGAAGGCTACCTTTTAACTAAATGTGTAAACATTTATTAATTCAAAAATAATGTTTTTACCCTTATAATAATAATAAAAAAAGGACTCGATAAACACTTATTTATTTTTGTACTTTTTGAGAAAAAGGAGAAAAGTGAATTAAAAGAGAAAAGAAAGTTTTTTTATTAATGCAATTGACAGAGGTCGGCCGCCCTCTGATCCTACGTATCTCCTGGTAGAGAATCAAATCACGCGTAGTTCTTGGTGTTTTGGTTTTGAAAATGTTTGAAAAGGGGAAGAGCTTTCGTACTGATCAAGCAAGCAAAAGCTTTGAGTGATCATTACTAATGACTCTGGATAGTGTTCATGACAATCAAACAAGCCAAGGCTTTGAGTGATAGTCACTAATAACAATGGGTTTGAAAATGACTTTTTGGTTTGTTTTGTGAAAATGATTGGTTTAGGGTTGCGAAAAGGATTTTTATTTGTTGCGCTTGATAAGAACGAGACTCGCTCCTACGTATCCCAAATGGGAATCAAAGCGACGTAGTTCTAATAAAAATGTTTTTGAAAAGGGTTTGAAAGGGGAAAAGCTTTCATAATGATCAAGCAAGCAAAGGCTTTGAGTGATCATTACTAATAACCCTTGATGGCGTTCATGACAATCAAACAAGCCAAGGCTTTGAGTGATAGTCACTAATAACTCGCATTAATTGGAAAAGAGTTTGAAAGTTTTTTTTTGGAAAAAGAAAGGGGTGTAGTTATTATCAATGATTGGTTACAAAATTCAAGCACATTCAATGATTACGGAATCATGCATATGTTGAACATTAATTAAGACTAAACATGCCAATATGATCAAAAGATCCACTTATCAAGGATGCAAGATGAAGTTCTCAAAGCAAATGTGTGTGTGTAGGAAGGGGTGTATTTACCCTAATGACTCTATGCTACAACATGCATGTAGACTTACGTCTTCATTAGGAGGTCATGCACATGGATGGAATGGCATATAATTGAATCAAGACATTTAAAATGCATCAAAAACAAGCAAGCAATTGATCATAGGCATAGAATTGTCTTAATTAAACTAAGGAACATATGAGCAACGATTTCTCGATAACATGAACAAAAGGAGAAATTGCATCAAGGCTAAGGTAGGTCTATCCTTTGCATTCATGAATAAGGGCGCAAAGGCTAATAACACAATCAAAGAGGAGGGAGCATCAAGGTTTTGGGTAACCTATCCTTTGCAATACCACATGGACCTTAAACCATAAACCTAACTATCTCATCTTTTATTCATTAAGAAATTGAGAGGAGAAGGTTGAATCATCTAAAACCATCCTCACCAGTACTTAGAATATGATGCACTAGGCATAAGTGGGAATCATATGATTTATCATCAACAATGGACAATAATAAAATTAGAATACAAGAGCAAGTAAATAAACACTAAAGCCAAGTTGAATCACATAGGGAAATCCTCTCACTTTGAGAAAAGTGCACTAGGCACTAGTGAGAATCAACTTGCCTATCATCAACAATGAACAATAAGCAAATTAGAAATACCAAGATTAAATAAACACATAACTAGGTTGAATCACATAGAGCAATCCTCTCACTTTGGGAAAAGTGCACTAGGCACTAGTGAGAATCAACTTGCCTATCATCAACAATTTACAATAAGCAAATGAAAATGCAAAGATTAAATAAACACATCGCTAAATTGAGTCATTTCTAGCAATCTTCACCACTTAGGTCAAGGTGCACTAGGCACTAGTGGGAATCATATTGCTAAATCATCAAACAACAAAAGTAACATTTAACACTAAAATGAAATACTAATAACAAGATTTAACATCATTAAACAAAGAACAACAACAAAATCAACTTAGAAATATTTTTAGATCTATAAGCATGGGAACCAAAGGAAACATAGATCCACATTTTATTTAATAAAAAAAACAACAAAATTAACACAAAGCAACATAGATCTATTTTTTTACAAGGATTCATATGATTAAGCAAGGAAGTGCAACAAAATCATATCAACCCTAATTTTTTTCATGATATGAGAAAATGCTAGAGCCCATAGACAACAATTTATTTATGAAATTTAGTGCATAATATGTAAAGATGCAAGGGAAATTATTCAAATAGAAGAATAACTCCTTCAAGGCCAAGGACCCATCTCAAACACCCAAAGCTCCCTAAGTCTTTGTCAAAATGTTTGAAATGGATCCTCAAAGCAAACAACAATCAAGAAGGAGTTTGGAGTAGAGGAGAGATCATGCAAGAAAATTAAATATTATTGAGATATGCCTAGTAATTCTATTGCTTGTAATTATAGTAGGTGTAGTTAGAAACCTAGTCGAAATGGGCCAGTCGAAATGGGCCTGGGCCTGTTTCATTGTATATATATACTGATGTCAGTAGCATGTAATTATGACCTACTTTTATGAAATTCAGTGCAGCTTTTATCTAATAATATATTGCCCTACTTATTCCTCTTGTCCTTAGCGCCGCCACTTCCTTTTCTTCTCTCTTTTACGTGTTTTATCCCCAACAAACTGGTATCAAGAGCTTGTTAGATCCTTACAAAATCTATCAAGATTCATGGCAGCGCGAGACAACTCTGGTGGAGGTATTCCGGGGAACCTCCCAATCTTCGACGGAAAGGATTATGAACGCTGGTGTGCGCAGATGAAGGTGCTGTTTCGATATCAAGATGTTCTTGATGTTGTGAATGATGGTGTTCCACCCTTGGCAGCGAACGCCACTGAAGCGGTGAGGAACAACCACCATTCGCTGAGGAAGAAAGATGGAAAAGGGCTGTTTTTGATTCACCAATGCGTTGATTCCAATATCCTGAACCTGATCATCGACTGTGATTCAGCAAAGGCAGCTTGGGACATCCTAAAGAACTCGTATGGAGGAGCAGATAGGCTGACGAAGATACGTCTACAGTCGCTCAGGAAGCAGTACGAGGGCTTGAAGATGACAGATGGAGAATCGATTGGAGATTTCATTACGAGGTTAGTAGCATTAACTAATCAAATGAAAGGTAATGGTGAAACTGTGACTGAAGTAAAGAAAGTCGAAAAGGTACTCAGATCCTTAACCCTGGAATTCGACTACGTTGTTACTGCTATTGAAGAATCCAAGGACCTAGATACATTGAAGTTAGATGAACTTCAGGGTTCCTTAGAGGCGCATGAATTGAGAATAAGGCAGAGAAGTTCAGAGAAAGAAACTGAACAAGCCTTGCTTTCATACTCCTCTAAGAGAAATTGGAAGGCAGGCAACAAGGAGAAGGGTAGAGAAAAGGGATCAAGCAGTAAGAAGAAAGAACAAGGATCTTTCGACAAAAAGAAGGGAGACCTGTCGAAAGTTCAGTGTTATAACTGTCAGCAATTTGGGCATTATAGGAACAAGTGTAAAAACAAGAAAGTTCCTAGGGATAAAGATGCAGAAGCCAAGTTTGCTAATGATGATGACTCAGACTCTGACTCAGAGGAGTTAATGTTGATGGCTGTCGAAGATGAGATTCGACTCGATGTAGGAATTGCTGAAAGTAGCGAGCAAAATAGTGGGAACACTTGTATAAGTGGATTCACTTGTGATGCTCAAAATACTTGTGCGATGTGTGTGTGGCAGGGCAGTGGAAACACTGGTAATGCCTCCAACATTGCCAGCAATAATAATGAAGAATTGTCATTCATGACAACTACTGACCCAGAATTACTGTTGTTGAAGGCTGATACAAATTCGACTGAAGAGAAGTCTGTCGAATGGTATCTCGACACAGGATGCTCAAATCACATGTGTTGTCACAAGGAGTGGTTTGTCGAACTGGAGCAGATAAGCAAGAAGATAAGGTTTGCAGATAACAGTAGAGTTACTGCTGAAGGAGTAGGTACCATAAAGTTCCTGTCGAAAGATGGTAAGTGGTGCTACATCCAAGGGGTATTTTATGTACCAGATATGAAGAGCAATCTGCTAAGTATTGGGCAGATGATCGAGAAGAAATTCACCGTCGAAATGGGTGATAACAGTCTCAGCCTGTTTGATTCGACCAAGAAGTTGATCCTGAAGGTGTTAATGCAGAGTAACAGAACCTTCAAGATCAAACTGCAAGTAGTCGAAGAACATTGTCTCCAGACCACTGTCGAAGAGGAGCACTGGAAGTGGCACAGAAGATATGGCCACCTCAATTTCAAGAGCTTGAGTCAACTACATGAAAAGAAGATGGTTCATGGGTTGCCTGCAGTAAAAGTACCTGTCGAAGTTTGCGAGAGTTGTTGCAAGTCGAAGCAACCAAGAAACTCGTTCAAATCAGAAGTACCTAGCAGAGCAGAGAAGAAGCTAGAGGTGATATTTTCTGATGTCTGTGGTCCTTTCGAAGTATGTTCCTTAGGAGGGAATAAGTACTTTGTCACCTTCATTGACGAATACACTAGAATGTCCTGGGTGTATTTGATCAAAAGGAAGAGTGAAGTACTGGAAATATTCAAGAAGTTTAAGGTGATGATTGAAAAGCAGAGTGAGTGTAAAATCAAAACCCTTAGAAGTGATGGAGGTGGTGAGTACAATTCTCATGGATTTGTCGAATTCTGTGAGAAAGAAGGAATTGTGCATGAAGTCACTGCACCTTACACGCCTCAGCATAATGGTACTGCTGAGAGGAAAAACAGGACCATCCTCAACATGGTAAGAAGTATGTTGAAGGAGAAGAAGCTACCTCATAGTTTATGGGGAGAACTTGTAGCCACAGCAGTATATATTCTGAACAAATGCCCCACAAAGAGATTGACTGGGAAGACACCTGAAGAAGCTTGGCTAGGAAGAAAGCCAAGTGTCAAGCATCTCAGAATAATTGGCTCAGTATGCTATAGACATGTCCCTGAGCAACTAAGAAGCAAGCTGGATGATAGAGCACAACAGATGATCCTTGTTGGCTATCACTCGACAGGAGCATACAAACTGTATGATCCTGTGCAGAAGAAAATAGTGAAAAGCAGAGATGTCGTAGTGGATGAGTCGAAACATTGGAACTGGGAAGAAGGCTGTGAGAGAACTACAATGATGGACTTCGACGAAGTCTCTGATCGAGATAATCAGAATGAAGAGGTCGAAACTGAAGAGCCAGAAGAACCCATTGCTGTCGAACCTTTAAGAAGGTCGCAAAGGGAAAGGCAGAGATCAGTAAGACTAGAAGGATTCGACACTTACCCAGATTCTGCTATTACGGCAGAGGGAGACCTGACACACTTTGCACTAATGGCAGAAGCAGAACCAGTGAGCCTGGAGCAAGCTCTTAGTCACAAGCAGTGGAAGGAAGCAATGGTTGACGAGTTGAAGTCAATCGAAAAGAATGATACTTGGAAGCTAGTCGAACTTCCAGAAGAAAAGAAAGCCATAGGGGTGAAGTGGGTCTTCAAGACCAAGGTCAAGCCAAATGGAGAAGTGGCCAAGTACAAGGCCAGGCTAGTAGCCAAAGGGTTTCTGCAGAAACCCGGTTTGGATTTCAATGAGGTCTTTGCCCCAGTAGCCAGGATCGAAACCATAAGATTGGTAGTAGCATTGGCAAGTCATAGAGGCTGGCCCCTGCATCAACTGGATGTAAAGTCAGCATTTCTGAATGGACCTCTGGAGGAGGAAGTCTATGTTTGTCAACCACCTGGTTTTGAGTCGAAGGGTAAAGAAGACAAAGTCTATAAGCTGGAGAAGGCCCTGTATGGGCTCAAGCAAGCTCCAAGAGCGTGGAACAAGAGAATTGATGGATTTCTCTTGGCTCAGAAGTTTATTAGATGCACTAATGAACATGGAGTATATGTGAAGAAGAATGGAACTTCGACTCAGTTGTTGTTGTGCCTGTACGTAGATGATCTACTTGTAACTGGCAGCAATGAAGTCGAAGTCGAAGCCTTCAAGAAAGTGATGATGTCAGAATTTGAAATGAGTGATCTGGGACATCTATCATATTTCTTGGGGATGGAGTTTACCAAGACAAGTAAGGGTATACTCCTGCACCAGTCGAAGTATGCAGCTGATATCCTGAAAAGATTCGACATGAGCAACTGCAAGGAAGTTTCGACACCATCAGACACTAGCAGCAAGCTGTCGAAAGACGACGAAGGGATTGAAGTAGATGCCACCGTGTTCAAACAGATTGTGGGCTCCCTGAGGTACTTGTGCAACACTCGACCTGACATTATGTTTAGTGTCGGAATGATCAGCAGATTCATGGAGAAGCCGAAAAGCTCTCATATGATAGCAGCAAAAAGAGTACTAAGGTATGTAAAGGGAACACAAAGTTATGGTATTCTGTTCCCTAGCAAGAGTGTGTCGAAGAATGGTAATGAAGTGTTTGGCTACACTGACTCCGACTGGAGTGGAGACAGGAGTGATCGAAAAAGCACAAGTGGGTATGTCTTTATGTATGGTTCGACACCCATCTCTTGGTGCTCGAAGAAGCAAAATATTGTTGCGTTGTCCTCCTGTGAAGCAGAGTATGTAGCTGCTTCCTTTGCAGCATGTCAAGCATCATGGCTGAGCATGCTACTGGTCGAAATTGGAGTGCACAGGGTCGAAGCAATGAAATTGTTGATCGACAACAAGTCTGCGATAGATCTCGCAAGGAACCCTGTCGCACATGGAAGGTCGAAACATATAGAGACCAGATATCACTTCCTGCGTGATCAAGTAAACAATGAGAAGCTGAATCTGGAATATTGCTGTTCGGAACTTCAAGTAGCTGATGCAATGACCAAGCCATTGCAAAAGGGAAGATTCGAAGAACTGAGAACAATGCTTGGAATGATGTCGCTCAGCAATGTGAATTAGGAGGGAATATTGAGATATGCCTAGTAATTCTATTGCTTGTAATTATAGTAGGTGTAGTTAGAAACCTAGTCGAAATGGGCCAGTCGAAATGGGCCTGGGCCTGTTTCATTGTATATATATATACTGATGTCAGTAGCATGTAATTATGACCTACTTTTATGAAATTCAGTGCAGCTTTTATCTAATAATATATTGCCCTACTTATTCCTCTTGTCCTTAGCGCCGCCACTTCCTTTTCTTCTCTCTTTTACGTGTTTTATCCCCAACAAATATGAGGTGCAAAGCTTCAAGGATTACCTCAAAACTATAATGAAATGAAGAAGGTGATAAGCTCAAAAAATTACTAGCAATTTGATGATGCAACCTTGAAGAGAATGGAAGGAAGGATGGTGATCTAACAAGAAATGGAGGATTTGGTGGTGAAAAGTTGAAGAAAATATATGGAGGAGGGAGGGAGAGGCTACGGTTTTGGTGAGGAAGGAGAGGGGGAGGAGGTGCTTTTAGTGTGCTAGGGTTTTTGTGTAGGAGAATGAGAGGCAAATGAGAAGCAAAAAAGATGAAATCTAGGTGTGGGAATGAGGGAGGTATTTATAGGATGAAACTAGGTTTAAGGGTAATTTAGTCTCTTATTTTTTTAGGTGCTCTAGGATTGCATCTAAATTTGGAACCAAGGGTCAAGATCAAATGTCACATGGATTAGGGGCAATTAGAAAGCACAAAGTGAGGAGAGAGAGGGCTGAGGGGTGTAGCTTAAGGAGGTGAGTGAAGGATAAGTTTAATTACAAAAATGTATTTTCTCATGAAGCATATTACAAGAGTGCCATTTTAATTCAAATGAAGGGTGAGGATTGCATTTAACACTTGAATGGAAGGCCATGATTTAAACACAATTTGCAATCAATAAAATAAACCAAAAATGGGTAAAAAAAGGGCTGGAATTCGCAGCCAAAGGATAAGAGAGAGAGAGAGTAATTGCAAGTTGTCATTGTACTATTTGTCTCCCACTACCTTTCTAATTATCCTTTCTTTTTCTTGATTTTTTTTTCTAGATAATTCTTCATTAATCTTACCATTTTGGGCCATGTCCCATGATTCAATGATTGGGCTCTGAATTTTATGATCTCACCAATCCCAAAATTGATTTGTTGACCCCACTCCAAAGGAAATGACCATTTTACCCTTTTGTTCAAAAACCGAATTTCATGCCAAAAATATTCTCATGATGCACAAAAAATACACAACTATACTCACTTGGATTCACATAAATTCCTCAAGAGATGTATAATGGTTTTTACCGAGAAATTATTTATTTTAGTGAAATGACCAAAATACCCTTTTGGTCCCAAAAACCCTAATTTGCTCCAAACTTCATTTCCACTCTAACAATGATCCTGAGACCCTTTGGATGACTCTAAAACTCTAGAAATACATGCATGATGAGAAAATAAGTCTTTTTGGCGAAATTACCAAAATACCCTTTGAACTAGGAAAAACCCTAGAAACCCTAGACATGCTCTAAAGTGCTCTAAAATGCCATGCAATGCTTTTCTAACCCTAAAATGCATTCTGAAACTTCTAAGATGAAAGCATGATGCTCCTCCTAACCTCTAGGATGAATGCTAAGACTTGATTTATTTTTGATTGAAAATTAGGGTTTTGACCTAAGCCGGACAAAATTGGGGTATGACAATCTCCAATTAGTTACAACTCCGTACACGCCGCTTTATATCCTTAGGCTAGTAATCTAATTTTTAACAATTCTACTAGCTCATCAAAAACCATCAACAGTAGCCTTTATTTAACATTCAACTAACTTAATTAATTCATCAACTACTTAATTCTTCAAAACAATCAAAAACAGTATCTATCATATTCAACAAATATATTCAACAATTCAACCTATCCCTAAAACAACCCAAAAATAGTAGCTATCATATTCAACAATTATATTCAACTAAAACAATTATTTAACCATTTCACTAAAACAACAATTCATAGGACAACAAGAAAGCAATAGTTCGATTAAAACAATTAGTTCAACAGTGACCATTATTCAAAAATTTCACAAAACTCAGTTCATCAACAACATACTAGTATAATATTCAACAATCATGCCCATCTCATTAAACAACCAAACAGTGACAATCATTCCCAATTTCTAACCATACCTATTAATTTCAATCAAACCAACAGAACAATTATTTTCATAATTTCATTAAAACAACAATAATTCACTAAGACCACATGGAAGCAGCATTTCGACTATAACACCCACCCACACTAACAATTACTCAATAATTCAACTAACCAACAATTCACCTATCTCACCAAAACAACACAAACAGTAGCAATTATCTAATCATTTCACAACACAACAATTCAGCCTATACCACCACAAAACCATGGAGGAAATCGCAACAATGGAAAAAAAAAGGGTTTGAGACCACCACTTGGAAGAGAAGAAAAAATGGAAGGGAAAAGATTAAAGAAGACTTACCTAAGCCAAGATGAAGACAATTTCTTCTTCTCCTCCTTGCTGGAAAGTCGCGCCTCACCTCCCTCTCACACTCTCAGTTTCGCCGTTCTTCTTTCTTTGGTGGAAATGAAATTAGTTTTTAGGTTTTAGGATAATTGGAATGGGCTTGGGTCACTTAAGTGGCTTGGGCCCATTTTTACACCACCCTTTTAATTCATCTCACCCCCTGAAATAAAACAATTCTAATTTAATTATTCCACTTAAATAATTTTGTAATCCCTCAAATAACTTAATTAATTAATTTAATTAAATTATTTTAGGGTGTTACAGAGATCACCCATCAGGCGACCAGACTAGGGGGGCCATTGTTATGGTAATAAGTAGAAGGTCTTAATAATATTTACACCCCCTGCGAGGCCCAATAACCAACCAGCCCATATCCAAAAAATCTGGCCCAATCAATCAACGGTTCAGATACCTCTGCAAGATCTAACGACTCAGGATCGTCAGAACGAACATCACTCAATCTCTATAAATACCACATTCAATACTCATAAATGTAAGCAACTTCAAAAACTAAAAATTGATTCACTCAAATACTGACTTGAGCGTCGGAGTATTCTTGCAGGTACAACACCGTCATCTCAAGATCGAACACCGCTGATCAAGGACGACACCTACCAACTATTTCGGACAACTCATTAAGGTCGGAAGTACGGTACGGAACAAAAGTGATATAAAATATTAATGATTTTGGTTCATTGTTTATTTTATATTATGAGTATTATTTTGTTTTACCATTAAACATGAATATACATGGAACTAGAATTTGACACTTAGAAGTTATGATACATGTATTAGTTATGTGATAACTAATATGAAAATGGTCCTTTTCATTAAACAGAAATAAATTCTAAAGTGTTTGATTTAATTTTATGTGGAGTATATGACTTACATGTTTGAACCCACCTTATGAAATTAAAGGTTGATTATGACAGATCTTTATGATCATGGTTGTTGTTGCTTTATATATTTAATGCATTGAATGTATGGTTTCTTTAATGTATTCAAGTGGACGTAGAACTTCAAATTGAAGTGGTTATTAAATATTTAATAACAAAGGAAGAAGGACATAAAGTTTGTGTATATGACACAATGAATGACAAAAGTGTCATGGTGATAGTTAGTTTAGACTATCAAGAATATATAAAAGTCATAGCTATGTGATTGATTGAATATTCAAAGTTTATTAAAGTTGGAATAAAGTTTGCAATTCTTTGACAAAAGAGTTGACAATGATATGATGTTGAAGACATCATTGGGGATGTGATACAAGCCTATATCTAATTGATCACCAATAGTGGAAACCCAACTCACACTTGAGCAACATCAAGTCTTGAGTTCAATGGATAAAGTACACTATAAGAGTGATTGAAGTACTATACAATAGATACATCCCAAGGGGTAAAAGTACTTGGCCCATAAGAATAAAAGTGGTAGCATGAGGTTTTCCTCTTAATGGACATATAGCATATGTTTGCTGAGATGCATAATTATGGGTGCATTTCTGATATAGTCTACCTATATGAGAATGAAGTGGGGCCGCTTCATAGAGTTCAATGGCTTGGCTCTTAAATTCTCATGAAAAGGATATGAGACAAAAGGCTTTAACAAATGTGTCAATTTTATAATTCGATCAATGGTACCGAGATTTCATGTGTAAGTTATGCGCACTTTTTCTAATGAATAATTGGTTCAAAGCTTGTCTACCAATCTATTTGGGGATGAGTGAAAACTTAACTTACTAAGTAATGGTTCAAATCTCAAGATACCATTATCTGAAACCATGAGATTTCCGGAATAATGGATTTGGATATATTTTGGAAATGGTGGGGGATTGTTGGAGATAACCATTGAGACAACCGTCGTATCGTGTCATTAATTGAACGAGAATCATATTTAATGGTTCTGTTTCAGAATTGTAAAGACTCTTTTATGAGTTATTTCCCTTCACCAAGTGGCATGAGTTTCTATATATATAGAGACACTTTTGGGCAGAACATATACACGAAATTCATATATTTTATGCCAAAATTTTCCCAAAATTATATCTAAGTCATTTCTTCTTTTCTCTAGTGCACGAGAGTAATTGAGGAAACTTTGTTCTGTAAATTACCATTGATCGATAAGCTTGGTGTGTGTATGCAGACCATATCGAGGAACTCCGTTATATCCTAAAGGGGATTCGCTGATCATCCTATTGCATCCAATCTAAAGTGATTGGTGGGGGCGAATCGAACCTAAAGCTTAGTGTCATACACGCCTTGGAGTCTAGTGCAATGATGAATTTAATTACCTTCTCCTTGTTATTTATCTTACATGTCATTCACAATTATTGTTACTAATGATCTTCTATGTTTGATTGTTTTTCTTAGTTGCAGCATTATTCCCACCAACAAATTGTTCTCACAATAATTTTACTAATTTATATTATTATTTAGAAATTTTGGATAAAATCACTTACATATACTACCATAAGTCATAACCTAATTAGAGAAAAGAAGGGAGGGGGCCACTTAATACCAGAAAGTGTCAAATCTTCCAAACTAGAATTCAGCAATGTAGTTTTATTGATTTGGGTGCGGTGGGTTCTAAGTTCACATGGAAAGGTCAACGTTATGGGACGTACGACAGAACCTTTGCTCGCTTGGATAGGGGTATGTGCAATTCTATGTGGAGAGTGTCTTTTCCGAATGCCTTTGTTAAGGTCCTTCCTCGGGTGGATTTTTTCGATCACCATCCTCTTCTTATTGATTTACAATGCACCACCGTAGTTAGAGAGGCCAAACCTTTCCGGTTCGAGAGCGCCTGGCTAACTCATGAAGACTTTCCTCGGTTTATGAATGATAGCTGGCAGTGTAATAGAGGTTTGGAAGAGAACCTTGCACATGTCATGACTAATTTGTTACATTGGGATGAGACCACTTTTGGTTCGGTGAAAAAGCAGAAGAGGCAACTGCTAGCGAGACTTGATGGCATCCAAAAACAACAACACGAAGGTATTATGAATAGATTTTGCATAATCTCGAGAAGGAGCTTCAGGCCAAATTGCATGAGATCCTCTACCAGGAAGAGCTCATGTGGTTTCAACGTAGTCGAGCTAAGTGGATGCAGGATGGTGACCGGAACACTAGATATTATCACCTCAAGGCGGTCAATCGGAAGAGGAAGAATAGAATTGTCATGCTACGTGACGACTCGGGGCAATGGATGGAGGAGGAGGCTCAAATCAAATCCCATGCGACCTCCTTTTTCCAAAACCTTTTTAAGGATGAAGAGGCTCTTGAAATTTACCCTACCATGAAGTATCATTATAGTCCTCTTGAGCCTAGTACTTTTGACGCTCTAGATATGAGTATCACAGAGGCGGAAATAGTTAATGCAACGTTTAGTATGCAGCCTTGGAAAGCTCCTGGCCCTGATGGCTTCCAGGCAGGGTTCTTTCACATGAATTGGGAGCTCATTCGTAGTGATTGTTATCGCTTTGTCAAAGGAGTGTGGTCTAATCCGAATCTGGTAGCTCGCATAAATGCCACTAATATTTGTCTCATCCCCAAGGTTTCTAAACCTGAATTCATCACTCAGCTCCGGCCGATTTCATTGTGCAATGTGAGTTATAAAGTTATTACTAAGATTATTGTGAACAGGCTAAAACCTCTTATGCCTGTTATTATCTCTCCATATCAAACTGGTTTCATTCCTACCAGAAGTATTCATGAGAATATCATCGTCGCCCAAGAGCTCCTTCATTCCATGCGCAGGATGCGAGGCCGTAATGGTTTCTTTGCTATCAAGGTTGACTTGGCCAAGGCTTATGATAGGATCTGATGGTCTTTCATTGCTAGTGTTCTCAGTGAGATTGGATTACCAACTCGGTTCCAAATCTTATCATGACTTGCATATCTACGGTTAACTCTAATGTTTTGTGGAATGGCAGGCGCTCGGAGGGTTTTGAGCCTCAGTGTGGCATTCGCCAAGGAGATCCTTTGTCTCCGTATATCTTTGTTTTGTGCATGGACAAGCTCACCCATCTCATAGAGGAAGCAATTGATAATAAGGGGTGGACACCAATCCGGGCTGGCAGGAACGGGCCTAACATTTCCCATCTCATGTTTGCAGATGACTTATTGTTATTTGGGAAGGCAACAGATGATAATTTGAGGTGTGTGATGGATGTCCTTAACAAGTTTTGTGGCATGTCTGGTCAAGTCGTTAGCTCCGAGAAGACAAGTATTTTCTTTTCTAAAAATGTTGAGACAAGAACTAGGCGAAGACTGAGTATTATGTCTGGATACAGAGCTGCCACTTCTCTAGGGAAGTATCATGGAATCTCGCTTCTAGGTAGAGCCCCCGAGAAGCAGGATTTTACTTATCTGATTGACAAGGTAAATCAGAAGCTCTCTGGTTGGAAAGCTACACACTTCTCCTTTGCAGGGCGTGTCACTCTTGCCAAGTCAGTAATTCAGGCCATTCCTGTTTATACCATGATGACAACCCCCATCCCCAAGGCTTGTTTGAATGATATTGAGAAAATTCAGAGAAGATTCATTTGGGGCGATAGTGCGGCTGGGCGAAAATTGCATCTTGTGAAATGGGATACTCTTATTTTACCGAAGGCTCATGGTGGTTTGGGCTTGCGGAGTTTGAATGATATGAACAAGGATTGCCTCATGAAGTTGGCTTGGAACCTTAGGCCTGAAGAGAACAAGCTCTGGAGCCAAGTACTGGTTGGGAAATATGGGAGAGATGCTTGGGCGAGGGGCGAGCTCACTTGTAAAGCCACTGACTCTTATATATGGAAAGCGTTGTCTATATTCTGGGAGGATATTAAGGAAGGGAAAGCGTGGGCTATTGGGGATGGTAAAACTGTGAACTTTTGGCAGGATAAATGGCTTGATAGTCGTAATCCTATCAACAATTTGGTGGCTGATCTTCCTGCTGATTTAATTCATTGGAAAGTGAATGATGGTGTTGATTCTAATATGAGCTGGAAGATGGATATCCTAAGGGACCTGCTGCCTTCAATGCTGATTAATAAGTTGCTTGCTTTTTCGGTGGTTGAGCCATGTATGGGCCCGGATACGACTTACTGGTCGGGGGAGAGGTCTGGGAAATTCACTGTCTCTAGTGCTTATCGTTATGTGCGCAATGAATTGGAGACAAACTCAGTGCTGCAGTGGAAGGAAGTTTGGCGGTTGGATGTTCCGGAGCGTGTTCGAAGCTTTGCGTGGCAAATAATTCATGGCAAGCTTCCTACTAATTTGTATTGTAGCAAGTGGAGTGATTCATCGGCTGATTGTCATCATTGCATTGGTATCCCAGAGTCAATTCAACATGTTCTTCGGGATTGTCCTAAAGCAAACACCGTTTGGCGGCAATTAGTCCATTTCCATATGCGCGCTAATTTTTTTGGGCATGCCTTTGAGGATTGGGTTAGTTTTAATATGCTTTCTGATGAGGGTCCAGAATGGAGGAGCCTTTGGGCTACTTCATGCTTTTTCTTATGGGGGTGGAGGAACAAGGAAGTTCATGATATTAACTTTGTGAGACCATACTATCCTGCAACAGTGATTAGACAATATGTTCAGCAATACTACTCTAGCAAAGGGAAGTTTAATCCTTCATCCAAGGGGCCAAAACATATAATCAATGTGTGCTGGAAGCCTTCCTTAGCAGGCTGGATAACAATTAACACGGATGGTGCTTCCAAGGAGGTTGGAAGTGGCTGCGGAGGTGTAATCCGCGATTCTGATGGTAGATGGTTGGGTGGTTTTATCCGATATCTTGGTGATGCCAATTCTTATGTGGCGGAGTTGTGGGGCGCTTTGGAAGGCCTCAAGTTAGCTAAAAGCATGGGGCTGTGCAATGTGGAATTACAAATGGGTTCCAAGGCTGTAGTATCGGCTATCATAGGGGGTGAAGATGGAAACATTGATGGGAGAGTGCTAATCGTTGGTATTCGGAAGCTGCTGCATCTAGATTGGCAAGTTAGCATTATCCATGTGTATAGATAGATAGGCGAACTCGGTGGCGAACGGTCTTGCTGCTATGGCGTCAGATTCACAGGATGGTCTTTGTATTTTGGATCAACCTCCTGCTCATATAATGCATCTATTGCATTCTGATTGTAATGGAGTTTTTACTCCTCGTTTAGTTTCTATGTAATTTGTGTTTTTCTTTCGGGTTTTCATGCCTCTATTAATCTCAAAAAAAAAAAGTCATAAGGGAGACAAAAATTTTGAGATAAGAGCAATCAAATACATCATTAATTGATGCAAGAACAATCAAATCCTAAAATATTAATGCAAGATAAGTACTCAATTTTGTAATAAAGAGAAAACATGCAACTAACTTCTCCGTGCAGTCTCGGTTGAGTATAAATACCTCAAAGATATCCATTTCTTGCCTAAAAATGGATCTGCCGATTTTGACCCTGTAAACGACCCAAAAGGGAATACATTAGTGGCTAAAGAGAAATAATACCCATAACAAAAAAATTGAGTAAATAATGAAATAGAGTCGGGCTATCTTTTTTTTTGAGCAAATTAACCAAATATATCTACTATTAGTTATTTGCTATAGGTGGATCTAGGAGGTTGCAACTAAGGGTGCATATTCAGTGAAGTCAACATATGCCTCTGGTGACCTATGTTTTTGATAGAGTAATAGACTATGAAAGATTGTTGCTCCAACTAAGGTTGAGGCTTTCGCGTGACGCTTCATGCTGAATAGGCTCTCATCTTAGGTTAATCTTTTTTTGGGAGGTGTGATTATACCAGACTTAAGTGCCACTACTCGTGTTCTTTGCCCTGTATATCAAGAGTCGTAAATGTAATTACTCATTAAGTGTGATTTCTCTTTCCAAATATGGTATCTAGTGTTTAACTAGCTTGGGGGTTGTGTCGGTGCCTCTGGCCTCCCTACAGTCTTCTCCATCACCTATGAGAATCTTTCTACTTGAAATAGGAAATGCCTCATCATAATTTGGCATGTTGTACGTTGGGAAATCTAGGAAACCTGAAATGAGTTAATCATATTAGGAAAAAATTTAGATCCCTTAGAGACTTTGCATGTAATTAAATTTTACTTTGTGAAAATGACGAGTATGACTTACGATACTAAACAAATATTTAGTATTTTTTACTAAATAGGTATCTAAGTAATTTGCTTATTAATTAAAAAAAAAATTAATCAATATCAGGAGATAATGTAACTAAATTTGAGATTCCTTCCAAAAATCGTGTATTCATCAATTCAACACATTAAATGCCTAAAATCATCGAATTCAATTTTTTCAAATTAAAAAACCGCCAAAAATATTTTTCATCATGGAATTCAATTATTTCAAATTAAAAAACGGCCAAAAAACATTGATTTTTATCCAAACCCTGACAACCTTGAACCGCAACAAAAAAAATCAAAAACCACCACATAAGTACGGAACATTGGCTAGTTTCGTCTAACCACAGAATTACATAACTTCGGTTAGTTGACTACTAGCCATAGAATTAAACAATTTTGGTTAGTTGGCTCTAACCACCTAACTACAGAACTAGGCACCGCAATGGGGCGGGGCGGGGACGGGTTTAACATTCCCCAGCCCCATCCCCGATTCCCATATTCATCCCCGTTCCCCGTCCCAAACGCAACGGGGATGAAGATTTGATTCCCATCCCCGTACCCAACGGGTTCGGGGATCCCCGCCCCAACCCCGTCCCCGCAGTGGAATTCATTTTTTAAAATTTAAAAGTAGTTTTTACCTGTCCCAAACCCGAACCCGCCCCCAAACCCAAAACTTATCCCACACCCAAACCCGAAATTTAAAACAACATAAAATCAATGCAATACTACAACATATAACCAAAATATCAATTATCCAAACTGGCAACGTATAGCAATGACGTTGCATATCAATATATAAAAATCAATGTAACTTCTTACATTCGGGGCGGGTTCGGGGACGGGACCTATATCCCCATTACCCGTCCCATCCCCGTTTTTCAATTTCGGGGAAAACCCAAACCCAAACCCAAACCCAGTCATAGCGGGGAAAACCCGTCAAATCGGGGAGGATTTGGTTCGGTCTCTGCGGGTATGGGTTTCATTGCCATGCCTATACAGAACTTTGGTTATTCATACAAAATATGCAATTGGTCGTTATACATTTTACTAAAAAATGTGGCAAAAAAATGTAACACTAACCACATAATTACATAACTTCGGTTAGTTGACTACTAGCCGCAGAATTACAGAACTTTGATTAGTGAGCTCTAACCACCTAATTACAGAACTTTAATTATTCATAAATAGAGCCTATTTCCTTGGCGTGCTTCAATGGCGTGCTTCAACGGTGTGTGTTTTTGCATCAACGGTGTGGGTCGCGACCTATTTCCTTGCGTGAGTGCGATTTTGCGACTTACTTTGTGTGACGCAATCGTGTGCGATCTTGCATTGTTACTACGATCTTGGGTGTGACTGTGATTCAATGGCGTGATTCTTGCCTGCGTTTTAGTCCCATGTTCATCAACTGCATAATGAGACATCAATGACGTAAAGGAAGAGCGTGCTTCAATGGCGTGGATCAACGGTGTCCGTTTTTGCAACAACGGTGTGCGTCCTATTTCTTTGCGTGAGTGGATTTTTGCGACTTCCTTTGCGTGATGTAATGGCGTGCGAAGAAGAGTGTGGAATAGATAATAAGAACCTGAAGAAGAAGAAGAACGTGAAAGAAAAAATCAAGAACGTGAAAAAGATAGAAGAAGAGCGTAAAAGAAAGAGGAAATGTAGAAGAGAAAATCGTGGAAGAGAAATTAGTGGAAAAAAAATCTGGTTTCTTATTGTATTTGTCCCTAAAAAATTGGTCCATTTAATGGCTAATTAAATTAAATTATTTAATGTAATTAATACAAACAAAAGAGGCTGTGACACAAATACCCTTATTCATTTTTAGCCATTAGATTGAATTTCATTGAAATTATGTGGATCCAATGGCTTGAGTTTATTTAGTATAATTTACTAAGCTATTGGCTTAGTATCACAAGCCGTAGCCTTATTTATATGTAGGAGATATTTGTCACGTGTTTTTACTTGATCCACTTAGAGGTGGACCGGTACTCCTTGGTGAATCTTGGTGACGTGGTTATATACTTAAACTTGATCAATAATAATTTCTTAAACTGACATTGTTGGTCGAGTGGCATAAGGTATTCTGAGACACGGGGATTGACCTGATGCTCCAAGTTTCGATTCTCGCAGTGACAAACTCAGTATTGGCCAGTGCAAAATTTTCTCCTAAACATAGGCAGAGATTAGTATTTCGTTGAAAGCGTTGGGACACTCTATGGGTAGCCAGCAATGGGCCGAACCAAAAAAGTATAATCGGAAGTGGTGTTAACATTTTAATTACTAGATTATTGTGAATGATGACAGTGTTGGGCCTGTGAAGCCTCGTAGAGGGCTCAGGCAAGGAGACCCTATTTTACCGTACTTGTTCATTCTTGGTGTTGAGGGCCTCATAAGGCTTATTAGAAAGGCTGAAGGGAGAGGAGATTTGCATGGTATTAAAGTGTGTAGGGGCTCCCCAATCCTTACACATCTATTGTTTGCTGATGACTTTTTTTGCCAGGGCCACAAAAGGAATGCAGGGCGATGAATGATATATTTTCTATTTATGAGATGGCATCCGGTCAAGTGATAAATCTTCAAAAGTCGGAATTTTTTTTCAACAAGAACACTTCTGGTGACATCCGTGTCTTGGTGTCCAACCTTTTAGGTGTCACTGAACGCCTTGGTACAGGGAAATACTTGGGTCTTCCATCCATGGTGGGGAGGAAGAAGAAGTCCATCTTTAATTATCTCAGAGACAGAGTTTGGAACAAGATTCAAAGCTGGTGGCCCAAGCTATCCCCACTTATTGCATGAGCACTTTTCTCATCCGCCTCATTAGAGGAGGAAATATTGGAGCGCATGATTAACTCTTTGGGGGGGGGGGGAGGGTTCTAACAGAGCTCAAGGGGGAGGTATCAACTGGTTGAATTGGGATAAGCTAACTATGAGAAGGAGCATGGAGGGATGGGTTTCAGACACTTTCACATCTTCAACTTGGCTATACTGGGGAAGCAATGTTGGAAAATAATTACTAACCCAGACACTATTATATCTCGTGCCTTCAAGGCTAAATACTTCCCAAGAGGGGATATTTTGGGGGCTTCCATTGGACACAACTCAAGTTTTGTATGGCGTAGCATCTGCGCTTCACGGGCAATTGTCAAAGGAGGTTTGAGGTGGAAGGTTGGTGATGGTTCGAATATTCGCATTTGGGATTATCCTTAGCTACGTGGTTCAAGTAATCCGTTTATTGCTCCTAATAATCAACCTTCGTCGAATTTGCTCTTTGTTTCTGATCTTGTGGATAGTAATACCAATGAGTGGAAGGCTGGTCTTATCAGTGAGACTTTTAGTGCTGCAGACGCAAGAGCTATATTGAAAATGCCTAGAAAGTCATCGCTAGGTGATGACCAAATAGTGTGGGATTTGAGCCTGAACGACATCTATTCAATTAAATCCGGTTATTATTTTGTGATGAAGCACCTTGTAGATACTTCTTATCTTCGTGAGGATGGGAATTAGAATGATATTTGGTCACTTAGAGTCCCAAACAAGATCAAAATTCTAATATGGCGTATCGTGAGGGGTTGCTTACCAACACACGTATGACTACAAACGTAAGGGAGTGCAATGTCCTTCTCAATGTCCTTTGTGCAACAGGGATTTTGAAAATGAATGGCATATATTCTTTGGTTGCTCGAAGGCGCAACATGTCTGGAGGCAGCAGGTCTCTGGAATTCTATTCACATATATTATGAACAAGCCGAGGGAGCCAAGGAGCTCTTTTATGTGTTGAGGAAACTTTGGACAACAATACACGATCTGATCTTGCTGTTATCATTTGGAAAGGTCGAAATGATATGGTTGGGAACTCGAGTGAAAGACCGATCATGTTTGCTTTGTATGACGCTCGTTTGATGATAACTGACTGGAAATACCTCAGGCGTACTAACCACCAGATCACGCTACAACAGCAACATTTTGCCCTGCAACAACAACAATGGTCCAAACCACGCATGGGGCGCATCAAGTGCAATATTGATGGAGCATGGTTAGAGAGTCAAACGCGATGTGGGCTCGGTATATGCCTTCGAGACCGTGATGGTATGTACCTTTAAAGCAAAGACTGCGTGAAAGTACAAGAGGTCTAAACTAAAAATAAGGTACCATATATGGTACCGGGTTGTATGCCCACGCATCATCTCATTTTTTTAAACCAAAGTATTCTTTTCTGCGATTATGAAGACTAATCCTTTGATGTATCAGAGATTCATTTAAAGGGTTGACCTCTCTTAACAAATGTTTTTTCATATGCATTAGCCAGAGATCGAACTCAGGACCAAATGGTTAAGGAACTCAAATATCTACCACTTGTCATCACGTTGGTTACATCGTCTCATTTTAGTGTTGTAAATTACTGTACGTGTATTCCTCCTTCCATTATTTACCTGTTCTGGAATAGTGCGAGACATTTAAGAAGGAATTAATGAGTTATTAATTACCATATTAAAATAGCCGTTATGAGTAATTAATAAGGAGAGCCTCGAAATATTTTTCCCCATCTAGAAAAGAAAAGATTCTTTTTTTTGCTTGCTAATAAAAGTTCAAACATTGCAAACAACCGGCAAAGAATGATGAATAAAAAATTTGTTTTTTTTTTTCATTTTTTTACCTTCTATTCTTTTCCTTTCTTTATTTTTTGTTTTTGAATTTATTTATTATTATTTTTTCAAAAAATGAGATAAACGAATATTTAGAGACTAAGATTGAAAATGATAGATAACGCCATACTAGAACTTAAGCTCTGATTAGCACTTAATATGATCCTGAAAGTTGTCAATGACTAATTCAGGAGTCTTATGATGGTGAGAAGGAGAAAAATGTGAGAAATTGATTCTTCATATTAATAACAGATCGGGCATCACCTATCTTGCTAGTCTGTAATAGCACCCCTAGCAACAACAATGTCATGAGTCAGAAGTCTTCCAAGTAACAATCTCGAGCCAAACACCCCCACTTTAGTTCGTATATCAAGACACCACAGATCATTTAGTGCTCTTCGGGTCCAAACCAGGATGCTGATGAACACTGCTCAACAAGAAGGAGTAACAAGATTTAATACTAAACATGTGTAATCTCAAACCTCCACTACCACATTTCCTATTGAGAAGCTACTAGCTGAAGGGGGTAAGCACACCTAAAAGCGATTGTGCTTCCTTAAATTCATGCACAGAAAGATCTCGATTCCATTCCAATAACCACTGCCAAAGACCATTATACCACCTACCATGAGCTTACGCTACCCTCCTTTAAAATATCCAACACATAGAGATTGGGGGAATAAAGCCAAACAAGAGATTCTTGGAGTACCAAGAATGATGCCAAAAGTAGATTGACCTACCCGATCCTAGCACTAAAAGAACCGCAAACGCAAAAGGCATGGCAATTGTAAAAGCATGAGAAATACCTTCCTCCAAAAGAAGTAGATCTCTCCACGAAATGGAGTCTTTAGAACTCCACTGCTTTAAATGTAGAGGGACACAAAAGTACAACAGATATCCCCATATTTCATAGCTAGAAGAGGCCACCATCTTGCATTAGTATCATCACCTCCACCTCTACTTGTTCATGAAGGCCAAATTAAAAATTTTGAGGTTCTTCTCCCCCAAACCACCTTTCGATTTGGGAAAGCAAACCTTGTTCCACACAACCCAACAAATTCCCTATCCGTCTCTAGTACCCCCCCCCCCCTCGCCAAATAAAATTCCTTTGAATCTTGATCATCTCATGAATAACCTCCTTAGGAGCCTTAAATAAAGAAAACAAATACAATGGGATACTACTGAGAAAGGAATTAATGGGTGTCACTCTCCCTCCAATCGACAAAAGCAATCTCTCTGAAAGGTAAGCCTATTTGTTAACATGTCCAGGTGCTCTTTCTCCTAGGATTAGCACCCACCATAATCCCCAAGATCTTGAATGGAATAGACACCGAGCTGAACGACAAGAAAGATGCGGCTACCTCCAAAAAATCATCCTTCAAATTAATCCCATACATATTATTTTTATAAAAATTAACCTTCAAGTCCGAGATGAGTTCAAAGCTCCTAAAAATAGACTTGATACACCAAAGATTTTCCCAAGATCCCTCACCAACAATATGATCTACGAATTGAAGTAAAGGAAAGCATAAGTTTTGGCTCAACTCAAAACTAGAGTAACAGCCAATTCTCACCGCCTGCTGCCCTATCCCTGCGAGACCCTCAACTGCGATGAGAAGAAGAAAAGGGGATAGAAAAGCACCCTCTTGAAACCCCTAGTTCATCGAGAAATCAGTGGTGGGGCTACCATTAACTAGAACAGACATAGAAGAATCATGCAGGCAAGTTCGAATTCAATTAATCCACGTGGTACCAAAACCCAATGGTTTGGTATTTTATTTTGAATAAGAATATCGTCTTTTGATTAATAATACAATATTTCTCTTCTTACTATCTCTTAAAGAGTACCTCATCATTGATTATTTGAATATCTTATTTTTGAAGTGAAAGCCATCCTTCAGGACTTGGCACCAAACCTTCCCCCTCCCCCTTTTTTTTTATATATTTTAATGTTTTTTTTCTTTTTTTGTCTAAAAAAGTGTTTTTTAAAAAAAACTTTTTTATGATTTTTCTTTCTTTACATTCACACATTTTTCTTGGCTTAAATATATGTTTGGTCCCTGCAAAATATCACCAAAATTCAGTTTAGTCCCTGCAAAAACAAAATGTTTTCAATTTGGTCCATCTGTTAACTTTTCGTCCAAAAAAGGTGATGTGGCAAACAGAGATAACATCAGCATGAAGGTGTAATTTATTCATTATATAAATTATATGCAAAATATATTTTTCTACCATAAATTACATTTGTGGTATAAAAGATTTTTCTACATATAAAGTATATCTAAAATATATTTATAAACTATATTTTTAAATTATAATTTAAACTATATTTGTAAGGTATAAAATATTTTTCTACATATAAAGTATATCTAAAATATATTTATAAACTATATTTTTAAATTATAATTTAAACTATATTTATAAATTATAATTTGAATTATATTTATGGGTGGTATGAATTCTCAATTAAATAATGAGTATTTATTTATCCTTCCATTTATTTATCACTACATTCCAATTATAATTTTAATTAAAAACAATATTTGGTAAGAAGAAATGACGTCAACATGCATTTCTTCTTATATTTATTTTTCGAGTGTCGTGCTTCAGCAGGTACTCGCGTCAACCGCCTCTCCTTTTTTATTTCTTTTTTATATTTTAATGTTTTTGTATTTTTCAAGTAATGTTTCTTTCTTTGTTTTTTCTTTTTTAATTAGAGTATTATTAATTTTTTATAAACACTGTTTTCTTTATGACCCTTATTTTGATCATTTTGCATCAACTGATATTAGAAAGATACTTTAATTGGTGTTTATATTTTTATTTTAGTCTCGCTTTTTAGTATTTGATTGTAAACAGTATTTAGTAAATATATATAATATGACAAATATTAGTTTATTTTGTCTATTTGTTGAAAGAAGTGCGCCATAAAGGATATGTTTAAGATATACTCCATCCGTTCCGCAATACATGTTGTTTTAAGATAATTTCTGCATACCAAGAAAACTAATAAATTTTGTTGTTTTTTTATGGAAGTATTTAACTTTTTCCTAATATACCCTTAACTATTTATTATTTCACTATACATATTTCTCTCGCCGCAACAAATAGTTAAGGGTATTATTGACAAATCAATAATTAATGTTGCATTGGACTTTGAAAATGATAAGTAAAATGAAACAAAATAATTATTTAAAAATGACATGTATTGCGAAACGGAGGGAGTATATCATCGTAGTTTTTTTTTTGACACAAAACAAAACTTAGTTCATTTCATTCATAATAATAGTATCAATACAGGTTAGTAAAAATGTGTGTTGCATGGGCCAGTGTTAATTAGATTTTTAAACAAATTACGAAAAAGAAGCCATAAAATGTCTATTGTTCATGTGTGATGGCCGGTAAGACTGAATTTAAATTGAACAATAAAATTAATCGTATTTTAGAATATGAGTCTTTCTATTATGTAGAGAAGAAATGATAGGTTGATGTCTTAAATTTAAAATGTTATTAACAATAATGTTTGTCACCTTATTAAATTTGGGTATCAATCAATAAGGATTGACTTTGACTAAGTATCGAGTAAGATTATTATTGGCTACTTCATGTTCTTATTGGCTCAGCGGCTAAAGGATTAATACAAGTAAAAACATTTGTTATTTTTAATACAAGTAATAATATGTATTACATTAAGTAATAAGTAACATGTATTACATTAAGGTTCGAACTCCATTTTATTTTGTGAAAATTTATAATTAAATTAGTTTGTTTGCACTCATTTGGTGTCATAGTATATAGCTCTCTCTCTCTCTCTCTCTCTCTCTCTCTCTCTCTCTCTCTCTCTCTCTAAAATAGGAAGGATCAAATATGTCTACGAGTAGGAACACTCATTGGTGTTATAGTTGTAGGAGGTCATTGTGACTTGGACGATGGGATGCAGTTCGCCCCAGTTCAGTTGTAATGAGAGATTTCTTCTTATCAATCAAGTTTTGCTGTGCATGTATGTAGGGGTCTCTTTCTTCTCCAAAATTTGATAGTTTCCCTCCTCTCATCCTCACCCTCTCTCTCACTCTCACTTTCTCCCTTACTCTTGTCCTTCTCTCTCTACCCTAATACCCTTCACCACCACCACCACCACCACCACATAGCTCGTTTCTCTCTCTCTCTCTCTCTCTCTCTCTCTCTCTCTCTCTCTCTCTCTCTCTCTCTCTCTCTTTCTCCCTTACTCTTCTCCTTCTCTCTTTCTACCCTAATACCCTTCACCACCACCACCACCACATAGCTCATTTCTCTCTCTCTCTCTCTCTCTCTCTCTCTCTCTCTCTCTCTCTCTCCCTCACTCTTCTCCTTCTCTCTCTACCCTAATACCCTTCACCACCACCACCACCACCACCACCACTCTCACTCTAACTCCTCTCTCAGTCTCTTTGGAAAGCTTGATAATAATAATAATAATAATAATAACTATATAAAAACAACAGGTTTAAAAAAATTATAATAGGACTTAATACAAGTCATTCAGATTGGGACACATGGCTGTCAGACTTAGCGAGGGAAATTTGAATCCCTCGGTAATTAGCAAGGGAATTAGCGATGGAATATTCCCTCACTAATTAGTGAGGGATTCAAATTTCTCTCGTTAATCCCATTAGCGAGGAGCAATTTAGCGAGGGAATCAGTCCCTCGCTAATTCCCTCTCTAATGGGCATTAGCGACGGATTTGGGGCATTTAGCGAGGGAAAAATCCCTCGCTAATGAGCAATTTTTTTGTAGTGTTAGGCTAGTCTATATTTCGGGTAGTCTCCAAGCGGGAGTCCCCCTCTTTTTCTTTTTTTAAACTTTCTCAATTTTCTTTCGATTTGGGCATTTTTTTATTCTTTCTCTTTTTTTGTTAGTGTTTATATTCTTCGCGTGTTTATATTCTATTATGTTGACTTTGTTTTTTTAGCGGTTATTTATTTGACAATTTTTTTCAAAAATACTTGTTTCTTTTAGTGGGAATCCATATATATGTCCACTAAATGATTGGTCACTTTTATTTTGTTTTTATAATTTTATTTTATTTTATTTTTAGAATTGTGTGTGATATAATTTTTGCATGTTTGTTTGCTTTGACTTGTTGGGTTTTCGTTTAAGTTTTTTATTTTGGTCTAATGCATGTTTGATTTCCAGGTTCCTTTTCTTCCTTTTTATACCTTTATCCTATAGTTAAGATAATGCCTCTAACCATATTGTTTTTACTTCCCATTACCATTTTTAGCAGTTACTAGCCTTATTAGATACATATGGTATAATCCATTTACTCTATGTTTTGGATTCAAAATATTACTTTGAAATTTTTTTCTCTACACGTTATGTTCTTTTTCATTGGATTATTTATCATTTTTAAATATTCTGAGTGCATTGACCAAAAAAAAAATATTCTGACTGTGATTTTTTTATTATTATCTACCTTATTTTTTAGATAGGGCACTATAAAAAACTGGTCATTAGCGAGGGAAATTTCCCTCGCAAAATGACCAAAATCCGTCGCTAATGGTCATTTGCGAGGGATTTAGCGACAGACCAGTTCCCTCGCTAATTCCCTCCTCGCTAATGAGATTAGCGAGGGAATTTGAATCCCTCGCTAATTAGCGAGGGAATTTTCCCTCGCTAATTAGTGAGGCATTAAACCTAAGTTTCTCAAGTGTCGGATTTGGGGAGTTGGTTCCGCTTCATAAACCTAAGTAAACAACATATGGAAAAACTAAGTCATGTCTCATATCAACTTTAAACACGTGACATTAAAACATTAGTTTTATTTGATTACTCTAGCCTTAAACCAGGATGAAAAATTTTCATGTATACGAATAGAAAATTCTTCAGCGCCTATTCCCTCAATTCGTAAGAATGCACTGAAAAAGAATTATTATTACTCTTTAGACTAAAAGTTGATCAAAATCTGATTTAACTTGATACTGTATAGATTAACAACTGAATTGGAGCATAGTACTTACTCAAGATATGGTTTAACTTCAGTGCAATTGATCAAGACATGAACATGTGCTAATTTATGCTCTTTATCTAATAAGTAGTTGGTTGACTTCTTTCCCGATGGGCGACCAGGTTTGATAAACACAGATAAAGTGAGCAGGTGTCTTTCTTCATCAATCTCCATTTCGTTTCTATTATTTGTTGACAACATAAAGTTGTTGAAATAATGTGAACAAAAATAAATTGTTTCACGGTGTAGGTAAGCTGTGCAGATCGATCCTTCAACTCTAGCTTTATTCTTCACCGATCGTTTATAATCACCAATTAATCTACATATGACCGAAAAACACTTCATTAAACTATTCTCTCCACCAAATGTTGAAATAAAATGTTGAAAAAGATAATTACCTCTCAAATGGATACATCCACCTATAATGAACTGGTCCACCAAGTCTTGTTTCATACGCAAGGTGAACCGATAGATGCTCCATGGAACAAAGAAACCGGGAGGAAATATTCTCTCCAACTTACAAATGATGATGAAAGGAATATTCTGCTCCATCTTAATAAGATCATCCCTTCTCAATGTTGAAGAGCACATATTTTTAAAAAATTGACTCACTTCAATAAGTGGTTCCAAAACACACTTTGGTAATGAATTAAAAGCAATTGGTAACAAACACTCCATGAATACATGACAATCATGACTTTTCTCGCATACATCTTCCCGTTGTTCACATCGGCACATCTTGCAAGGTTAGAAGAATAACCATCTGGCATCCTCAATCCTTTCAACCATCGACAAACATCCTTTGCTTCATCTGGTGTTTGACAATATTTGGCTTTGGGTTTTAACATCTTCCCATTAGGCATTTCCACCAAATTCAAATCGGATCGATGTTTGCTACAGTAAAGAGCAGAATCCAATCTAGCCTTATTATTGTCTTTGGTTTTATCTTTCACATTCATCACAGTGACAAATATGTTGTCAAAGAAATTCTTCTTGATGTGCATAACATCGAGATTGTGCCTCAACAGATTATCTTTCCAATATGGGAGATTCCAAAATATGTTATTTTTGTCCAATTGTGCACCTGTCCATAACCATCCAGTCGTGTGAGTTCCCCTACCTCCGTGACTTGTAGCAAATCCATAACTCTGCTCCAGATTTCACCCGATGTCAACAAAGGTGGTGGTCCATCAGTTTCAACTACCCCTTTCTTGAAGGCCTTCTTGTTTTTTCTAAATTTATGATCTTGCGGTAAGAATCTACGATGCGAGTCAAACCAAGAACTCTTGCCCCCGTACTTTAGGGTAAACGCCTTTGTGTGTTCCATGAAGTGGGGGTATGCCAATTTACCGTGAGTCCCCCAACCAGACAACATACCATAGGCAGGAAAGTCGTTAATTGTCCACATCAATGCGGCTCTCATCATAAAATTCTTTTTTCGTGCTGTATCATATGTTAAAACACCACCCCACAATCTCTTAAAATCATCAATCAGAGGTTCCAAAAAGATATCAATGTTAGCTTTTGGATTGGATGGACCAGGTATCAGACAAGTCAAAAAACATATACGGTTTAGTCATGCACATCTCAGGAGGAAGATTGTAAGGGGTAACAATGACTGGCCAACAAGAGTAGGGTGACACCGATGCTTGGATATATGGAGTAAATCCATTAGAGCACAAGCCAAGCCGAACATTCTGTGGGTCTGAGGCATAATCTGAATGCAGTTGATCAAAGTGCTTCCACGCTTCACCGTCAGATGGGTGGCGTAAAATATCGTCTGAGGTACGCCTATTGTCATAATGCCAAATCATTTTCTACGCAATTTCGGTCGATGCAAACATTCTTTGCAACCTTGGAACTATAGGCAAATAGAACATCGACTTTACAGAGATAGGTTTATAATTACGTTTTGCCCCTTTACGATCATGATATCTTGGCTTTCCACAGAATTTGCATTCAAGTATCTCACCATCATTTTTACCGAATTCGTTGTTGTAAAACAACATGTGCCCTTTCTCACAACAATCAATCTTCTTAAATTTCAATCCCAGCTTCGAAACTAACATCTTTGCTTCATAATAACTTTTTGACAAATTATCCTTATTAGGTGTCGCTTCCAACATCATTTCAGTCACAAAGTCTAAACCCACCTCTGAAATATTACTCATGGACTTGAGAGCTAAAAGTTTCACACACATAGATAATTTTGACTGTGGCGAGCCTTCAAACAACAGTTTGTTTGAATCTCTTAACAAATTATAAAATTTTTGTGCTTCTTCATTTGGAAGTTCATCATGATCGTCATATTGAGGCTCATCAAATGGCACATTCACCCTGAGACCATCACAAATCATGTTTTCCATCGACTCAAAAATTTCATTACGTGGAACACCAACACCAGAACTGCTTGAAGCCCCTACCTCAAAATTTTGACGTCGTTGTTCTCCATGGTCCACCCAAATCAAATAATTAGGCCTAAACCCCCCAATGATACAAGTGCTCCCTGATTTCATTATCGGTCCTAATAGGTACACCGTCGCAATTTAAGCATGGACATCTAACCCCCTTTTCCCGTTTAGCCAATTCATGTCGCCACGCTACCATAAGAAACTGTTCAACCCCAATTACAAAACATTCCTTCAAACCAGCTCTTCTCGGATATAGCCGATCATACACCCAATCACGATTAAATTCATACAAATTCATCTACACGCATTTAAGAAAACGTGTTAGATTCCCTTAACATTCCCAATAATCTATCAAGTTAGTGGCATCGATATGATCTCAGTGGAGATGATTTCGAACCGAATATGGGGGTTAAGGACAGATCAGACAAAACCCTTTTCCATATAAGTAGTGAAGGATCAAAGTTATTTCTAACTCCCAACCTTAAAATTGTTAGTATCGCCTCGCAATTATCTCAATGGAGATGATTTCGAGCAAAATATGGGGGTGAGGGACGACATCACCTCACCCTTTTCCATCAACAACACAGTCATCTAACCTAGGGTTCATGAAAACAACAATTAATTTATTTTGAAAACTAACCGTTATGAGATTGAGGTCCGGTGCGGTACGTGGTTCGGTGATGGTGCGCACTCCGGTGCGGTTGTGAGACTTCAAACACCAACAATTTCAATCCTAAACCATTTCAACTTCAATTTCAATAACTAACGTCAATTTCAACTATTAATTTCAATTTCAATAACTAACTTCAATTTCAACAAACAACAATTAAACACTTTTCAATTAAACAATTTCAATTTCAACAAACAATTTCAATTTCAACTTCAAATTTTTATCCTACACAATTTCTATAAATCCTAAACCTAATCCTAAAACCTAAAACACAATTCCAATTTCTACCCAATTTCAATTTCTAATCCTAAACACAATTTCAAATTCTACCCAAACCTAAAACCCTACCCAAACCACAATCAACAATATCACAAAACCTAATCCTATTTTCTTCTTTCAAATCCTAACAAAACAATATCATAAAAAATAAAAATCAGTATAAATCAAAACCTCCAAAGGTAGAGCTCCGGTGGTGAAGAGGGAGAACTCCGGTGGTGGTGAAGAGAGCGAGCTCCGGTGGTGGCGAAAAGGGAGAGCTCTGGTGAGAGGGAGGTTCGCGTAGGAGAGAGAGGAGAGAGGGCGACGTTCGCGTAGGAGAGAGAGAGGAGCGACGACGACAGTTGGTTGTGGTGGTGTGGTGGTGGTGGAAATGAGAGAAGGGAGTTTGGGTTCGGGAGAGAGAAGAGTGAGGGAGTGAGGAGAAGAGAAAACAGAGAGAGAAAAATGAGGGATCTGATACAATTTAATTGGGGTTAGCGACGGAATTTGCGAGGGACCATTCCGTCGCTAATCCCTTCACGCTAACCAAGACTGGAACGGTCAAAATAGTTAGCGAGGGATCCTTATTTCCGTCGCTAATCCCTTCGGTTTTTTTGCTGTTTTAATTTCAGATTCCCTCCTAATAGTTAGCGACGGACTGTTCCGTCGCTAATGCCCACAATTCCGCCGCTAATGATCAAAACAAACGAGGACCCTTATTCCCTTGCAAATTCCGTCGCTAATGTCAGTTTTAGCGAGGGAACATTATTCCCTCGCTAATGTCTCTCGCAAATGACTTTTTTTTTGTAGTGGGGTTTCCACCACTCATGCTTGATGTCAGTTAACGAAATAGAGTTGAAGACATGTATTTGTGCCTACGATCCAATGATAGTTTACTATCTTTAATTTAGTGTTACATGTACCTAATTTTATAGTTTGGAGCCGAAAATTTGGAGGTGTCTCCATATATTTCTATGAGTGGTATCAATATGTCTCATAAGTTTATTTTTTTGTGTTTATGAGTTTTTTTTTTAAATTTTGACTAACCATTGTGTGTGATGCGCATTGTGTTTGTTTGTTTGTTGCCACTCTTCGATTTTAGTTTCTTCGCACGTTTAATTTTTCCTTTCATCTACAGGTGTTTCCTTCATTATGTGCTTGTCATAGAGGATTGGTTTGCATGTTTTGTGATTTGTTGTGTTAATTGTGTTATATATTGTCAGCAATTCTGTGAATGAGTTTTTAATTTCGTTTTAGTGTCACCCGTAAGAAATACCATCAATTACCACGTATTATGTGTTTCATGTGTTTAGATACCAAATGATTATTTTTTTATGTATCTCATAATTCTCTCTTGGTTTTGATATCAACTGTGAAGTGAATGAGAGGGATAGACACATTACTGGACAACGTTCTTGAGAATTCCATTTAGTTTATATAAGTTGCGGATATATAATTTTTATCTAGAAGAAGTGTATAGATGAGTGATGAGCCATGTTAAGAGATAGTAAAAGAGGAAGTGTAGTTCTCATATATTGTAATATCCTTCCACTTTGTAATCAATTGACCCCATTCTTCAATATTTAACAAGCTAAAATATATTTATTTTTTACTTATTATGTTTTTTCAATTTTACAATACATGTATACCATACCGAAATTATAATCCCACATTTTTTATATATTTATTTTATCGATATCCTACTTTAAATATATTTTTTATAAAAAAAATGCAACTTATTGCCATCACCCGTGCATCACACGGATTTCGACACTAGTATATAGGCTCTACGTGGCGTGTACCATCCGCTAGCAGATAGCGGATGAGACTAGCGTATTTGACTAACAGGTGAAGAGTACAGATGTTTGGTAAGCATTAGCGTTTAGCATTTTTCAGATAGCGCTTTGAAACGCTGCTTCAAGTAGCATTTTAGCGGATAGTGTATAGCATCTCACTTTTTTTTTGGCATTTCTACCCTTACTATTTTTCTTAATTACTTCTCTTTCCTCGTTAAACATTTTATCATTATTAAATAATTCAATTAATTATCCGTAAGACCTAGCTCAACTGGCAAATGCCGAAGTTGTTAGGCTGGATATCATTTCCCGGGTTCAAACCCGGGACCTCACAATGGTGTGCGTGAGTTTCTAGTGGCAATTGCCACTTCGTCTACGAATCAAAAAAAAATTCAATTAATTAAACATCTTTTTATGTCATTTTACATTTATCAACTCTTTTAACCGCTAGTTTTACCAAACACATAAATTGCTATTAGCTAACTGATCTGCTATCCGCTAGCTCATCCTCTATCCGCTATTCGCTCATCCACTATCCACTATTCGCTCTTCATCTATTCGTTAGCCTATCCGTTATCCGCTACTTTTTATCAAACAAAGCCTATAATAAAATGTAATAGCTTGGATATATAATCAAAGTGTTAAAAATGTTTTCTTAAACTTTAGTTAATGAAATTATTACTGTAAAATCAGTTAGTATTTTTTTTTTTTGAAAATTTGCTAGCCTATATGTATTTTCTATACTATAAAAAAATTAAAAAATTTTATTTAACATTGTAATTTTTAAAATTATTAGGGTCTGTTTGGTGCACAAGATATGATAGAGACAAGATAGAATAGATGATAGGATAGTGACAGGATATGATAGTGGCAGGATAGACGCTATCATATCTTGTGGTTGGTACGCACATGATAACAAACAGGATAGCATTAGTTTATCATATCCTGTGTTTGGTACACACCAAATAATGACATGATATGATATATATTATAGTTAAATGACAAAATTGTCCTTGCCAATAAATTGCATTTTTTTAAAATCATTTTCAACTTTTTTAAATATTATAAATTATCAAAACCTACTAAAAAAATTAAAACAAGTAATAAACCGTACCAAAATAAAACAAGTAATTTGTGTTGAATCACAGCACCTGCATCTTTGTGTTACACACACACCACACACACAGAGACCTGAAGTGAAGGTACAGAGGAGAAGAAAGGGGAAGGGATTTCACGCACACCATAGAGAGAGAGTACACAGAGTGAAAAGTAAAAACTGTGTATATTATTATTCACTGTGGTGTATATTTGCCGGTTACAAAGTGTGACTATATCCAAAACCAACTTGGTTACAAATTCAACTAACTGAATGAAATTAATCTCAAATGAAACTTAAATGAAATTATAGCTTAATGACAGTCATGCCCCTAATAGAGAGACTAAAACAGTAAATGGTAAAAACATATTATTTACTGAACATGGGTTAAAATACATCAACAATTTGAAGCTACTGTGAAATCAAATTATTATGTTATAGTGCAGCATGCAGAGGAGCTGGTAAATGCTATGCTAATAGAAATTGTAGTGATTATTCATCACTTCAGGATCTTGGATTAGCTATCTGAATGAGCATAACACAAGTTGAGTTGGTTCATCAATTTCTCTCGGTCAATAAATAATAAATATTTGGCAAGGGAAAAGGGAGAATTTGCAGAACAGTGAAACTAACATAACAGTGAAAATAACATCAAAGCACAACAAACCCCAAAATAGAGAATCAGAGAAGAAATGGGGAAAGTGAGATTCTGTGGAGAAAGGGAAAAGGAAAGAACTAGTCATGAAAATAACCAAAATCTGTGATGAAAGAGAAAAACGAAAATCAAGCAGTGAAATAACGAAGATGTCACATATTTCTCAGAACAAGGGGAAAACGAAAATCAGTGATGAAAGGGAAGAGAAGATGCAGAGAGATAGAAGGGAAGAGAAGATTCAGAGAGGTAGAAGATGAAGAGAAGTGTTACCTCTTCCCCTTCCTGAGCGCGAGAACGAGAACGAGAACAAGAGAAAGGAGGGCATATTTGGTTCTCGCAAGTTTAGTGTGATGGGTTAGTTTCGATAACCCACCTAATATTAAGGATAAGAAATACAAAGGCCGACAGGATAGGATAGGATTAGGAAAAGGATTAATCATATTCTATTGGTGCATCAAATAAAAGATTAGAGTAGGTGTTTCATGGTGTTTTTAGCAAACAATCACTGGTTTTATTAGAAATGTTTGTGAGATTAAACCAGAAATCTCCAAAGCAATTGCCTTTAAACACCGCAGTTTGTCAACAAATATATTTTAAAAAGGGAGACAATTCACCATGAAAATGGAAATCAAAGAAAAAGAAGTAGTAAAATGGAACGCAGAAATATAAAATGACTTGTATTGAAAGCAATAAATTGCATTAAATGTAAAGAGAATGGTGCACAAATTCACATACGTTGTACAATAATTCTTTTACTCTGTTTTCGCTGTGACTTGGAAGTTAGAGTTTCAGAACTGTGTGTTTGGTATAATAATTTGCCACCCTCATTTCTCCCTCGAAACTCCTATTTATACAGAATAAAATGACTGAAATATAAACTGCTATGGACACGTGGCTACGTCTCATTAACCAGTGATGGACTTCGTGCCACGCACGATGCCACATACTGCCTACGTTGTATTAACCGTAGTCTTGAAATTCGACACAACTGTTTGCCAATAACTGCTTGACGAAGTCGTGAATACACTGTCCTGTCGAAAACTCTTCCCTGTCGAATTGGTGAAGACTTCTTCTGTCGAAACCATGCTGAGATGACTTAAATGTCACTTATTCTTTCTGAAGGCATTATGAATGATCTTTAATGAAGAGTCAAACCCTATTAACTAACCACTCAAAAGCCTTGTCGAAATTCTAGGCTAACAAATTGCCCCCCAAAAATATCTTTTTCGACAGTACAAGTGTTAAGGAAGAAAAAGAATATTTTTGAAGATTTCGAAACGTCACCTCCAACAACTTTGCATTAAATGGTGAGAGAAAAACGCCATCATGATTTGCACAGATAAAGTGGCGCAGCTAAAATGGCACGAATAACATAAACTGCCTAATTGGGCCACGTGGCATAGTTGGTGGGCCATCACGTCCTTGAAAGGTCATAAACGTGTGCGTTGTGGTAATCGTGGGAACCACTGTACAAGCCAACATATAAAAGCAAATGAGTCTTTTCATTTTTCTCTTTACTCGCTTGAAACCTTAGAACCATTTCTGAAAAACAAGAACTTTTGTATTCTCCATTTCTTTTCTTGAACTCATGGCTTCATCCTCCAACGCTGCTCCGAAACTCATCAACAACCCGAAAGAAACCGACGAACTCAAAGATGTTCAACCAATTGAAGAATTTGTTGATGAACCTGCCCTTACTGACGGAAGAATACTCGATTGGCAAAAGCAGGTACTAATTCCTCCTCCTGAACCTTATACCCATGCCTTTTTAGGCCCTTTTCCTAACATCTTGCTAGAAAATGAAGAAATTGAAGAGATTTTCCCCAGTCTTCGTAAGCTTCAGCCTAGAATCTTCTTTGAAAAACTTTTCCATTTAGATTTTCTAGCCACTCCTTATAGGGTTTTTAGGTCTGCACCTAGGGTTGACCAAAAAATCTATATAGATTGACTTAACAAAGTAGAAGCCAAGAAAGCCAAAATCTGGAAGAAGCAAGGAATTTTCGACCTAATTCAGTTGTCGAGGTATGGGCCTAAGTATAACAGCACTTTGATTTTGGCAGCCATGCAATTTTGGGATTGCACCTCCCACAGTCTCCATCTCAAATGTGGTATGCTATCCCCCACTCTCTTAGACGTGGCTGCCATTACTGGCCTAAAGCCTTTGGGTGAAACTTTCGACCCTAAGCTTCCCACTGAGGATTATGGTTTCGATTTCCAAAATGCTGCATTTGCCCCTTATATTAGTGAACAACACCAAATTCATACCGAAGAAGTATCTGATTCAGAACATATAGCCTTTCTTACTCTTTGGCTATCCATGTTCGTCCTTTGCACTCGTTCTCTTCAAGTTACCAGGTCTTATGTACCATTAGCCACTCAACTCCACGTAGGGAGAGACATCAATTTGGCCAAATTAATTTTAGGAACCTTGCACCAACAACTCGATAATGCTGTTGCAGAGTTAAAGGAAGATGAATCGACCACTTCCTTTCTGGTCTCTGGTCCTATGTGGTTGTTCCAGTTGTGGCTCATAGCCACCTTTGAATCTAGACTTGGCCTGTTCGTTCCAAAACTAGCTCGACCAGGCGTGGAGACAAGAAGGACCGAGGGTATCCGTTTAGCCCAGTTGAAGTCAAGAGAAACAGGCATTACTGTAGAAGAATCTTTCTGTATTTACTTCGAGATTTTTCTAAACTGCACCCAATTCAAAGATTCTATGGCCCCTTTTTTGGATCGACCCCATGGACCTACTTGGTTTAAAAGAGCATTTCCCTCTACTTCTACTGAACATGTCGAAGAAACTAACAGAATTTGGCAAGCATACCTTTCTCCAGCCATCCTTTCTACTAGACTCACTCCCAACAGGAAGAAAGAGAACTTCGGAATTAGCAGATATTTCCCAAGTTATTTTGCAAGGCAATTTGGCCTCTGCCAAATTCGACCTGCGCCCATGCATCTTCACAGGCGAGAATTTATGACTCCAGAAACCGAGAGGGACTATGAACGGTCTTTCAAAGAGTTTCATTACAAAGCTCTGGATTTCGAGCCTCTCAACTTCAATCCCAAATTTTCCTGTACTAGAAAGTTCCATGGCTGGTGGCTTGAGTATTACACTAACGCTGCTGGCGGAACCATCGATACTTTTGATGAAAAGCTCTTGAAGAAACTGAGGTCTGCTTTCCCTTCCCGACATAAAGGTATGTATCTTTTCGATATTTGTATGTCTTTTAACATTTCACTATTTGTAGTCAAGTTTAATTATTGCTTGCTTTCCAATATTTTCGACATCAGAAAAAACTATAGCCAAGTCGAAGGGAAAAGGGAGCAAGAAAACAACAAAGAATCCCTCTCCAAAAATCAAGAAGAAAATTGAAGCAAGCCCTGCTTCGAGTCTTACCTCACAAAAGGTACATTGTTATCACCTCATTCCAAGTTTTTCCTGAGTAAGGGCTCTCAATCATGTCGAAAACATTTCTTCTTTCAGAAAGTACCCAAAGCACCAAGCCCTCTTCAGAAGACGAAAATTCGAGGAAAACTAGTTGTCCCTTCTAGCTCTGAGGTAACATTTATAAACCTCTTCTTTAACTCGAAAACTCTTTCAAGTTCATCACCTACTCTACGATGTTGCCTGCATTGTAAACTGATTTCTTTCTTCAGGACACCGAAAGTGAGGATGATATTCCTCTTAAACAGAGGTCGAGGAAGAGACCTTTACTTGACCCTCAAAGGGCAACAAAAGGCATTACTATCAAAGAGCCTTCCGAATTTCAACTTTCCCCTTTAGGCAAGAAGCGTAAAGTAAGCATTTCTTTGAATTTTATCTTAAACTTCATTTGTTTTACAACTGCGTTAATTTCGACACTAATAGCGTAACTTAATGCAAACAGGTAGATAAACCTGTCCAAGCTCTTGCTGTCGAATCCTTAACTGAAGTTGCAGCACGAGAGCTTTCTTTCGCTAAGCCTTCTTCGCCTACACTAACACTTGATATAGCTGTCGAAGAAATTCTCCCAAATCTTTCGATAGACAATGTGGCCCAAGAACTCGTTGCAACGGAAACCCCGTCGACAACAAACGTGGAAGCCACTTTTGTGGAGACCATTAACCCACTTACCGAAGGACAACTCCCAATTGTTGATCTTGACACTTCTAATGCTGGTAGTTCTGAACCTAAAGTTCTTGCTGAAACAAACATCAAAGCCCAAGAAGGAGTCAACAATCCAGAAAAAGAGGAACCACAACAAAAGGAAGTCATTTCCCGAGAAAAACTCGACGCACCTATGGCTGATGTAGGAGAAAAAGATTTTGGCCAGGCTGAATCTAAAACCCCGACCACCTCTGCTAAAGAGTCGACTACTAGTGCTGTTAGTGAACAAGAACTTTCTGAGATGAAGAAAAAGAGCCCTTTGGCTGCTTTAAAAATTATGTTGAGTCTTCAAAGTTCGTCAACACACTTGACTAACAGCTCTTCGACCACTTCCTTGGCCTCTATTAATCAAGAATCGACAGAAGACCTGATCCGACAATTGAAGGCTAAGATATTAAATGGGGATCTTGTGACGAGGCTTTCTCAAAACCCTGCTGAGTATTTTGAGATCAAGACCCTCATTCAGAAGATAAATAGGTCAGGTCCTTCTCAAGAATTCCTCCTTTTCTCAATCGAGTTTGGTTCTCTTTTCGAGCAGCTCTCTCTTCTACTCAAGCAGCAGTCTAGTACTCTCAAGAAGAAAGAACAAGAAGTTCGACTCCGTGAGAAGGAGCTTGACTCTCTTAATGTTGCTCAGAGTAACATTGAAGCTCTTGAGGCGCAAGCAGAAGAGGCTAAAAAAGAGATTACCGAATGGGATCTAAAAATCCAACGCTACGATGAAGAGATGAGAATTCTTCAAACAAAGATGTCGAATGCTAAGTACCAGAAAGGTTTGGTCGAAGAAAGGATGAGAAACTCTTCCTCTTCGCAACAAGAAACTGAAGCATTGACAGCCATAGAGCACTTGGAAAACTCCAATCAACGCCAAGTTGCTATTTCTGAACTCGACAAAAGCTTGAACTTTCTTGAGACTTCTATCTCTTTGAGTGCTAGCATTCTTGAAAGGTGCAAGGCCTCTTTGAAGAATTTTTAAAGTTCTGTAATAGTTTTAGAGATTTGACAATGGTTATGTAATTTTCTTTCGTACTTTACATTACCATTTCTGAACAACTTTCCTTTATCTACTTTTGTTCAAATTTTATTTCATTCAGTGTTGGCTTATACTGTTTCAAGTACTTGCCATTTATTCTAAATATCCTGTTTTCGTCACCTAGTTCTTCGACTTCATAAGCGCCATTCGAAAAACACTGCAACACGCGAAATGGGCCCTCCCAACTGGGTGACCATTTACCCAAGACTCTATCTTTTTTATCCATAGGTAACAACACTTTCCAAACTAAATCACCTGAATTAAAGGTTTTTAACTTAACCTTTTTGTTATAAGCTTTAGCTACTCTTTCCTTCTGTCGAATAAGCATTTCCAAAGCTAACAACCTTTCTTCGTCTAAATCAACTAACTCATTAAGCATCATATTCCAATAATGATCAAAAGGAATTTCATACTGTCTTTGAATTCTTGTTGATTGTAAACAGATTTCAACAGGCAATACTGCATCGTGTCCAAAGGTCAACCTATATGGAGTAGCATTGATAGATTCTTTGGGTGAATTTCTACAAGCCCATAAAACTTGATCTAAAGTGTTATGCCAATTTCTGGGTTTTTGCCCAACATGCTTTTTAATCAAGTTAATAATGATCTTATTGGCAGCTTCCACTTGACCATTGGCTTGTGCATAATATGGTGTCGAAGTTAATAACTTAAAACCAATTTCAGAAGCAAATTCCACCATTTTTCGACCAGTGAAAACAGAACCCTGATCTGTAGTTATGGTTTCTGGAATTCCATACCTATAAATAATATGATTTCGGATAAACCGTATTACTGCTTCTTGATCAACATTGGTTAAAGGTATTGCTTCAACCCATTTGGTAAAATAATCAATTCCTACTAATATATACCTATGACCTTTTGATGATGTTGGTTTTATTTCTCCAATTATATCTAGAGCCCAACCTCTGAATGGCCAAGGTTTCACTATGGCATGCAATTCATTTGCAGGCACATGTTGTATCCCAGCATGCTTTTGACACTCTTGGCATCCTTTGGCAAACTCTATACAATCTTTCAACATTGATGGCCAATATATTCCTTGTCGAAATAATAGCCATTTCATTTTATGGCCTACTTGGTGCGAACCACAAGCTCCACTGTGTGTTTCAGAAACTGCTAAATATGCCTCATTTTCACTAAGACATTTCAATAATACTCCTTCAGGAGTTTTCTTAAACAATTCGTTTCCAATTATCACATAGCTTAAAGCTCTGTACTTTACCTTTTTATTGGTATTTCCTATGGGATTTTGCAAGTATTCTACAATAGGCTTTCGCCAATCATCATTGGCCATATTGTCAATAGCAAAAACTTCTGCTAAAACAACTTCATCAACAATGTGGTGTCGTTCGATACATTCCTCATCTGTATTTGTTGCCCCCCCAGTTTTTGGTGTTGACAATAATGATGAAGAAATATCATCAGACACGAGTTTCTCTTTTATTTCGACTAATTCTTCAAGGCTTTGTTTTGAAACTCTATAACCTGATGCAATTTGGGCCAAATCATTCGCCACTTGATTATCAACTCGTGGTAAATGTTCTAAATGAACAGAGTCAAATCTCTTTAATAAGGAATTGGCCATAATAAAGTATTTAATAAGGTGTTCTTTAATACATTTATATTCTTTGGTCATTTGTTTGATAATCAATTCTGAATCACCTTTTATTTCGATACATCTTGCCCCCAGCTCAAGTAAAATTTCAAGGCCTATAATTAGAGCCTCATACTCAGCTTCATTATTTGAGCAATGATTTCGAATCTTACACTTGTACTTCGTTGGAATGTTATTTGGTGAAATAATTAAAACACCAATCCCAACTCCTTTTTTATGACTCGAACCATCAAAATATAACCTCCAAGGGTATGTGTCTACGAAATGTAATGTTTCTTCGACAACAGAGTGGTCCACTAAAAAATCAGCAACCACTTGTCCTTTAATTGATTTTAAAGGTTGATAAGTTAAGTCATATTCAGACAAAGCTAAAGCCCACTTACCAATTCTACTATGCATTATTGGTTTCGACAGCATATGCTTAATAATATCAGAATGCGAATAAACACAAACATTAGCTGGCTTTATATATTGCTTTAACTTTGTGCAAGAAAAATACAAGCAAAGGCACAACTTTTCTATAGAACTGTACCTAGTTTCAGCATCTATTAAAACTCTACTAAGGTAATATATGGCTCTTTCGACACCATTATCATCCTCTTGAGCTAACATGCTACCTATTGTTTTTTCAGATGCTGCTATATACAATTTGAGCACTTTGTTTCTAATAATAGGCATTAGAATTTGTGGTTTCATCAAATAAGACTTAATTTCTTCAAAGGCTGTTTGATGAACTGATTCCCATTTGAAAACTTCTTCTTTCTTCAGTCTCAACAATGGCGAAAATGTTTGAGTTTTGCCACTTAGATTTGATATGAATCTTCGTAGGAAATTGATTTTTCCCAACAACGACTGAAGTTCTTTTTTGGTTGAAGGAGCTTTCGTTTCAATTATAGCTTTAGTCTTATTCTGATTGATTTCAATGCCTTTTTTGTGCACCACAAAACCCAAGAAATCTCCTGCACGCACACAGAAGGCACATTTTAATGGATTCATTTTCAATCCATATTTCCTCATTCTTTCAAAAGATTGTCGAAGATGGTCTAAACGACCATTTTCTGAGGAAGATTTAACTACCACATCATCTATGTATACTTGCATAAAATTTTCAATAAAATCATGAAACATACAATTCATTGCCCTCTGATATGTAGCACCAGCATTTTTTAAACCAAATGGCATTACTACCCATTCATAAATACCTAATGCCCCTGGACAACGAAATGCAGTTTTCGATACATCTTCTTCAGCAATAAAGATTTGATTATACCCAGAATAACAATCAAGCATGCTGAGGTATTCAAATCCTGCTGCTGAATCTATTAACATTTCTGCCACAGGCATTGCGTATTCATCTTTGGGAGTTGCATTATTCAAGTCTCTAAAATCTATGCAAACTCTAAGAGTGCCATTTTTCTTAATTACAGGAACTATATTAGCTAACCATTCGACATACCTGGCAGTTCTGATGAATTTGTTCTTGAACAACCTTTCGATCTCCTCTTTAATTTTAGTTAATATTTGAGGAGCAAACCTTCTTGGTATCTGTTTCACTGGCTTCTTCTCTGGTCGAATTGGTAATTGCAATTCCACAACGTCTCGACTCAATCCAGGCATTTCGTCATAGTCCCAAGCGAAGCAATCTTTGAACTCCCTTAGTAATGTTATAACTTGGGTTTTCAATGCAACATCCAGGTATGCACTAACAAAAGTTGGCCTCTTCTTTGAACCATCTCCCAAATCTACTTCTTCCAATGGATCTTGAGCCTGCATTCGCTTCGTTGAATCTCTAGGATCCTTTTCAAACCCTAATGGCTCATTATCATAAATGCAATCAAGCTTTCCATTCATAATAATGCCATTTTCGTCTTCAGAACCTTTGGCTTCGACAGCCATTGTTTGATGATTTAATTCGGCTTCCATAGCTGCTTTTAACTTATTTTCGGCCATATAAGCCGTAATCTTATTCCATGCATTAGGAACTGACATAGGAAACATTTTAAGAATCAGAATACCACCCCTCAGGTTGGGCAGTAGCATCTCCTATTATTTGCCTTTCCCAAACAAAACCATAGTTTGGATGCAAATTAACTGAAGCAAATACATTATCAGCAGGAATGTATGCCTCATTAGAAGGTGGACATGGCGCAATGTTCGCCAATCTTTTCTCAAAATTTTCCTTGGTGATGTGATTCACGTCAGCACGAAAATAACTTTGGTCTGCTTCAATGTATTCGACAAGACCATCTTCCTTCCACATCACTAGTCTTTGATGTAATGTTGAAGGTATAGCACCGACTCCATGTATCCACTCCCTTCCAAGTAACATATTGAAGTTTGCTTTGGAAGCAATCACTAAGAACAGAGTGGTCCTCTTGATAGTTCCAACAATCTATTCCACTTCAATGGCTCCAAGAGAATAACCAGTTTTGCCTTCGTAATTACTTAAGACAATATTGTGTGGTTTAAGGTCAGTGATGGATATGCCTATCTTCTTCATAAGCACTTCAGGCATAAGATTCACAGCAGCACCTCCATCAACTAACACTTTGTTGATGCCAATACCATTAACCTTAGCTTGAATATATAAAGGCTTCAGGTGATTCTGCATACTCGTATCTGGCCTCTCGAAAGTAGCCATCTGCTCTTCGACACAGCCATCATTCATCACATAGTAGCACATGGGTTTGTGACAAGCCATATCTTCAGTGAAATCTTCTTCCTCACTGTTAGGCACAGTTATGACATCATATTCCAGTGGCAATATTGATACCACATTACAGACGACACCGAAGTCATCGTCAGAATCATCAAAACCAGATCCTATGTCCTCATCAAAGTCGGACTGAGATTCTTTCCCTTTAGATATCGAAGATGGAGGACAGATTCTTTCAAGTGCAGGCCTTCTAGGTTTTTCCATCGAAACATCCTTGCCTTTTGCCTTATTTACCACACTTGTAGGCTTAGCAACATCAGCACCGGTACTTGCCTCAACCTTAGAAGCCACCTTCTTATCACCCAACTGGACTTTGATTCCAAAGTGACTAGGAACTTTGTTTACGTCTAAAGAAGCTTTCTTCTTCTGGTTTCTCTGAAAACGACGCCACTGGGTTTTAGTCATAGGATTCTTACCTTTATAATTATTTCGATAATTATACTTGTTGGAATAATACTCATCTTGATGGACAACTAGAGCAGGTGCATTGTTGTGAACCCATTTTCCAACAGGGGAATTCATCTGTGGAACGAAGGATTTACCAAACAGTTTTATGGATCCTTTCTCTCCTGGCTTTTGGCTTGTCGAAGGCCTAGTCGAAACATTAGCCTTGCTAGATGAAGGCTTAGTTGTACCATTGGCCTTGTAACCAGGAAGCTCAGTGCTACCAAAATCAAAGGATGGCCTATTGTCAAGCCATTTCCTCTTACGTTGTTCCTGATCCTGGTACCCTTCAACAGCTTTAGCTGCCTCTTTATCGAAAACAGCACTGCACCTTGGACATAGCATAACCTCAGAATTGTTCCACTTACATTTGTTGAGGAAGTCTATTAATTCCTCTTCAGCTTTTGGGAACACAACACATAGCTTCCCATCGTACTCTTTCAAGGTTATCTCTTGTTTCATCCCTTCAGCATATATAAAACCTTCCAATTTCTTGGTGGAGGATTTAAGTTTCTTTGGAGGATCTTTCATTTCAGCATCTACCATGTTTATACTCATTTCGAAAGGTTCTGTATACATGGCTTCAGCTTTGGGTAAAGGGTCATCTACAACTTGCATTGGAGCTTTCATCTTTCTATCTTCAAATTTTAATCTACCTTCTTCGATCGCTTTTTGCACAAGATCCCTGAAAAGCACACAACGGTCAGTGTTATGTCCCAAAAAATTATGGAACTTACAATAACCCTTTTTCTTTCTCTGGTCAAGAGTTGGTACTTTTAAGCCACTAGGTACCAATATCTGACCATCTTTTACTAACAGATCAAATATTTCATCACATTTAGTAACATCAAAAGTATATGTCTTAGGCACAAATCTGTCATTTTTTGGCTCAATAGGATTTTTCCCATTAGCAGGCCTTAGTAATTTACAAGTATAAGGAGGACCAGGCTTGAGTTCAGCCACGTCTATCTCCTCTCTTTCGACATCACTAAGTGTGGTGTCGAATTCCTCTTCGACATAAGCCACTTTTTCTTTTTTATGAAACCTATTTGACGTAGACTTTTCTTCTTTAAGCCTTTCCACCTGTCGAACTCTGTCAGCTAATTGGGCCATATCCCTTAGATGAGATGTGTCCAATTTCTTCCTGATCGAATAATCAAGGCCACCCGCAGCCATTTCGACGAGTTCATGTTCAGGCACTTGTGTGAAACAACGAGCCTTCAGTAGCCTAAACCTATTCAACTAGTCATCAACAGTTTCAGGCATTTTGCGCTGAACACTGGCCAATTCTTTGAGACTAATCTTAGATTGGCCCATGTAAAATTGTGCATGAAATGCTTTTTCTAATTGCCCCCATGTGAAAATAGAACCAGGGGTAATGTAGTAAACCAAGTAAAAGCATTTTTTGTTAAAGAATTTGGGAAATATTTCATCTTCAAATTCTCATTTTGGGCTATATCCCCAGACTCAGTCCAATAACGAGCAATATGTTCGACAGTAGACTCTTTTGTGTCACCAGCAAACTTAGTATATTTAGGAACTTTCCAGCCCCTTGGTAACTCAGTTTGCAACACATATTCACATAATGGTGATATGAAATTTGGCCTATGCAAACCTATGTTAAGACCATTTTGCGCCATTATAGTTTCTACTAAAGTGGCTATATTATCATGAGCGCCAACATTATTTCGTTGTACTTGTCGAACAACCTCGTCAGCGTTCTGGTTTCGGTTTACCAAAACTACTTCAGGGATATGATTTGCTAACCCTTGTTGTTCGCCTACAACTGCCTGGGCTTCGACCGTTACCGCTCTTTGAGGGTTACCAGGCATATTACTCACCACATTGGGAATTTGCCTATTATTAACCGTTGGGGCCCCAAAGAAATCTGCAATTCGACCCATTTGATTGGCTAACATTTGGTAACTAGTGTTAGTATTTTGAATCAATGGATTAAAAACTGTACCAATTTGTTGGGTTAACATATTAACCATATCATGATTGCTCTCATCAACTTGTTGTCGTAAGGCAAACAAAGATTCATTGGTTAATGCAGTGGGATTTCGACCCATTACACTTTCAGAAGAAACATGTTCAGGAGACATGGTCGAAATATGTGGCATTCCAGTAGGCATGCCATATGATCCAGAAGGAAATGCAGGAAAACTTACATTATGAAAATGTGGATTTAAACCGCTTCCTATTGCCATATAAGGACTATGAAGTCCCATATGTGACGGCAAAGGCATAGGCATAGATGCCATGTTTGACTGCGTTGATCCAACGTTAGTCATTGATACTGAAGGAACGGTTGTTGATGATGATGGGGATATTGTTCCCACAACCACCCCTGCATTTACGTTTGCAGAGTCTACTGTTGTTCCCTGTTCTTGTGAAATCACAGGATTAGAACTAGACGCATTATTAGTAGGACGAACCATTTTTCCACTTCTTAAGTGCATGCGAATACAAACACATACAAGAACATAGAAAAATTACGTATTAAAGGCAAACTGTCCCACTGGGCGTGCCAATTTGTTTGCTGGTGTTTTTAGCAAACAATCACTGGTTTTATTAGAAATGTTTGTGAGATTAAACCAGAAATCTCCAAAGCAATTGCCTTTAAACACCGCAGTTTGTCAACAAATATATTTTAAAAAGGGAGACAATTCACCATGAAAATGGAAATCAAAGAAAAAGAAGTAGTAAAATGGAACGCAGAAATATAAAATGACTTGTATTGAAAGCAATAAATTGCATTAAATGTAAAGAGAATGGTGCACAAATTCACATACGTTGTACAATAATTGTTTTACTCTGTTTTCGCTGTGACTTGGAAGTTAGAGTTTCAGAACTGTGTGTTTGGTATAATAATTTGCCACCCTCATTTCTCCCTCGAAACTCCTATTTATACAGAATAAAATGACTGAAATATAAACTGCTATGGACACGTGGCTACGTCTCATTAACCAGTGATGGACTTCGTGCCACGCACGATGCCACATACTGCCTACGTTGTATTAACCGTAGTCTTGAAATTCGACACAACTGTTTGCCAATAACTGCTTGACGAAGTCGTGAATACACTGTCCTGTCGAAAACTCTTTCCTGTCGAATTGGTGAAGACTTCTTCTGTCGAAACCATGCTGAGATGACTTAAATGTCACTTATTCTTTCTGAAGGCATTATGAATGATCTTTAATGAAGAGTCAAACCCTATTAACTAACCACTCAAAAGCCTTGTCGAAATTCTAGGCTAACAGTAGGATAGAATAAATTTATCATATCCTATCCCTTTATCGTGTGCACCAAAATAGGCCCTTAAAGTATTAAATGTTATGATTTTCGATAGAAACTTTCTATATAGTTTTTCTTAACATTGATAGAAAATTAGAAATTTTCTAGATTTTGATTATTAACTAGCTAGTGACCTAAGCAATATCCATGTTTTTTTTTGGTATTAATGAGGGCTAAAAAGCCCAAGCAAGATCCATATTTTAGTTTAAAATAATTAATTACATGTGATTTGCAATTTAAATGAATTTCTATTTCATTTTCATTTTAGATAAGGAAATTAATAGTATGAAAATACATACTCAGCGACTGTTTGATTGTGTGCATTTTTCTAAAGTGTGTAATATTGTACATGATAAACCTCTTTCATCACTCTTTTTTTTAGCACACTTTTCTATTTTTCTGGTAGACTTTTTTATTTGATGGAAGAGAGAGACTACTTGAGTGACCTTTATGAAATAAATATGAAAGTGTGAGTTAATGAGGAAAAAGATGGGCAATATTCATGACAAGTTGAATTAGGTCACTATAAATTTCGAGGATGAGGAAGAACGTGATCTTCTCTTTATAGGTTTCATCATTAATCATTGTTGAAATTTCTTACAATTTTTGTCTGAAAATGATTTGAATCTAACTCAGCCCCCTATAAAACTAGTTTGTAAGAAAATGGATATCTCCCACTTATAAAGTCTTTTTTAATGTCATATATATCAGATTTGATGTGGGACTCTTAACACACACCTCTCACACTTTGAACTAGATAGCTAGAGTGTGACTTCGAGTAGTCTGATAGCGTGTGGCCCAACAAATATTGGATTGACTTTAATACCATTTTAGAATTTAGGTTGGTCCTAACTCAACCCTATAAAACCGACTTACAGAGTGAGGGATGCCACCCTCTTATAAGCTCTTTTTTCAGACCTAAGTCATCCCCATAAATTATGTAGTGTGTCCCAGGTTCCGTCGGTGACTACAATTTATTTTATCAAAATTGATTTTTTTGAAATAACTTTTTTTATTAAAAGTGAGTTAAACGTAATTGTGTTTGGATGTGTTAAAAAAGATTTTTTATCAATACATGGTATTTAGATACTTTGGAGCACCAACATAATGTGGCACAAGTGGTAGATACTTGGGTCCCTTAACTATTTGGTTCTGGGTTCGATCCCTGGCCGGTGCGTATGGAAAAACATTTGTTTGGAGAGGTCAACCCCTTAAATGGATCTCAAATACCTCGAAGAATTAGTCTCCACAATCACCGTTGAGGATACCTTGCTTTACCCAAAAAAAAAAATACTTTGGATCAAAATTGCTTGAGTGCGCAGTTACTAAAATAGTCCCTTAACATAAAATAATATTATAAAAATAAAACTTAATAAAATAAGCAATAAAAATACTAAAATTAATCAAATATGTTTTTACTTGATCAAAAAAGACCGTTATTTGTTCCTTATAAAAAGCAGAGTAGTTTGCTTATAAAAAACAGCTAAGCAAGTATAACAGTAAGAAGTTTCCTTTTGACCAATAAAAGTAAGAAGTATCGAAGATTTTTTTCCAAAAATAAAAATAAAAATCATGATATAAACGTTATATGAGGATCCGATTGGCTGATAAAACTGGAATTTTGAAATTCATCAAATATTTTAAAAAGGGGAAAAAGAATATCAAGAATTACATTTCAATTAATCTCATTTCAAATCTCATTCCGAGAGAGTCGGCGTAGTGGGTGGGGACGTGGGGTGCACTACTTAATCACTGTTACATTGCAACAACAACGCGTATTTTTGATTAGGGATGGCAAAATGGGTTTGTCCCGCCGGGTCGGCCCGCTAACCCGCCAAAAAAAGGCGGGTTGGGTTGGGATATTGTGACCGTTGAGCCCGCCCCGCCAAAAGGAGAAAACCACGGGCTTAAGACAATAACGGGGCGGGTCGGCCCGCAAGCCCGTTTTTTTTTAAAAAAAAACATCAGAGTCAGACAGACCAGTTTAGTTTCTAATCACATTTTTTCCTTCAACATTATTTCCTTCTAGTTTCATGCATCCAGAAACTCAGTCATCTTTCGAACGTAGTGTGGCGTGCAATTGTGGCATAAAGTGGTGGCGTGGTTTGGAGGCGAGGCAAGTTTCTGACTAACGAAGGAAAAAGAGGCTCGAAAATGTTGATGAAGAATCAAAGTCATCATCGACCATTTTGCTTGTTGGACTATATGAGAATGTTCAAGATTTGTTGAAGGTTTGGAGTACTTGATTCCCCGTCATATAGAACCCATACAAAACTTTTTACAAGCTTCTAATTCTACGAATTGTGCCAATTCCAATTTTAACTTCTACTTCAGTAGTGAATGTTTTGGTAGAAGATATGATTTCGTTGCATTTAGATTTATTCGTTTTTAAATAAGCCCGTAACTCAACGAGAAATTTCCTTACCTGTTGAATTTCTAATGAATCAAGATAACCATTCGTTCCGGTATAAATAGTTATTATCTGTTCTTCCACAGTGAGAGGTGTAGAGTCATCTCTGGAAAGAAAAAAAGGAAGGTGAGACAATTAATTTGGTTAGCGGGTACCTGGGTTATTTAGGGAGCTAGAAATGAGATTGTGGTTAAAGGTATGTCGTCAACACAACAACAATGTTCAAAAGGCTAGTAAATATATCTTGGGGTTCGTTGGGATGGCAGATAGAAATGTTGATGCATCCTTCGGTGGAACACTAACCAGATTAAATGCCTTAGCTCGGTGTAACACTGATATCATGGCAAGCATGGACGTGTCCTTTTTAAATTTGTTGCAGCATGGATTTCAGCTTTGAATTGGCAAACGGGCGTTGGTGTGATAATGATAGAATTGATAATGATACATATTATGGATGATGATGTTTTTCGGTGATGATCAGTTGTGAAGGAATGGCGCTTGATCAAAGGGGGCAAGTAGTTATGGCTACGTTGCTATGGCTTAATTATATGTTGATATGTAACTTGACTGTACAGGAGTCTTTGTATTGTTTTCTTTCTATTATGTGTGCGTTAATTATGGGTAGCAAGAATATTAATTATAAGATTGGGGGTGGAGTTGGATGTTGATGCATGGATCTAGTGTGAAGGTGTTGTTGAAAGAAGGTCATGGAAATATAGTTGTATGACTGTATCAACCGCACATGGTACTCTTTTTGTTGTTGTGGTCTTTTTCCCAATGGATTTTGGCCTCGAGAGGTTTTAACAAGGGCCGATGGTCCTTTTTGTAACATTACGAGTTGGAGTATCCCTTGTAATACCCTATATAAAATTTTTTGCCTATAAAAAAAACACACCCGAGAATTCTACTATGGTGGGCCAACATTTCAAGACAAGCCACAAATCAACTGCCAAATTCCCTTCTAAAAAGGCACCCACTTCCCGCAATCGCCGAAACACCCTTCACCGCTCCGTCTGTATTCAATCGAATCCACCCACTAAGAGGGGAAACCCAACGCACGTTCACCATAGATTTAGGATGGACGTGTAGTGACCTTAACTACGCGATCGTAGGAAGCACATGAAAAGTTCATCACACTCCAAGGCACAATAGGTCAAACAAAATCATGGTCGTGAGTGGATTTATTTCGCCAAGTCCATAAACAATGACAAGTTGTGACCTAAGTTGCGGCCCAAATTCCCATCAAAGAAAGTGGCCCACATTTCAACATTAACCATGTTGGCACACGCCTCGCAAGCAAGAGAATAGTCACGAAGGACATGCAGAGAGGATTCTTGAACATCTATAAGGAGTGTAACAGAGAGAATTTTGGAAAAAGTAAATTTCCATTTACAGAAAATGGAAATTTATAATGCTTGATAACAAGCTTAACTATTAGCTAACAAGCCTACCAAATAGCTAATAAGCCTAACTAATAGCTAAATAATATAACAGCTTAATTTAAATCTAATACTCCCCCTCAAGTTGGAAGAGAGATTTCAAGAACTTCCAACTTGGAGATGAGATGCTAAAAGAAGGGTTTCATGTATCTTGCACCGTTCACTCAACCACAAATCCAAATACACAAACTACGTGAATATGAACTTCGTTCAGTGACCATCGTAAACACATTGGGAAATTTAGGAAAATGAATTCTCATTTTATGAGGCCAAACAACATTGCTACTATGTCAACTGAGTACTTGCAAGAAACTACGTGTTGATGAAAGAACATAGGGTAGTCTTCGAAAACCCCAAGACAGACTCTCTCTCCTGCGTTGAATTGAGAAAATATTCTTTTGCTGGTTTTATTTGTTCTTCCATAGCTACATAGCTGGACAAGGAAGAAACAAGAGACAAAAAAAACCAGCAAAGATGATGAAGCTGGCTCATGGGATGATCGAGGAAGAAGCTTCAATGAATTTCTTGAACATACGCAAGAAGTGATTGAATTTGTCCTTAGGGAGATGTTGAGATACCAACACAAGACCGAGATTATCCGAAGGATGGAGGTAGAATGCGTCATCATGGTTATGTGGAGGATTTGTCATGGCAGAGATGAGTTGAACAACAACCATGCAGATCAAAGAAAGAAGGAAGAATGATGAATGCAGAGAATCACAAAGAACATGTGGAAGAAAAATCAAAACATTCCTTCTGATACCATGATGAACATGGTTCATGAATCACAAAGCAGAAGAAGAAATTCGCGAGAAGAAAATGGAGGAATCACTGAGGAGAGAGGAACCCGGAAGCTATAACACTTCTGATATCATATCAAGAGCGTTACAGAGAGAATTTTGGGAAAAGTAAATTTCCATTTTCTGTTATCTGAATGTAACCGTACATGTACAACGGGTATTTATGATGCTTGATAACAAGCCTAACTAATAGCTAACAAGCCTACTAAATAGCTAACAAACCTAACAAATAGCTAAATAATATAACAACTTAATTTAAATCTAGTAACATCCTTACAGAAATGGCACCAAGGGTCACCAATCTTCACAATGGTGGATCCAGGATAGGGATGGCAAAATGGGTTTGACCCGCCGGGCCGGCCCGTTAACCCGCCAACAAAAGGCGGGTTGGGTTGGGATATTGTGACCGCTAACCCGCTGAGCCCGCCCGCCAAAAGGAGAAAACTGCGGGCTTAAGACAAGAACGCGGCGGGTCGGCCCGCAAGCCCGTTTTTTTTTTTTAAAAAAAACATCAGAGTCAAACAGACCAGTCTATTTTATAAAAAAAAAAAATAGGACCCAAAATTAGAATCGAGCGCACTGCGCAACCCAAGCCTAACCCGTTTTGTTCATTTTAGGTTTCACTTCTCAAACAATTGATATATAGTTAATCCTAGTAATTCCAATGTTATTATTGTTTTATATTTTTATTTCTGTTAAAAAATGCTTTATAAAAAAAAACTGTTTTAAAAATGAGGTGAAAAATCTAATTGAAATTGAAATGTTAAAAATAGGTGAAAATTTTGTTTAAAAAAATTGCAAAAAAAAACTAGGCGGGGCGGGCCAGTTTGTTGACCTCACGGTTAGTTGGCGGGCCAACCTGCCCCGCCCCTATTTTAGGGGGCTTTAGGCAAAGCGGGGCGGGGCGGGGCGGCCCGTTTTGCCATCCCTATTTTTGATTAAAATCAGGAGAGAAAAGAGTTGAAGAAAAACAATAATGTCGTCATCATCGTCGAATACTCCGTGTGCAGCGTGCAAGATTCAGCGAAGGAAATGCACTCAAGAATGTATCTTTGCGCCGTATTTTCCTCCAGACAACCCGCAAAAGTTCCAATATGTTCATAGGGTTTTTGGAGCCAGCAACGTTGGCAAGCTTCTCAACGAGGTTAGTGTTTCACAGCGTGAAGACACCGTTAAGTCTCTTGCTTATGAGGCTGAAGCACGTCTTAGGGATCCAGTTTATGGTTGTGTGGGTCATATTTCTCTCCTTCAACATAAGCTTAAAAGCTTGCAATCTGAACTCAATCTTGCTAAGAAGGAACTTGCTTCTGTTATTGGTCCACAAGCTATACTTCCACCACTTCCTTCTTACACCCCCGCTTTTCATCAACCACCCCGAAACTCTAGTGTTTTTCCTGTTACCGCTCCTTCTCAAAATCAACAAGTTTTTGCTAATAATCTTGAAGGTCTTTCTGCTTCCACTTCTTCATATGTTTCCCTTCCTCATCGCATTCAAGATCAGTCTTTTAATCATATTCAAGTGAACCCTTTTCATAACCTAATGCTTTCACCTTCACAACAACAACAACCCTACCACTCATTTTTCTCCCAGAAATTTGTCAAGTATGAAAGTGAAAACAATGGGCAGGGTACCAACTTTACTTCCTCTGATTGATTCACTCCACTTTCCATTTTTTCGACCTAGGTATATGTCTCTTTTTCTTAATTCTTATGTTTCTTTGTTTTTTGAATTGTTTTGGTAGCTTTAATGATGTTCTTTGAATTGTTTTGTATTGGTTGCTTGTGGTAATTAATAAGAAAGCTTTAATGGTAGTTTTAATGATGTTCTATATATTTGTGAGTTTGCATTACATAAAATTATGACCTTGAAGAAAATAAGAATGGTACTCTAGGGTGTTTGTTTCATTAGGGTTTGGAAAAAGAAAAACTATCAATTCAGAATCTTGATTTGTGTATTCAAACTCGATCGTTCTCATGATTCTTGTTTCTTTTTATGGTCTTCTTTTGATTGTTTTTCTTTAAATAATCAAAGGTTGTTGGGATCCTCTGATCTGATCTTTCTCTTAATCACAATTTAAACACAGAAATATATGAAAAAACCGACATGTCAAAACTGTTTCTTTGTGCTACGTTGTTATACAAGCAGTAATAGGATATGGGTGGTTTCATTTTGTTTGTCCATTGGGAATCAGTTTCTATATACTTTGTGCTTCTGGACTTCAAATGATTTATCAATTATGTTAAAATTACAAAACTTGCCATCTTCTAATGACATTATTAATTTTATTCCCTTTGCAGCTTAGTTCTTAGTTTTTACCACTTCGAGGCAAACGGGTATAAAGAAGCAGAAAGACACAAACTTCACAATAAGAGAAAGGAAAACGTACGGAGTAGAAAGATAGGGGTAGGAGTGACTAATAATAATCCTGCATTGTTTTTCCGGTTTCAATTTTTTGGAGATGATTTTCAATTTACTCCTCCTATAGATGCATTTTACAAACTGGATTTGCATTAATAATGTTCGGGAACGGTCTTTCTAGCTTAATAACTTTTTCTAGCATAATAATTTATTTTCTGTGTGTCATTCCCATGCTATTCACTTTACACTATACTGCACTACACGACCATACATAGAAGCTTTTTAACCGTACTGCACCTGTGTTAGCAATTCCATTATTTCACCAACATACTATTGAATTTAATTATCAAATACCCTAATTGCCTTTAGTCCAACGGCTAGTTTTCTTCAAACAGAACCGTTGAAGGGGTTGCAAGCAGTTACAGTTAGTTACAATCAGTTTTTTCTTAACTAACTCTGTAACTACTCTTTGAAGAGTTTGTTAAGCCTTAGAACAAACTCATTACAGTGTATATATATACCATATAACAGAATGTAAGATACACAGATTTCATATAATTCAAAAGCAATAAAATTACAAAGCAATTTTACAGTTCTATACCCTATAGTCTCTGTTTCCTTTCCTTCTGTGCATCTAATATTCTTGTTCATCTTCTAAGGTTGTGCGTGAGCCAGGTACTTCAGCAAGTGGCTGATTTCAAAACCTCACAAACAGAGAAAGAGAAACAGTGTGTTAGTATAGTTTTTCAGTGACTGAGAAACAAACACATAAGAAGAAATCAGAGAGAGAGGGTGAGGTGGTTTACCTATTTCTCAAGGGAGAAATAACTCTGGAATCTGTGTATGTTCTTCAAGGCGTGATGAACCATTCCTACAAAGCTCAGTTTACACAAACAAAAAAAGGTCGTTAAAAAGGTTTCTGTGTCAAACAGAAATTGAATCAAGAATCAACGGTAAAGATCAAGCGTAAGTTTACCTGCTGAAGCTTCTCAGAAGCAAATCCTTCAAGATCTGTACCTGTAAAGCGCAAATACATAGTTAGGGTTTTGTTAAAGCAAAACCTAACAAAAACAGAAAAGAGAGAAAGATCAGATCAGTGTTTACCTTCTGAAACTGTTAAAGAAAGCTTGTCATCAAGCTTCGTGTACCAGTAACAGAAGGAGCATCACTGAAGCCTCAACAAGCCATATCCTCAGATCAATGACGACTCAGGTGTTAACCTAAGTGGTTTCTTCGCATCATCGTCATCAAGGATCATCATCGGAGGAGAGGGACGAGTGTTTCAGCACATAATCGCTGCCAGAGCAACAAGAGCACTGAAACCCAGGCAAAGGGTCTGAGAGAGAAGGAGGAAAGAGGCCAAGAACCGGAGCAGCAAGAAGAAGAAACAGTTTTTTGATTTCTGAAGAGAAACCCTAGAAACAAGCCTTTTATTCACCGGGTCAAAACGCAACCCGCGTGTTGCTACAGCAACCGGGTTCTGGGTGCCGCATGGGTTGTAACTGATCCAATAGCAATACATGTGGTATAAGCAATTGGGCCTGCATTAGATAGTGTTGTTTGCACCCTCTGTGTGCTATTATACAACCTGCAAGCAATACAATATCAATTGGTCACATAATACAACATGGTATTATAGAGCAAGACGATTCAGGGACATTTACTAAACTCAAACCCAGTTTTTTTCTATCTTCTCTCATTATCTTTACAAGTTTCTGTTGCCTACACAGTAAGTGACTGTGTAGGTGTGTTATTTGACAGTTTTAAGTGTTTTGAAACAGGTGATAGAAAGTGTTAATCAAAGTTTCAAACCAGCATGTCAAATGCAAGTCTGTCCACCCAGATTCCCAAGCTAAATGGGAAAAACTGGGATAGATGGTATTTGCAAATGGAAGCCATCTTTGGCTTCCATGATGTTCTAGATATTGTCCAAGAAGGGGTTCCTGAGCTACCTGAGGAACCAACTCCTGCACAAATAGTTGAACACAAGGAGAATACAAAAGGACTGGAAAGCAATCCACTATCAAATCATTTTATTTTCAACCAAGTTAATAAATCACTAAATAATAATTATACGCCAAATAATTTAAATAGCGAAAATTGGGGATATTACAATCACCCCAACTTTTAAAAATTTTGTCCTCAAAATTGGACTAAGAAATACCTTTAGCACACAATATACCTTTCGCCGAATTCATCAACGGCCTTGCCTTTCGGAGCGTCCAACACAAAGACCATTTCCGCTTGCAGAGTTAGCATTCCATTCTCGGTTCCTCTTCTTCGCCGGACACTCGTGAGCGTAATGCCCTTCGTCTTGGCAATAATAACATACCGTACGTCGTTCCCAGACGACATTCTCCTCCATGGGGCCTTCCGCATTTGCCACAGTTGGCGGGCTTTAATAATTCCGACGTCTGCACTTGCTTACCCTTGCTGGAGGCCCCTCTTGGTTCTTCCTCCGGAGTGGACCATTCAGTCGCCTTCCTCTTCTTTACTGGGCCCTTGTTAGCATAATGCCCTTCTCCCTTGCAATAAAAACACGCGGTTGATCCTCGACGACACCTTCCGCTGTGGGGCCTTCCACACGCCGAACACTTAACGGATCTCGGGACTTCAGCTACCACAACTTGCTTTCCTTTGATGGAAGTATTCCTCGGTTCATCACTTGGGGTTGGCAATTTCAATGCCTTCTTCTTCCCTTTCCTATCCGCTTTCCTTCCCTCATTCGATCCGTTGAGATTTGTTTCAGCAACACACGGTCACTGCTGCTGACTCATCAGTTCGTGATGCATCCACATCATGTCCTGCATCATCCGTTGTTGATTCACGATCACGTTCTGCATCCATTCAAATTGAGGATCGACAGGGACGCTTCTCCTACTTCCACCAGCCATGATTCTGTGAAATATGCACAAAGTGTTTAGTTGATCAGGCGAAACGTCTAATAGCATACTAAGAGGAATCACACTTAGAGGACTTAAGAGACTCATGATTCTAAGTCCGACTCGGTCGAACTGCTCTGATACCAATTGTAACACCCCGATAATTTCTAACTTGTAGAAATTACCGAAATGCACTACTGGCATACATCAGAGTACTTCCTGTTTTAAATACTGAACACATACTAATACTCGATGCTAAAAACCATCAAACGCGTTACATAACTTAACATGAAAAATACATAAAGCGTTCTTACACCACTCAACTAGTGTTCAGTACCAAAATAGAAAGTCTGCGGAAGCGATTTACAACTTAAAAACATAAGTCGTACCATCGTACATCTAAGAAACTGAATACAAAATACAGAGATACAAGGGAAACTGAAATACAAGACATAAAGAAATAAAGATAGCGGCTGCTCCTCAAGCATCTTCATAGCCGTGCCTCACGGTCTTCAACTTTCCCTGTTTAACTGAAAAACAACAACAATGGATTGGGTGAGACAACTTGTCTCAGTGAGTTCTATCGCGACCCCTTACTAATCCTCTCGATTCAATTATGCTTGATTCATTATACTTAACTCATAAATCATAGTCCTCAAAGTTGACTATGAGGCTAACTAACTAAAAGTTGACCTCGTAACCCTCAAGCCGGTTACAAGATACAACACTAACTAAAGTTATAGCGTGTCACCGGTCACTTGGCATAATAAGCTTCCGGTGAACTCGTCCCCACTAATCGGCTGGGTCCCTAACGGGGCCTAGGTTCATAAGGCTCATGACTGCCTCTCCCCTAGCACACTAAACTAAATAGGGTCGTCACCCCGACTAAAGATATATATGATGATATACCTGGACTGAACTCAACAATGAACTTAAACATGATAATAACATAATAATAAACTGAACTGAACATAAACTCATTACTAACGTGATCTAATTACTAACTTAGTCTAATTATTAAGTGATCTCTCATGGATTACTAAGGTTCGCTAACTTAACTTATCAATCTTACTAAACCAGTCAATCCAGCACAATACATCAGTCACATTGAACAATATCCACGGCATAACTTATATCTCAATCACAATCATAGCCAATCATAAGGTACTAACTTAACGTGGATCCAATCACAGTCAACGACCACTCAATTCATGGCAATTCAATTGTAGTAACATTGGGGAAGGTGGAAGGAGGGATTAGAAAGCAATTGGAATCGTTCGGAATGATTTAAAACACTTTTTAAAAGAGGCAACCCGAAGACCACGCACGACTCGTGCGCCCATACACACGATCCGTGCGTGACTATCATTTATCGTATTATTCCGTTTCGATCCCTAGTTACTTCCCGATCGACACTACCACTTCAGTCATAACCAAACATGTAGAATTTCAGTGTTCCCATCCTAGGGAACCCTTGGGGAATGGATTGGAAGGGACTTAGGACCAATCAGAATAGCTTAGGACGTATTTCGAAATTTCGCATCAGAAGGATACGCACGGTCCGTGCGCCTTGGCACACGACCCGTGCGCGTTTTCAAAAACGGCACCATGGTTCCAGAATCTCACGCACGACTCGTGCCCAGAGGCACACGGTCCGTGCGTGACTAACAGTATTTCAGAAAAACAGTTTTCTTTTCTATTCCGATCGTTCCCATGTCCATTCCGATTCACATTCAAACTCAATAACACATCAATACAGACATGTCAACCCTTACAATCAACAATTTTCATTCAACAATCACACTTATGCACTTTAACCAGTTCAATCTCAATGACCTCATGACTTGACGGTTCACACGCGAGATTTTCGTAAACATTATCGACTCGAATTTTATAAAACGCGAGACCTGAACCAGGACACACATGCATACACAAATTCATGGTTTCCCTAGTGAGTTATAGAACTCACCTTTAGAAGACAAACAACCCACACTGAGACTTCACGATCACGATCACACGGTGACTCCAAATTCTCCCAAACTGCTCCAATTAACTTCCAACTGAAAACCCAGCCACTAAACTACTCTCTAGGTTGCTCCAATTTGTGTTTCAGGCACAGGGACTGGTTCTACAACTCTCCAACATAACATGCAAGGGACAGATTTGGTGTTTGGCCATGTGAAGCTCAAGGTGGTCTTCAATGGTGGAATGTGGTGGAGGAGAAGGATGGTTTCGAAAATTGTATCAATGGAGAGAGGACAGAATACTGAAACTAATGGTGAAATCAGATTGTACATGCAAGGAATTCTGAGGAACTCTCCTCTCCTCTTCTTCTCCCTCGCGCTCTCCTCTCCTCTCCCTCTCAATCTTGCTGTTTCAGAATTTTCAAGGAATGAAGTGTTGTTGTGTTTCAGCTGGAGGGGCACACATATATATAGGCTTGGTAAAAGACTACTATATGCCTCACTTAAACTTTTCATTCCTCATGACTCCTCACCAATCTAATTACCCTACTTGACATAATTAATATCAATTAAGCACACAATTCATATAATAATTAAATCAAGCAATCCACTATCAAATCATTTTATTTTCAACCAAGTTAATAAATCACTAAATAATAATTATACGCCAAATAATTTAAATAGCGAAAATTGGGGATATTACATTAGGCGTCCATATTAGATGCATCCATATTTTTGACTTAAAAATAATATATCTTTTAACAATGTGAATTACCATACTGCATACTCTCTTTTAATTCATCTTCATTTATTATTATAAATAACTAAAATAAAAATAAAAATATATTTTTATATTATTTCCTTTTTCTAAATTTAATTTAAAATTATGTTTCTCAAGTTAAATTTTATTTTTAATTCCATTTTTAGTGTTCATTTTAATTTATAAGTTATTAATTGGTGATGAAATTAAAATTAAGAAAAAGCTTAAATATGTTTTTCGTCCCTGCAAATATAGAGATTTTCTATTTTTGTCTCTGCAATTTTTTTTTTGAAATAACACCTTGCAAATATCAATGTCTATTATTTTAGCCACTCTGTTAACTTTTCCGTTAAAAATGCCGATGTGTCAATTTTTTGCCCCCGATGGCTTTTCTTTGTCATATTTCCCATTTCTATTTATTTAAAAAGTTGAGTCACTATTCCCATAATAAAGAGCAGTACATTTTTGTTTTCTATGGTATTTCGCCTTACACATTCACATGTTATTAATATTAAAACTCAACATATTGAATAGTATTATATTTATTATTACTAAGAATCTGTTTGGTAAAAAGTAGTGCATAGCGGATAAGCCAACAGATAGCGGATGAGTGGATAGCGGATAGCGGATAGCGGATGAGCAAGCGGATAGCGGGTAAGCTAGCTGATAGCAAATGATTTGTTTCGTAAAACTAGCCGTTGAACTAGCTGATAAATGTAAAATGTCATAAAATGACATATTTATTTAATTCATTATTACATTTATTTAATAAAGATAGAGAAGTAATTTAAGAAAAATAAAAAAGGTAAAAATACCAAAAAAAGTGAGACGATGTCCGCTATCCGCTAGTAGGGTTGAGCGTTGGGCAGGTTCGGGTTCAATGGGCCAAATGTAGGCCCATTTCCGCCCGCAGAAGGTTCAGTTTGTGTCGGGTGCAGGTAGAAACGGTTTCGGTTTGGGTCGGTTGGGTCCAAACGGGTTGGGCCTATTGGGCCAGATTGTTTTTGGGATTTTTTTGCTGGGAAAATCTTGATTTTTTTTCAAGGCAAATACAGTTTTTTTGTCCAAATTGTGAGCCAAATTTAAGAGCAAGTTTTATTGAAAAGTTCTGGCCCATATAAAACACTAAAAATTTCTGATTTCACATTCTCAACTATACTAATACCACTTTTAATCAAAAAAATATCTGAAAGTGAAGATAAGATAATTATAAGTTTATAATCCATAAGTACATAATCCATAATCCATAATATAATTATAAGTCTAAGTCCATAATCCAAAATGTTTTTAATAAAACTGTTTAAAGTAAATGTTCATCAAGATGCTTATTTTCTTGGATTTGGTCTTCATCGGTCATCACATCACATCACATCAAATGTGCACCTTTAAAAAAACAAAAGAGAAAAATAAGTATATGAATTGTATAGTTACTAGAGTATAGTCATAAATAAGCCAACTTAGCAACCACTCACCAAGGTGCAAAACTATTCAGCAATTCATCACAGCAACACTTCTCAAAAATTGTGGCAGCAGCAAGCCAACAACACTTCTCCAAAAAGTAAAGAGAAAAATAAGTATATGAATTGTAGAGCTACTAGAGTATAGTCATAAATAAGCCAACTTAGCAACCACTCACCAAGGGGCAAAACTGTTCAGTAATTAATCACAGCAACACTTCTCAAAAATTGTGGCAGCATCAAGCCAACAACACTTCTCCAAAAAGTAAAACCATATGTCCTCATTTGGACATGAGTCATGCCTTAGCAATGACTCCAAAAAAAGCTAAAATTATAATCACCTATTATGAACAAACATAATTGAATAAATTAAGACTTCATGAGCAACCAATAAATAACAATGCATAATCATTGAATAAATTTACTTACACTAACTTCTCAAATCACAACCATTATTTGGTTGTGATTGAGATGATGAACCAACAGTGGATACTTCAACTCCACCAGAATTGTTTTGTGCTTGAGCAAATACTTGGTACCATTGAAAAATAAAACAAAATCAGTTTGATTATATTAATTAATACTTGATAAAAACTGAATTTAACAACTATATTTAAAGAAGAATGAAGTACATGATACTACATTTTCAGATGACTCATAGAGGTCTTCTAGGTTGAGGTCTTGGAATTGAAAAAGAGAAGGCCTCAACCAATTTTGAGCACAAGTTAGTGCTTCTGCCATTTCTGGATTAAGACAACTTCTAAAAGGGTCCAAAACCCTACCATAGGTGCTAAAAGCACTTTCGGAAGCAACAGAGGAAATAGGAATGGCCAAGATATCTTTAGCCATGCTAGGCAATATAGGAAATCTAGATGAATTATGCTTCCAGCAAATCAACACATCAAACTTGTCATCACCATCCAAATTAGGCTCAAATAAGTACCTCTCAAGTCCAGTTTTGTTATCTATGGAATTCTTTTCAACCAAATGCTTCTTAAATGCATCACACTACAAGAATAAACGTTGTTTCCCACGAAAATTTTCGACAAACTCTAGTCCGTCGCAATTTTCGATGGATTTCTGACCAAAATGCCGTCGCAACTGTTCAGGAAAAAAGGCGCTTAAATTCCCGCTTACGTTTTCGACCAAATCGTGTTCCATCGCTAATTTCCGATGGCTATTTTCGTCAGAAAATGCTAAAAGTCCATCGCAAAGGAAAAAACCCAATTAAAACACAGCTTCTTCCCTCGAACCCTCTCATTTTACCAAACCTCACTCACTCTCCTCTAGCTGAAATGTCGTTCTCTCCCTCACTCTCCTCCGCCCTCCACCGCCCTCCTCCATCGCTAAACGTGCTCCACGGCTACGAAGACAGTCTCTCGTTCTCCCTCTTCCCATGCCTTCCACTCTCCCTCTCCTTGCGTGTCCACCATTTCGCCTCCACTATTTCCTTGCCGTTTCCCCGCCGTATCTCCGCGGCTTCTGCACCTCTTCTCCACTTGCAGGTAATTTCTATTATTTTCTTTAATTTGCCCCAATTTTTTTTAAACGAAACCCTAACCCTCTTCCCTTCCAATTTGTTGCAGCATCAATCCATAGAGAACCTTACTCTTACTCTCTCAGTCATTCCAGGTTAGTATTGATAATGATTTTTGAGTCTTACCCTAAATGTCCCAATTTTTCTTTCATTTTTTGTTCTATCGATTCTGATTTTGTTGAAGTTAGGTTTTATTTTGTTTTTTAATCAATGCTCTAAGCAGCGTTTATTAAGTGTTGTTTGTGGACTTGTGGTTCTTGTTTGTCCATGTGTATTGTTTCATCACTGTGTTATCCATAAGTTGTTTGTGGAATCAATCAGTGATCATTCTTTGAACACAATCAGTGATCATTCTTTGAAGTTTCGTGTGAACACAATCATTGTGCATTATTTCTTCTATCTATGCTGAAAGTGTTTGCTTTTAGAACCATGTCTCCACAAATAATCATGGTCTTCACAATTAATATCTCATATTAATTAGAAGTTAATCCCAAATAAGCCTAAATAGCATTCCTTATAATATAACTCTCTTGGGTAGGCAACATTACACAAAATCTAGGAATGCAAATTTTTCTCCCTTGACTTCTGTGCTTCATTTCTATAGTTAGCACATTCAGGTTTTGTTATTTTGGCTTATTTTGCATGTTAGGTTTAAATACAACAAATTGGCCTCTTCTTGCTCTCGGGTATCCTTTCTAAGTTTCTCCGTTTCCCTTTGTTTCATAACTATTTCAATGTTTTCTTGTATCTTCTTACCTGTATCATTGCATTGTTGGATTAAACTTGTTTGGCTAGTATGGTTATTCTCTAATAACTAGCTTCTAAGTTGCTAGAAGTGGTTGATTTTGTTTTTATTTCAAAATAAAGTTAACCCTCTCATTGAGTATTGATTTCAATTGAGCATAGTTTGAATTGATTAATGGTTTGTATGGAGCATAATTTGAATTGAGTATTGGTTTGCATAGTTTAAATAAAATAGTATTGAGCATAATTGAGTATTGGTTTGTATTCCTTATTGTTTCTGATTTAAGGTACTGGTTTGACAATCAAGTTTAACATGCTCAAATAGTGTGGGATTTGAGCCGGAACGACATCTATTCAATTAAATCCGGTTATTATTTTGCGATGAAGCACCTTGTAGATACTTCTTATCTTCGTGAGGATGGGAATTGGAATGATATTTGGTCACTTAGAGTCCCAAACAAGATCAAAATTCTAATATGGCGTATCGTGAGGGGTTGCTTACCAACACACGTATGACTACAAACGTAAGGGAGTGCAATGTCCTTCTCAATGTCCTTTGTGCAACAGGGATTTTGAAAATGAATGGCATATATTCTTTGGTTGCTCGAAGGCGCAACATGTCTGGAGGCAGCAGGTCTCTGGAATTCTATTCACATATATTATGAACAAGCCGAGGGAGCCAAGGAGCTCTTTTACGCGTTGAGGAAACTTTGGACAACAATACACGATCTGATCATGCTGTTATCATTTGGAAAGGTCGAAATGATATGGTTGGGAACTCGAGTGAAAGACCGATCATGTTTGCTTTGTATGACGCTCGTTTGATGATAACTGACTGGAAATACCTCAGGCGTACTAACCACCAGATCACGCTACAACAGCAACATTTTGCCCTGCAACAACAACAATGGTCCAAACCACGCATGGGGCGCATCAAGTGCAATATTGATGGAGCATGGTTAGAGAGTCAAACGCGATGTGGGCTCGGTATATGCCTTCGAGACCGTGATGGTATGTACCTTAAAGCAAAGACCGCGTGAAAGTACAAGAGGTCTAAACTAAAAATATGGTACCGGGTTGTATGCCCACGCATCATCTCATTTTTTTAAACCAAAGTATTCTTTTCTGCGATTGTGAAGACTAATCCTTTGATGTATCAGAGATTCATTTAAAGGGTTGACCTCTCTTAACAAATGTTTTTTCATATGCATTAGCCAGAGATCGAACTCAAGACCAAATGGTTAAGGAACTCAAATATCTACAACTTGTCATCACATTGGTTACATCGTCTCATTTTAGTGTTGTAAATTACTGTACGTGTATTCCTCCTTCCATTATTTACTTGTTCTGGAATAATGCGAGACATTTAAGAAGGAATTAATGAGTTATTAATTACCATATTAAAATAGCCGTTATGAGTAATTAATAAGGAGAGCCTCGAAATTATTTTTCCCCATCTAGACAAGAAAAGATTCTTTTTTTTGCTTGCTAATAAAAGTTCAAACATTGCAAACAACCGGCAAAGAACGATGAATAAAAAATTTGTTTTTTTCATTTTTTTACCTTCTATTCTTTTTCTTTCTTTATTTTTTGTTTTTGAATTTATTTATTATTATTTTTTCAAAAAATGAGATAAACGAATATTTAGAGACTATGATTGAAAAGGATAGATAACGCCATACTAGAACTTAAGCTCTGATTAGCACTTAATATGATCCTGAAAGTTGTCAATGACTAATTCAGGAGTCTTATGATGGGGAGAAGGAGAAAAATGTGAGAAATTGATTCTTCATATTAATAACAGAGCGGGCATCACCTATCTTGCTAGTCTGTAATAGCACCCCTAGAAACAACAGTGTCATGAGTCAGAAGTCTTCCAAGTAACAATCTCCAGCCAAACACCCCCACTTTAGTTGGTATATCAAGACACCACAGATCGTTTAGTGCTCTTCGGGTCCAAACCAGGATGCTGATGAACACTGCTCAACAAGAAGGAGTAACAAGATTTAATACTAAACATGTGTAATTTCACAAACCTCCACTACCACATTTCCTATTGAGAAGCTACTAGCTGTGGGGGTAAGCACACCTAAAAGCGATTGTGCTTCCTTAAATTCCTGCACAAAAAGATCTCGATTCCATTCCAATAACCACTGCCAAAGACCATTATACCACCTACCATGAGCTTACGCTACCCTCCTTTAAAATATCCAACACATAGAGATTGGGGGAATAAAGCCAAACAAGAGATCCTTGGAGTACCAAGAATGATGCCAAAAGTAGATTGACCTACCCGATCCTAGCACTAGAAAAACCGCAGACGCAAAAGGCATGGCAATTGTAAAAGCATGAGAAATACCTTCCTCCAAAAGAAGTAGATCTCTCCACGAAATGGAGTCTTTAGAACTCCACTGCTTTAAATGTAGAAGGACACAAAAGTACAACAGATATCCCCACATCTCATAGCTAGAAGAGGCCCATCTTGCATTAGTATCATCACCTCCACCTCTACTTGTTCATGAAGGCCAAATTAAAAATTTTGAGGTTCTTCGCCCCCAAACCACCTTTCGATTTGGGAAAGTAAACCGTGTTACACACGACCCAACAAATTCCCTATCCGTCTCTAGTACCCCCCCCCCCTCGCCAAATAAAATTCCTTTGAATCTTGATCATCTCATGAATAACCTCCTTAGGAGCCTTAAATAAAGAAAACAAATACAATGGGATACTACTGAGAAAGGAATTTATGGGTGTCACTCTCCCTCCAATCGACAAAAAGCAATCTCTCTGAAAGGTAAGCCTATTTGTTAACATGCCCAGGTGCTCTTTCTCCTAGGATTAGCACCCACCAGAATCCCCAAGATCTTGAATGGAATAGACACCGAGCTGAACGACAAGAAAGATGCGGCTACCTCCAAAAAATCATCCTTCAAATTAATCCCATACATATTATTTTTATAAAAATTAACCTTCAAGTCCGAGATGAGTTCAAAGCTCCTAAAAATAGACTTGATACACCAAAGATTTTCCAAGATCCCTCGCCAACAATATGATCTACGAATTGAAGTAAAGGAAAGCATAAGTTTTGGCTCAACTCAAAACTAGAGTAACAGCCAATTCTCACCGCCTGCCCTATTCCTGCGAGACCCTCAACCGCGATGAGAAGAAGAAAAGGGGATAGAAAAGCACCCTGTTGAAACCCCTAGTTCATCGAGAAATCAGCGGTGGGGCTACCATTAACTAGACCAGACATAGAAGAATCATGCAAGCAAGTTCGAATTCAATTAATCCACGTGGTACCAAAACCCAATGGTTTGGTATTTTATTTTGAATAAGAGTATCGTCTTTTGATTAATAATACAATATTTCTCTTCTTACTATCTCTTAACGAGTACCTCATCATTGATTATTTGAATATCTTATTTTTGAAGTGAAAGCCATCCTTCAGGACTTGGCACCAAACTTCCCCCTCCCCCCTTTTTTTTTTATATATTTTAATGTTTTTTTTCTTTTTTTTGTCTAAAAAAGTGTTTTTTAAAAAAATCTTTTTTATGATTTTTCTTTCTTTACATTCACACATTTTTCTTGGCTTAAATATATGTTTGGTCCCTGCAAAATATCACCAAAATTCAGTTTAGTCCCTGCAAAAACAAAATGTTTTCAATTTGGTCCATCTCTTAACTTTTCGTCCAAAAAAGGTGATGTGGCAAACAGAGATAACATCAGCATGAAGGTGTAATTTATTCATTATATAAATTATATGCAAAATATATTTTTCTACCATAAATTACATTTGTGGTATAAAATATTTTTCTACATATAAAGTATATCTAAAATATATTTATAAACTATATTTTTAAATTATAATTTAAACTATATTTATAAGGTATAAAATATTTTTCTACATATAAAGTATATCTAAAATATATTTATAAACTATATTTTTAAATTATAATTTAAACTATATTTATAAATTATATTTATGGGTGGTATGAATTCTCAATTAAATAATGAGTATTTATTTATCCTTCCATTTATTTATCACTACATTCCAATTATAATTTTAATTAAAAACAATATTTGGTAAGAAGAAATGACGTCAACATGCATTTCTTCTTATATTTATTTTTCGAGTGTCGTGCTTCAGCAGGTACTCGCGTCAACCCCCTCTCCTTTTTTATTTCTTTTTTATATTTTAATGTTTTTGTATTTTTCAAGTAATTTCTTTCTTTGTTTTTTCTTTTTAATTAGAGTATTATTAATTTTTTATAAACACGGTTTTCTTTATGACCCTTATTTTGATCATTTTGCATCAACTGATATTAGAAAGATACTTAAATTGGTATTTATATTTTTATTTTCGTCTCGCTTTTTAGTATTTGATTGTAAACAGTATTTAGTGAATATATATAATATGACAAATATTAGTTTATTTTGTTCTATTTGTTGAAAGAAGTGCGCCATAAAGGATGTGTTTAAGATATACTCCATCTGTTCCGCAATACATGTTGTTTTAAGATAATTTCTGCATACCAAGAAAACTAATAAATTTTGTTGTTTTTTTATGGAAGTATTTATCTTTTTCCTAATATACCCTTAACTATTTATTATTTCACTATACATATTTCCCTCGCCGCAACAAATAGTTAAGGGTATTATTGACAAATCAATAATTAATGTTGCATTGGACTTTGAAAACGATAAGTAAAATGAAACAAAATAATTATTTAAAAATGACATGTATTGCGAAACGGAGGGAGTATCATCGTAGTTTTTTTTTGACACAAAACAAAACTTAGTTCATTTCATTCATAATAATAGTATCAATACAGGTTGGCCTGAAATCAAAGACTTGAGAACTAGCATAGTATCTCGATGCCCTAGCTAGAGTATGAACAATGAGATTAGATTGTCTCCTAATGTAGCTAATCCTATAACTTTCACAATTTGATAATAACAATTTACAAGAAGAAATGATAACACTTAAGTCTGTGTTTTGATTGTTGGTTCATGTCGTAGTATCATAGTAGTATCCTTTATTCCTTTCGTTGACATGGATTTTTTCTTCACTAACTTCACCATTAATGATAGTGGTAAAATTTGAGTATTTATTACGAAATAAATTGATTTTTTATTGGTTCGGAAAAACACGGTTCTAAAAAATATAAGGAGAAGAAGTATAAAAATAAATTAATTTTTTAATGTGATAAAATTAGTAAAAATGTGTGTTGCATGGGCCAGTGTTAATTAGATTTTTAAACAAATTACGAAAAAGAAGCCATAAAATGTCTATTGTTCATGTGTGATGGCCGGTAAGACTGAATTTAAATTGAACAATAAAATTAATCGTATTTTAGAATATGAGTCTTTCTATTATGTAGAGAAGAAATGATAGGTTGATGTCTTAAATTTAAAATGTTATTAACAATAATGTTTGTCACCTTATTAAATTTGGGTATCAATCAATAAGGATTGACTTTGACTAAGTATCGAGTAAGATTATTATTGGCTACTTCATGTTCTTATTGGCTCGGCGGCTAAAGGATTAATACAAGTAAAAACATTTGTTATTTTTAATACAAGTAATAATATGTACTACATTAAGTAATAAGTAACATGTATTACATTAAGGTTCGAACTCCATTTTATTTTGTGAAAATTTATAATTAAATTAGTTTGTTTGCACTCATTTGGTGTCAAAGTATATAGCTCTCTCTCTCTAAAATAGGAAGGATCAAATATGTCTACGAGTAGGAACACTCATTGGTGTTATAGTTGTAGGAGGTCATTGTGACTTGGACGATGGGATGCAGTTCGCCCCAGTTCAGTTGTAATGAGAGATTTCTTCTTATCAATCAAGTTTTGCTGTGCATGTATGTAGGGGTCTCTTTCTTCTCCAAAATTTGATAACTTTTATTTCTTTGATATTTTTCAGTGAAGGAATTCAAACATTTTAATTCATTTTTACTATTGAGTTTTTACTTTATTTGATATACTCAGGTTGCCCGATGCTAATTTACAATCTTTAGTTCCCAGTATAAGGGCTCTACAATGCTTGGTGAAGGAAATTCTATTAGTCCAATTGTTGTTAACTTCAACGAATAGGTCGAAGTTCCCAATGATGAAGAGTCAAAAGTGATATATGTTGAAGTTCCCAAAAAAACTATTAGAGAGGGAATTAGCGACGGACAGCGCCGTCGCTAAAGGGTAGGCATTTTTTAAAAAAAAGAAACAAAATCCGTCTCTAAAGACCTTAAAATCCGTCGTTAAAAACATTAGACAGGGAATTAACGACGGACAGAGCCGTCGCTAAAGGTCAGACGCTTTTTTTTTAAAAAAAAGTGTCCGTCGCTAAAAACCCTTAAATCCGTCGCTAAAAGGTCTGCTGTACCTTTCTGACTTGATGGGACAACACTGTCCGTCGCTAAAAGCCCTTAAAGCTGTTGCTAAAGGTCAGTGTACCTTTATGACTTGATGGGACAACACCGTCCGTCGCTAAAGGTCATAACATCCGTCGCTAAAGGGTTTTTAATGGGTTTTTATTCAACCACGTCACTCTCATTTCCATTTCACTTCATTTTTTCTCCCCAACTCTTCTCTCTCCCTCTTTCTATCTGAATCTCTTCACCACCACCACCACATACCTCCTACCACCCTCACTCTCTCTTTCTCCCTTACTCTTCACCACCACCACCACCTCCTCTCATCCTCACCCTCTCTCTCACTCTCTCTTTCTCCCTTACTCTTCTCCTTCTCTCTCTACCCTAATACCCTTCACCACCACCACCACATAACTCGTTTCTCTCTCTCTCTCTCTCTCTCTCTCTCTCTCTCTCTCTCTCTCTTTCTCCCTTAATCTTCTCCTTCTCTCTCTCTACCCTAATACCCTTCACCACCACCACCACCACATAGCTCATTTCGCTCTCTCTCTCTCCCTTACTCTTCTCCTTCTCTCTCTACCCTAATACCCTTCACCACCACCACCACCACCACTCTCACTCTCACTCCTCTCTCAGTCTCTTTGGAAAGCTTGATAATAATAATAATAATAATAATAATAATAATAAATAATAATAAATAATAATAACTATATAAAAAAAGCAGGTTTAAAAAAATTATAATAGGACTTAATACAAGCCATTCAGATTGGGACACATGGCTGTCAGACTTAGCGAGGGAAATTTGAATCCCTCGGTAATTAGCAAGGGAATTAGCGAGGGAATTAGCGATGGAATATTCCCTCGCTAATTAGCGAGGGATTCAAATTTCTCTCGCTAATCCCATTAGCGAGGAGCAATTTAGCGAGGGAATCAGTCCCTCGCTAATTCCCTCTCTAATGGGCATTAGCGACGGATTTGGGGCATTTAGCGAGGGAAAAATACCTCGCTAATGAGCAATTTTTTGTAGTGTTAGGCTAGTCTATATTTCGGATAGTTGTTGAGTCATTATTATGTGATGATTTTCGTTCAGTTTGCAACCAAAATGTCGGTGGTTTATTGTTTGATTCAGCCAATTGCTAAGGGTTTTAGCATAATTTTAGTTTTTTGTAATAAGTCTGGAGCTGTAACAAAATGCATGGAAAACCTTCAATATGATGTGGCGTCTACTAGCGAACCAGACACTTGCCTAGTGACGAAACGAAGAAAAGAAGGAAGGAAAAAGATCGGACAACTTTCGCACCAGGAGCCAAGAACGATCGCGCCGCAATCAAGCAATTCTGCCTTATATCGCGTCGCGACCAGCCACGCATCGCGTCGCGATGGCTGGCCGAAGGCTGGGTTAAAGGATCAGTTTTTGCGTTTTCTGAGCTCTCTTTGGCTTGGGAACGATTCTAGGATTTGGAGCAGCAGCTGGAGGTGATTTTGGGGCCTTCCCAACACCTTGGGAACAAGGGTTTTGAGGTTCTCATGGATCCATCTCTATGTAATCTTCTTCTACTCTTTAATCTTACCCCTTTTATGCCATGTAATTAGATAGTTTTGATTTGGGAGAGATGACTCTTCCTTAAACCCTTGTATGAATGCTTTGTTATGGTCAAGTCAAGTCTTTATTCATTTTATCCATTTCCTATGCCTTATGTTCTTAATGCTTTACAAGTACACATGATATTTGTATCGATCTAGGTTTATCATCACCATAGGAATGTGGGTTGTTTGCTGGAAATTGGGGCTTAGGTCACGACTTGAATTATCATAGGAATATGTAATTGGGTTTCGTGAATTCTTATTTCATTCGGTCGCCATTGATGATCGTAGGAGCGGGAATTTGTGTGAGTGAATTCTTTATTTCTTGAACTTAATGCTTTACCCTTTGGCATGAATCACCTAAGGAATTAGGGTAACTCTTAGGGTAATAGGGGTTTTGAGACAAGGGATTGTTCTTAGCCTAATTTAGTGAATTGAATCGGATAATTTGGATAATTACTTTGAGAGTGGCTGACGGTCATATAAGAGTAGAGGGGAGATGAGTCGATCCCAATTCGCTTCTATCTTACTTTATGTTATTGCACTTTCTATTTCGTTGTTACAATAAACCAATTCTATCACAAGTATCACGACTTAGAATTAACAACTTGCCTATTGATAATAAATCACAATCCCTGTGGATACGACCGGTACTTACCGTAAAATTATATTACTTGCGACAATTGGTACACTTGCCAAAAGTCTTAACAAGTTTTTGGCGTCGTTGCCGGGGATTGTTGATTTCATTGTCAATTAGTGAATGAGTTAATTCTTGGTTGTTTTTATTTATTTATTTATTTCAGTATTTTATTGTGTGTTTTATTTATTTAGATCCTTAGTTATTGTGTTGGACCTTTTGATGGTTTGTTAGTGTTTCAGCAAGCTGTCTATGCGGGGGCAAGATTCGAAAGAATTGCTGCTTGACCCCGAGATTTGAAGATCATAAAAGGCAAACCGGAAGAAGTTGATGTTGCATTTTGGTTGTACTGTTGTCTAATTTTTACATTGATGATGAAGCACCACAATTTTGAACTAATTCTCTGTGGTGGTTGTTCAGTTTAACATGTTTTGCAGCTACCATGTGATTTCCTCCAAATCAGATTTTATCATCAGATAGTGTCAGTGGCTAAGTCAAAGGTTGAGGAAGATCTAGATCATCTTTGGGCAAGCTCTCGATAGTTCATCTCTTAAAAATCCCAGCTGAGAGGTTTGAACCAAACACTTATTCTATTCATTGTGTGATTATTCCTTGCTTGCATTATTCTGCAGAACTTGAGCTTGTACTTAACTGTCATGCATATGTTTTACTTACACACTGAGGCAAAAATTTTGGCACCCCTGAGCCTTTCAAGCAAACCCATTAATTGTTATCCTTTGTTAGCCCTTCTGAGCCTAATTGTTTATTTTTATTTTTTCCTGCAAATCATAGCCTGGTTTGCTTAACTTGGAGTTAGGTAGATAGAAGCATGAGAGTGGGAAAAAATTCTAAGTTTGGGGTTGCTCATGGAATAGCAACATTCTAAGTTTGGGGTGGTATACAAGAGAAAGGAACATACAAAGTTTAAGAAAAAAAAAAGAAAAAAAAATATATATAGATATATTTCAAAGAAAAAAAAAGTTATACATAAAGAATAAGTGAATAGTTCCTTCTCTTGTGGAATGCTTTGGGGAAAATGGGTAAGTGAACAATAGTGCTGAAATTGACAAAGAGAGAGGTAGGCCTAACTCCAAGTTTGTAACCTACTTATCCAAATGTTGTCCACCCTTACCTAAGCCCTGCTATAACCTTGAAAGTCCTCAAATAGTGTGTGTGCAATTCATGTGTATTGATTTGTATAGTATTTGTTCAAGCCTATGAAACGATGATGCAGGTATTGTGAATGGAGTGAATACCATAAACACCTCAAAGAGCGAAACAGTAGTGAGATGTGTGAAAAAGAGAGGACTTGAGATTGCTTGTCTGCTTATGATCTTGTGTTTTCCAATTCAATTGTCTTGCTACTATATTATGATTGGATGATATCTTCTGATGTGTTGAAGGAGTTGTGGTATGTGAACGATGTGGAAGCTGAATAACAAATTGCCACAGCCTGAATTGAGTGAATTGCTTGAGGACAAGCAATGATCTAAGTTTGGGGTTGTGTTGAGTCATTATTATATGATGATTTTCATTCAGTTTGCAACCAAAATGTCGGTGGTTTATTGTTTGATTCAGCCAATTGCTAAGGGTTTTAGCATAATTTTAGTTTTTTGTAATAAGTGTGGAGCTGTAACAAAATGCATGGAAAACCTTCAATTTGATATGGCGTCTACTAGCGAACCAGACACTTGCCTAGTGACGAAACGAAGAAAAGAAGGAAGGAAAAAGATCGGACAACTTTCGCACCAGGAGCCAAGAACAATCGCGCCGCAATCAAGCAATTCTGCCTTATATCGCGTCGCGATGGCTGGCCGAAGGCTGGGTTAAAGGATCAGTTTTTGCGTTTTCTGAGCTCTCTTCGGCTTGGGAACGATTCTAGGGTTTGGAGCAGCAGCTGGAGGTGATTTTGGGGCCTTCTTAACACCTTGGGAACAAGGGTTTTGAGGTTCTCATGGATCCATCTCTATGTAATCTTCTTCTACTCTTTAATCTTACCCCTTTTATGCCATGTAATTAGATAGTTTTGATTTGGGAGAGATGACTCTTCCTTAAACCCTTGTATGAATGCTTTGTTATGGTCAAGTCAAGTCTTTATTCATTTTATCCATTGCCTATGCCTTATGTTCTTAATGCTTTACAAGTACACATGATATTTGTATCGATCTAGGTTTATCATCACCATAGGAATGTGGGTTGTTTGCTGGAAATTGGGGCTTAGGTCACGACTTGAATTATCATAGGAATATGTAATTGGGTTTCGTGAATTCTTATTTCATTCGGTCGCCATTGATGATCGTAGGAGTGGGAATTTGTGTGAGTGAATTCTTTATTTCTTGAACTTAATGCTTTACCCTTTGGCATGAATCACCTAAGGAATTAGGGTAACTCTTAGGGTAATAGGGGTTTTGAGACAAGGGATTGTTCTTAGCCTAATTTAGTGAATTGAATCGGATAATTTGGATAATTACTTTGAGAATGGCTGACGGTCATATAAGAGTAGAGGGGAGATGAGTCGATCCCAATTCGCTTCTATCTTACTTTATGTTATTGCACTTTCTATTTCGTTGTTACAATAAATCAATTCTATCACAAGTATCACGACTTAGAATTAACAACTTGCCTATTGATAATAAATCACAATCCCTGTGGATACGACCGGTACTTACCGTAAAATTATATTACTTGCGACAATTGGTACACTTGCCAAAAGTCTTAACAGTAGTCTCCAAGCGGGAGTCCCCCTCTTTTTCTTTTTTTAAACTTTTTCAATTTTCTTTCGCTTTGGGCATTTTTTTATTCTCTCTCTTTTTTTGTTAGTGTTTATATTCTTCGCGTGTTTATATTCTATTATGTTGACTTTGTTTTTTAGCAGTTATTTATTTGACATTTTTTTTTCAAAAATACTTGTTTCTTTTAGTGGGAATCCATATATATGTCCACTAAATGATTGGTCACTTTTATTTAGTTTTTATAATTTTATTTTATTTAATTTTTAGAATTGTGTGTGATATAACTTTTGCATGTTTGTTTGCTTTGACTTGTTGGGTTTTCGTTTAAGTTTTTTATTTTGGTCTAATGCATGTTTGGTTTCCAGGTTCCTTTTCTTCCTTTTTATTCCTTTATCCTATAGTTAAGATAATGCCTCTAACCATATTGTTTTTACTTCCCATTACCATTTTTAGCAGTTACTAGCCTTATTAGATACATATGGTATAATCCATTTACTCTATGTTTTGGATTCAAAATATTACTTTGAAAGTTTGTTCTTTACACATTATGCTCTTTTTCATTGGATTATTTATCATTTTTAAATATTCTGACTGTGAGTTTTTATTATTATCTACCTTATTTTTTAGATAGGGCACTATAAAAAACTGGTCATTAGCGAGGGAAATTTCCCTCGCAAAATGACCAAAATCCGTCGCTAATGGTCATTTGCGAGGGATTTAGCGACAGACCGGTTCCCTCGCTAATTCCCTCCTCGCTAATGAGATTAGCGAGGGAATTTGAATCCCTCGCTAATTAGCGAGGGAATTTTCCCTCGCTAATTAGTGAGGGATTAAACCTAAGTTTCTCAAGTGTCGGATTTGGGGAGTTGGTTCCGCTTCATAAACCTAAGTAAACAACATATGGAAAAACTAAGTCATATCTCATATCAACTTTAAACATGTGACATTAAAACATTAGTTTTATTTACTTACTCTAGCCTTAAACCAGGATGGAAAATTTTCATGTATACAAATAGAAAATTCTTCAGCGCCTATTCCCCAATTCGTAAGAATGCACTGAAAAAGAATTATTATTACTCTTTAGATTGAAAGTTGATCAAAATTTGATTTAACTTGATACTGTATAGATTAACAGCTGAATTGGAGCATAGTACTTACTCAAGATATGGTTTAACTTCAGTGCAATTGATCAAGACATGAACATGTGCTAATTTATGCTCTTTATCTGATAAGTAGTTGGTTGACTTCTTTCCCGAGGGGCGACCAGGTTTGATAAACACAGATAAAGTGAGCGGGTGTCTTTCTTCATCAATCTCCATTTCGATTCTATTATTTGTTGACAACATAAAGTTGTTGAAATAATGTGAACAAAAATAAATTGTTTCACGGTGTAGGTAAGCTGTGCAGATCGATCCTTCAACTCTAGCTTTATTCTTCACCGATCGTTTATAATCACCCATTAAACTACATATGACCGAAAAACACTTCATTAAACTATTCTCTCCACCAAATGTTGAAATAAAATGTTGAAAAAGATAATTACCTCTCAAATGGATACATCCACCTATAATGAAGTGGTCCACCAAGTCTTGTTTCATACGCAAGGTGAACCGATAAATGCTCCATGGAATCAAAGAAACCAGGAGGAAATATTCTCTCCAACTTACAGATGATGAAAGAAATATTCTGCTCCATCTTAATAAGATCATCCCTTCTCAATGTTGAAGAGCACATATTTTTAAAAAATTGACTCACTTCAATAAGTGGTTCCAAAACACACTTTGGTAATGAATTAAAAGCAATTGGTAACAAACACTCCATGAATACATGACAATCATGACTTTTCTCGCATACATCTTCCCGTTGTTCACATCGGCACATCTTGCAAGGTTAGAAGAATAACCATCTGGCATCCTCAATCCTTTCAACCATCGACAAACATCTTTTGCTTCATCTGGTGTTTGACAATATTTGGCTTTGGGTTTTAACATCTTCCCATTAGGCATTTCCACCAAATTCAAATCAGATCGATGTTTGCTACAGTAAAGAGCAGAATCCAATCTAGTCTTATTATTGTCTTTAGTTTTATCTTTCACATTCATCACAGTGACAAATATGTTGTCAAAGAAATTCTTCTCGATGTGCATAACATCGAGATTGTGCCTCAACAGATTATCTTTCCAATATGGGAGATTCCAAAATATGCTTTTTTTGTCCAATTGTGCACCTGTCCAAAACCATCTAGCCGTGTGAGTTCCCCTACCTCCGTGACTTGTGGAAAATCCATAACTCTGCTCCAGATTTCACCCGATGTCAACAAAGGTGGTGGTCCATCAGTTTCAACTACCCCTTTCTTGAAGGCCTTCTTGTTCTTTCTAAATTTATGATCTTGCGGTAAGAATCTACGATGCGAGTCAAACCAAGAACTCTTGCCCCCGTACTTTAGGTAAACGCCTTTGTGTGTTCCATGCAGTGGGGGTATGCCAATTTACCGTGAGTCCCCCAACCAGACAACATATCATAAGCAGGAAAGTCGTTAATTGTCCACATCAATGCGGCTCTCATCATAAAATTATTTTTTCGTGCTGCATCATATGTCAAAACACCACCCCATAATCTCTTAAGATCATCAATCAGAGGTTCCAAAAAGATATCAATGTTAGCTTTTGGATTGGATGGACCAGGTATCAGACAAGTCAAAAACATATACGGTTTAGTCATGCACATCTCAGAAGGAAGATTGTAGGGGGTAACAATGACTGGCCAACAAGAGTAGGGTGACACCGATGCTTGGATATATGGAGTAAATCCATTAGAGCACAAGCCAAGCCGAACATTCCGTGGGTCTGAGGCATAATGTAACACCCCATTCTACCCGGTAAAATAATACGAAAAATCAGAGTTTATGAAAATTTCCAACATACAATGGAGTGCCACACTTGCTTCGTAAAAACAACAAACAAGTTAATTCGCCTGTGAAAATGGATACATAACACTTACTTTTGGATGAACCGATAAACAACCTTTTAGTCTTTTAAAAATAAACCATCTTCATTACTACGCAGCGGATTCGCAACAAAATCAATTTAAATAAACGTGGCGTCTTTAACCAACTTAAGACAGCTCAAAACGGCAAGGTAACAACTTAAAATTCCAACAACAAAATAACATAGCAAACGATAATAAAAACATATGTTCATTGTCATACCCCAATTTTGTCTGGCTTAGGTCAAAACCCTAATTTTCAATCAAAAATAAATCAAGTCTTAGCATTCATCCTAGAGGTTAGGAAGAGCATCATGCCTGCATCTTAGAAGTTTCAGAATGCATTTTAGGGTTAGAAAAGCATTGCATGGTATTTTAGAGCACTTTAGAGCATTTCTAGGGTTTCTAGGGTTTTTCCTAGTTCAAAGGGTATTTTGGTAATTTCGCCAAAAAGACTTATTTTCTCATCATGCATGCATTTCTAGAATTTTAGAGTCATCCAAAGGGTCTCAGGATCATTGTTAGAGTGGAAATGAAGTTTGGAGCAAAATTAGGGTTTTTAGGACCAAAAGGGCATTTTGGTCATTTCACTAAAGCCAATAATTTCTCAGTAAAAACCACTATGCATCTCTTGAGGAATTTATTTGGGTCCAAGTGAGTGGAAGTTGTGCGTTTTTGAGCATCATTGGAATATTTTTGACATGAAATTCGGTTTTTGAACAAAAGGGTAAAATGGTCATTTCCTTTGGAGTGGGGTCAACAAATCAATTTTGGGATTGGTGAGATCATAAAATTCAGAGCCCAATCATTGAATCATGGGACATAGCCCAAAATGGCATGAATTTAGAAGAATTATCTTGAAAGGAATAATCAATATTCCTTTGAATTTTGAAAGGTCAAGTGTAGTACAATAGTACAAGTTGCAATTCCACTTACTCTCTTTCCTTTGGCTGCGAATTCCAGCCCTTTTCCCCCCATTTTTGGTTTATTTTATTGATTGCAAATTGTGTTTAAATCATGGCCTTCCATTCAAGTGTTAAATGCAATCCTCACCCTTCATTTGAATTAAAATGGCACTCTTGTAATATGCTTCATGAGAAAATACATTTTTGTAATTAAACTTATCCTTCACTCACCTCCTTAAGCTACGCCCCTCAGCCCTCTCTCTCCTCACTTTGTGCTTTCTAATTGCCCTCAATCCAAGTGACATTGCATCTTGACCTTTGGTTCAAAACTAAAATGCAATCCTAGAGCACAATGGAAATCAAAATGACCTAGAAGCCCTTAATGATAAGTGAGCACTATATATATCTTCATATGATCAACCCACATAGCTTCTTAGCCTCACTCTCCATCCAAAAACCCTAGCAAACCAACTCCTCTCCTACCTTCTCCCCTTGGCCGTAGCCCCCTCACCACTCCTTCTCCATATTTTTTTGATTTCTTTCCTCTTCTTCATCTAAAATTCATTTCCACTCATACATCTCCCTCCTCTCCTACTCTAGTCCATATTTGCATCATCCAAGGCTTGTGGTTTGAAGATTTGCGTGAAGTTCTCCTTGGTTTCCTTGAAGATTTGTTGATTTGCTCTAGTTTTCTTTCTTCAATCTTACTTCCTAGCTTGGAGAAGGTAAAATCTCTAGCACCCTTGCATCATATTTAAAACATTTTGCATCAAAACTTATATTCTTCCTTTCCTCCATTTCGCATATCATCATAAACATTTATAAAATGTGATTTGTTGGTTGTTGTTGGTGAGAGGAGCCTTAAACATTATGGACAAGGACATTGGGAGCCTTGGGTGTTTAAGGTGCCTCTCACCTTAGACTAAATTGATTCATGTTTGTTTTTGTGTTGATTTTATATTTGTTGATGAATAAAATTGTTGTTGGTCTATGTAATGGTTTCGCAAACCATGAGTTTATTTAGGATCTTTAGTTGTTCTTTGGTTATTTGGCTTGTGATTGTCTCAAGTTGTTGATGGAATCTTTGTTTGCAATTAATTTTTAGGTTGAGAATAAATTGTTGTTTGGTTATGTAGAGGTTTCGCAAATCATGAGACATTTAGGTTTTTTGTTGTTTCCTTGTTTATTTTGCTTGTATTTGTGTTTAAAAATATTGCCTCAAGTTGTTTTGATGGACTCTTGTTTGCAAGTAATTGTTAAGTTGATGATTTAGCTATGTGAGTCACCACTAGTGCCTAGTGCACTTTAATTTAAGTGGTGAAGATGGCTAGAAAGGACTCGACTTTATTTTCTTGGTTTATGTGTTCTATTTTGCTCATTGCTAGATGTTGATGATGGGGTAAGTTGATTTTCACTTGTGCCCATGGCACTTTAATCTAAGTGAAAGGATTACTCTATATGATTCAATTTTGTTTAATGTTTACACTTTAAGTTGGTGTCTTATGTTTCTTTTGTATAATAATTTGCAAAGTTTGGTATGAAATTGAAGATGGATTATTGTTTGATAAGCTTCGGCCAGAATGTAAAAATAGGGTTCAAGTATTGTTTTGTGTATTTGATGATTTGTAGTTGAAAAATGACTTGGTTTGGGTTAGTTTGTGTTTTGGGTTCAAGGGTAGGATTAGGATTTCCATTGTTTTTTTTCCCTTTGATTTTGTTGTTGAATAAATGTATGTCTTGTTTGAGGTTTGTCTTGTAGTCTCATATGTTGGAATAGGGTTGCATCTTGTGATGTTTTCGTGTGCTAACTTGTGAACTTTAGCATGAAATTGATGTTGATTTTTGCATGAGGAGCATTCGGCCAAGGGCCACTTTTATGCATAGATGTATCTCTTTGATTTGTAATGCTTGTATGAAGTGTAATTAAGGGAATTGCATCTTGGTTAGAAATTGATATGTTGATGGAAATGTTCTACTTATCTTTCAAAACTTTTTCCAAATCAAATTCTTTTCCAAAACTAGTCTTCAAACCCAAGTCAAATGTTTTCTCAAACAAAAACTCTAAGGCATTTTTCTTAAATAAATCATTAGTCATCACTCGAAGCCTTTGCTTGTTTGATCGCTAATGAGGAGTTATTAGTGGTAGTCACTCGAAGCCTTTGCTTGTTTGGCTATCATGAAAGCTCCCACACCTTAACTAAAAAATAAATAAATTCCAATTTCAAAAACAACGTAATTATCACCAATGCTCACCTTTTTCAAAAATGATTTCAAGAAAGATAATAAAACGTTGTTACTTGTAGTCACTCGAAGCCTTTGCTTGTTTGATTACCGGTTTCGACTCTTTCCTTTCGAGTTAGTAATGAATGCCACTCGAAGCCGTTGCTTGTTTGGTATTCGTGAATACTTGAATCTTATTTCAAAAACTCCAAAAAAATTAAATAAGATAAAACACAAAAACATTTTCAAAACCGAAAGCCTAGAACTACGTAGCTTTGATCCCTCTTCCAGAGAGGGTACGTAGGAGCGGGTCGTAACCCGTCAAGCACACTTTAAAAAAAAACCCCTAGAACTACGTAGCTTTGATCCCTCTTCCAGAGAGGGTACGTAGGAGCGGGTCGTAACCCGTCAAGCACTCTTTCAAAAAATCTTTGTTTTGTTCCGCTTTTCAAAGATACCAAAAATATTTCTTCCCAATAAAATCATTTCTCACACGAAATAAAAAGAAAGGAAGTAGAACAAAAATCGTTTCAAGTCAACTTTTTCTAAGCCACACATCAAAGTTAATGGTTCCCTTTCGGTAGAAAGGAGGTGCGGGGTGCTAGTACCTTCCCCGTACCTAACCGACCCCCGAACCTACATCTCAATGTTTTCGAAAGACCATCCGCCTTTTTCAAAAGAATTTTTCCAATGTTTTAGTCTTTAAAAATAAATATTGGTGGCGGCTTCAAAATTTTTCACGTTGTCAAACTGAGGAATCCTTAACCGGATTTTTCGGGGCGCAACAGCCATCCCCCCCAAGTGTTACGTATCAGAACGACGACGCCGACTCGATCAAACGAAGGTAAGCAGCCTTCATTCGTGATTACCTGCACGTTACCAACAGAAAGGGTAACATTCAAACAGAAGGGGTGAGATATCCAACCATATAATAGGACACATGAAAAACAATATATTAGAATCAGGGGATCTAAATTAACCACTTCTTAGCCAACAACCAACTTCGATCAATCACAACTTATCAACGTAGTCACTTAAGGGTGCAATATGAATGCGACTCAATACTATGCACAAGCATGTGGTACCATCGGAGCAGAACTCCCAACGTAAAAATTCTGCCAATAAATAGAGGCATCAACAAGGCATAAGCCTTCAACATAATTTCAACATAATTTGCCAGTCCAGGCCAACGTGTTTTGAGCATAGCTCCAACATGAAAATGCTATGTATGCGACGCGATGCGGATGCACAAACAATCAACAACGATTACATAGCAACACAACAACAACAGAATCTCAACGTGGGCCGTAGGCCTACAACATAACACCTGCCAATAAATAAAGGCAATTCCAACTAAGTACAACATTATCAACAGTTCAACCAACGGTTAACAACTTATCAACAACAACTCAACAACTTAGCAACTTATCAACAACTCGGCAACTTAACAACAATTTAGCAACTTATCAACAATTTAGCACTTATCAACAATTTAGCAACTTATCAACAATTTAACAACTCATCAACAATTTAGCAACTCATCAACAATTTAGCAACTTATCAACAATTTAGGAACCGTGGCCTAAATGTATATCCAACAGCAACAAATCGTTTCAAGCAACAACCATAGAACTCACCCTTGGGCAGCCACACATGGCGCCCTTGGCGCCCGCAGCGCCCAACAGCAACACAGCAAGAGTAACACATTCGGCGCCCATGGCGCCCAGCAATCCTGCGAACAACAAGATGGCGCCGAGGAGGGCGCCCAGGACAGATTTTTGGTTCCCAATCATCAACAAACATGTTCATACATCATCAATAGGTGACAAATATCATCAATAGGATTCAACATCAACATTTGGGGTTCAATATCTACAACTAGGGTTTTCAAGAATTAACAACACCTAGGGTTCCCTAACCTTCCTACATAAAGCCCTTCATATACCCGATTATAGAGTTAGAACCCCACCCTTACCTTGGATTGAAGAATTCAAAGCTCTCCTTGGCCTACCCTAGCTCTCTTCGCCGCCCCCTCCTTGCTCTTCTCTCCCAATTCTTTTTTTTTCTTCTAAAGTGAGCAAACCTTAAAATAACACCTATTTATATTTTATTTGGTCTTATGGGCTTTCTCATTCACTTATGTGATTTGGCTTCATGGGCCTTCTTTACACCCCCTTATTTTTACTACTCCTAACACCAACAATTAGGCCCACATACAAAAATATATTTTTACTCTAATATTTTCTTACACTTAATTTCCTAAACAATTCAATTAAATAATTAATTAATTATTCGAGGCGTTACAACTCTCCCCCACTTAGAATATTTTCGTCCTCGAAAATTTACCTGATTCGAGTAACTCGGGATAAGATCCCCGCATCTTGCTTTCCGGCTTCCACGTCATGCTTTCTCCGGCAGCTCCTAACCAGGCTACCTTTACCAAAGCGATCTCCTTGCCTTTTAGAGTCTTCACCTCATGATCTTCAATTCGTACCGGCATCTTCTCTACAGTGAGATTATCTCATACTTGCACATCACCCGCTTGAAATTCCAAATCCTTTCTTCGCTTTTCATGATAACTCTTCTGTCTACTTTGCGAAGTTTTCCTCTGCTCCCGAATTAATTTCCGCGATTGTCTAGCAGACAACAAACCAGCTCCCTCCTCTTCAGGAGTAGAAAAACTTACAGACTTGCTATGACAATTAATATGGGCATGGTTATACTCTAACCAGTTCATACCTAAGATCACATCCAATCCGCTTAACGGCAACCAAATTAAATCAACAACAAATTCTCTGTCGAAAATCGACAAGGGACACTCAGAACACACAAGAGAAGTAGTCACCGACCCATTAGCTGGAGTGTCGACAACCATCTCTCCATTCATAGAAGACAACGCAAGACCCAATCTTTCAACACAATCAGCAGCAATAAAACAAAGAGTAGCACCGGTATCAACAATATAAGTTAGAGGAATACCATTAATGAAGCATGTACCTCTAATAAGTCCGCCCTCCTTAGAAGTCTCTGTCCCTACCAAAGCGAGCACTCTTCCACCAGCTCGTTCCTTCTTCGGTTCCTGATACTGACTACTAATGTGTCCTCCTTCGCCACAGTTGAAGCAAATCATCTCCTTATGCTCGCACCCAGATATTTCATGCCCGGTCTTACCACAACGGAAACACCTCTTCGTCTCAGCTTTGCACGCGTTACTCTTATGACCAGCTTTGCCACATTTGAAGCACACAATACCAGCAGGAGCATCTCCCCCACTAGTTCTCTTACCATCAGCGGCTTTCGGTTCACCTCTACCCGCAGGAGCATCATACGGCTTACCACGACTCTGAGACTTGCTCTCTTCTCATTAACAATCTTATAATGAGCATTGCTATCCTCCTCGTAGATCCTGCAGCCGTCAATCAAATCAGAAAAGGCACGGATCTTTTGATATCCAATGGCCTTCTTGATCTCTGGCCGCAACCCGTTCTCAAACTTGATGCACTTTGAGAACTCAGCAGTCACCTCACTATAATGCGGATAAAACTTGGCTAACTCCACAAACTTAGCAGCATACTCGGTAACTGACAGGTTTCCCTGCTTCAGCTCAAGGAATTCAATTTCCTTCTTGCCCCGGACATCCTCAGGGTAATACTTCCTCATAAATTTCCTACGGAACACAACCCAAGTGATCTCTTCACCTGTAGCTACCAATCTTTGACTAGTGTCTAGCCACCAGTCATCAGCCTCTTCTGCCAACATATGAGTACCATAACGAACCTTCTGCGCTGGAGTGCAGTCCATCACACGGAAGATCCTCTCCATCTCCTTCAGCCAAGCCAACGCTCCATCAGGATTATACTTGCCTTTGAAAGTAGGCGGATTCTCCCTTTGAAAGGTCACCAAGCTACGAGACCCAGCATTTTCACCAACATTCTGCTGACCCTCCACAGCCTGAACCATAGCCGCCAAAGCAGCCACGATAGCAGCATCATTCCTTCCAGCCATCTTAGCTTATCACTACAACATAAACAATAGTTAGAACCAAATGACAATACTAGATCGTCAAATGACTCAACGACTCGACGACTTGGTCGGACGGACCAACCATTTCTCTGATACCACTATGTAACACCCCATTCTACCGGTAAAATAATACGAAAAATCAGAGTTTATGAAAATTTCCAA